>OY811971.1:19616747-19814247 GCA_963681505.1 Eunapius fragilis
AACGACACGCACTGTATACAGGACTTCTCGTGCATGTAAAATACACCTTCTGATCATTGAATTTCTAGTTTTACAGACTTCACAAATGATGACCTGCGCATGCAGACTGGCCATGCGGTAGAAGAAATGTAAAGGGTAATCTAGAAAGGGATACATATGCCATGTGTGCATTCTATTATGCATGCGTGTAATTACTGGTATTAATGGAGATTGAAGATTGAAACTGCTTTAAATCTGTACCCAAGCTAGAGTTCCGTAATTGGACTGTACTATATGTATATGCGGACCTCATATCGAGAAATTGGCGGTCAAAAAGATTACGCGGTATTCGGTCATTGCGTAATTCGGTGTCCATAGAAAATGTATTGACGCATTCATAAAACTGCAGCTTACTGCAGAACAAAACAAAATATTGACTAGGTGCTCTCGGATTTGTAATGTGGGGACTATTTGGCATATTTTGAGTAGTTTTTCGCACCTTAGGTACTTATATCCGCACTTCCACATTAATTATGCAAGGTTTCCAATGTCCATTCATTTTATCTCATTTCGTTATTCAGTCATCAATAGTTTCCCAACCAAATGATAATTTCCTTAGATGCTAACGGATTATATGAGAGCAGTCAGTGTACTTATTTATCATCATTTTTTCAGAGCTTAGGGCCTTCAAATCGCACTTCCGTTGAATGGTTAGTGAGATACACCCCGCATACAAGACGATCATCACGTGCCCCTTATCATCAGTCGGCCGTGCCCAGACCTAGCTGTTTTTGATGTTGTAGTTAAATGACCAATAATTATTGCTATGTACTGACTTAGCATCATGACCACATGTAGGAGTGGCTAGGTGGCACTAATTGGGAAAGACGGAGGTTGCGATTACACAAAGGAGTTTGCCACTCAGAGAATCGACATGGGCATACAACCAGACTTATTACGGAAGGATCTTGTAAGTCTCAGAGTACTAGTTAAGTAGCATGAATGCAAAACGTATATTGGATGGTAGTGACTGTTCGTAATACGCTAAAAGGTTATATACCGGAGCGGTAGTACATGTAAGAGCATACACGTAGAGGTAACGTCTGGTACAAACGGCGGGAGCATCAAATATACAAGAGCTGCCATATTTCTATACGACTGACGGTACGCACTTAATTGACCTTTCCCATTGAAAATGAATGTATCATAAAAGATTCAATACTTCTAACTTTGCAAAAGCTAGTCCGACTTTAAGTTTAGGTGCATTAGATTTGTGCCAACTGCAGCATTTGAAAACTACCATGTTTTCTCGTACAATGTCCCATGTGTGAACATACATGTACATGTATATGTACATGTATGTATAGATGTATATATGTATGTGTGTGCGTTTATGACTATGTATGTGTGTGTGTGACAGTGTTTATGGCTATGTGTGTACATGTGTGTTTTATGTGCACGTATGTGTGCATGTGTTTTATTTGTATGTGTGTACGTATATGTATATGTGTGTATATGTACATGTATGTGTATATATGAATTAGTGTTATCTATGGCAACACCTCACCATATTAAAAAGTCTCCCGTGATCCTCCACTTCACTATACCAACTGCCTCATTCCAGGCCAGGTATGTGTAAAAGTCCGTACTTCCCTTCAGTACCTTATCGCTCGTGTATGTGTGTGTGTGTGTGTGTGTGTGTGTGTGTGTGTGTGTGTGTGTGTGTGTGCTACCCCTTATACCTACTTCACGAGCCTGAAATTAATTGTAGTGTAATTGGGGGAAGGAGGCTAGGGACACATTTTCCTGTCTAGCCACCCAGCTTTGCCATATTGGGTCTCCAAAATCAAAATGCAGCTTTGTGTATGAAATATACAGTAGGTTTAACCTCACCTTGACTAGGTCTCTTGTAAGAGCAATTATGGCCCGGACTCTCGTAGCTTAAAATTTTTTTTACTGTAGGTGTATAATCCATGTTCATGTATCTTAACTGTAGTAAGCCATATTACAGTACCTTAATTATGATTATGAAAGTACAAATTTATTTACATATCTTGTGAAACCACAAGTTCATTTACCACACTGCTGTTTTTCCTCTTTTCTCCTCCACCTCTTTCTCCTTCCCTCCTCCCATCCTCCTCCCTCCCCCTCCTCTCCTCCTCCCCCTTCTACTTATACCCATCCTCACACTTCTCCCTCTCCTGCCCCGAAGATGTGTGGTCTGTGAGCTCATCACTGTTGCCATGGCAGCTCTACAGGGGATGAGCCTGTCCTCTGCAGTGCGGAGTTTATTAATTACCATCATTTGGAGGTATGTCTCCATTGGCGCTACATGTATGTGTCCATTGGTCCTACACATATCATGGGTGTACACAGGGGGGGGTCATTGGGTTCGAACAACCCCCCCCGTCCTATCCCCAAAGCGAGATCGCCTTCATCATTGAGTCTAATCAGTTTTGTTAAGAACAAAATATATTGTATGATGCGTGTATGTTATTGTAAGTTCACCTATTAACCAAATTCAACCCCCCCCCCCCCCTCTTCCTGAAGGCTGCGTATCCTACATGTATTGGTCTTCACTCATTGGTCCTCACTCATAGTGTTTTAAACTCTCCTCTAATCCCTGACCCTGTCGAGTCATTTTTGTTACAGGAAGTAGGAAGAGGTGTGGTTTTAGTTAAGGGAGATGAAATGTCCACCCCCTCCCCCCATTAGGAGCACACACATCTCCTACACTTTACCTATATCCATACACGGAGCATATGTTGGCACATTGTCACTGCAGTAAGAATGGTGGAGCCACCTATGTGCTCCTAGATAATAACAATGTGGAGAACATTGCTCAAGAGATGGTCAGGCTTTTGTGTGTGCTGTACCGTTCCCCTCTTCCCCATCAGTCCCTCCTCCCCATCACTGTGAATTGATGGGGAGGAGGCAGCAGTGATGAGAAGACATCCAGTCAGATTTTCTGGTAAGCTCTCTGAGCTCCTCCCCCCCCCCCCCCCCCCCTCTTCCTATCAGATTGGTCAGAAAAACTCCTGATGATTGAGTGGAGGTATACCCAGGTGGTCTGCCAGCAGCTCTGGTTCCAGGCTCAGTGGGCTACCTACATGACTGCCTGGTATGGACCAGGGACTGAACCCATCATACCGAACAATGTGATGTAGCTCATGGACTGTGCCAGTCACCCTTCCAACCTCCACCAGGAGAACTACTACTCAAATGTAAAGCGTTGTGTTTTCATCATATAATGCTTGCTAGCAGACTGTAAAGTTGTTCAGTGGTGTTTTGTATTGTGCTGACATAAGTTTGTATGTTTGTGTACCAAATGTATCAAATGTGGACAGTTGAAGAAGGGCTGGTAGTTGTATTAGCTGCTGTCTGAAACTCACAGGTCTTTGTGGTTTCATAAGTACTGCCTCTTTAATTAGGAGTGGTGACATGTGGAAGAATTGTTATTGGTTGTGGGTTTTATGTAAACTTTTCAATTAAGAGGTCAGATAATTCGTTGTTTTTCTTGCACCTAGCTCTGCATTGGCAGACTTATATGTAAGGCACTCACTCTGCAATGGCTGCAAAGTACATGTAGGTTCTGCATTGTGACATACCTCACTGGGGTCAGATCTCGCACCTCATTGTGTCGAGCCTCCTGATGGGCAATTCATGGCATGCTCCACAGTATAGATGGAGCCACATATGCAATGTGATGGTAATAAAGGAGGTTGCCAGCCATAGTGTAAGCAGATAGCATCTCTAAAAGCACTCTAGGTTCTCAGGGCCATACCCAGAGGGGGTTCCGTAACCAAGGAAACCAATAAAATTGCTAGTAAAATCTGATTTTACTAGCAATTTTATAGGTTTCCATGGTTACGAACCCCCTCTGGGTACGGCCACGGTTCTTTTCCTCAAATTGTTGGATCCCACGCTCAGGAGGCAACAAAGTTGCACAAGTGATGCATGGTATCCTCAAGAGGTATGAAGAGCTCACTACTGTGAGGTATAGTTAGAGCAAGGTATGTCCATTTACCAGATTGTAGTACATGTTTTTTATTTTAAACACATACACCAGCATCTTTGCCATTGTGTATGTGAGTGATGAGAGCCAGCCTTCATGCCATCGATCACCATGGCATCCTGTTTTGTGTTACTGGCCATTGAACAGTGTTTAGTAAGAAACATGCAGGTACATGTATGTGAGCACTGTCCATGTGTGTGGGTGGTATGTATAGTATGCAAGCACCTATATTGTTTTTCCAGCTGTGGGTTGTGTGTATGTTTGCATGTGTATGTGATAGATAGCTAAACCACCCATTTGAGCGCAGCCATTCCTATTCTCAACAAAAATCTTTATGTATGGCTGGAATTAGCCCTGGATCCAGGATTTGGCGGGGGGGGGGGGGGGGGGGCACATTGATAATAAATATATGTGAAGCCAGTGGCAGATCCAGAATTTAATTAAAGGGGGATTGGAGGGACAGAGACACCAAAGGGAGATGTGCTCGGGTTGCAGACCTAATTTCCCCCCCTCCCCTCTGTCCGCCAGTGTCTGCATAGGAATTAAGTAGTCTGCCATACACATGATTGTGCATGGGGGGGGGGCGGGGCAGCTTTGGGCTATTCCATTATTTAACCATACACACCTACAGATGACAATAATTGCAAACGTAACCCCCAGGACAATATATACAACCACCTTTTGTTGTTAAGTTTTTTAATACCCCAGACAAGCTTCTATTTGGTTACATCTCCCCTGGACAAGCTTATGTTATACCTGCTAACCCCTACCACTCCCACCCCCCCCCCCCCCCCCCCCCCCCCAAGTACAAGCTTATGTTTTATCTGCTAGCACCTCGGGACAGGCATTTATACTACCCCCCTCAGGACATATTTGCAACCCTGGACAACGACATCGACATGTTTCTAAACACAACCCCCCACCATGGACACCATTGTTGTCATCTGTAGGAGTGTACAGTTAAATAATGGAATAATCCAATTGGTACCAGAGGGGCGGGATATGAATTTGGGGGGGGGGGGGGGGGGGGTGGGGGGTGCATGCACATGGCTAGATCGCTGAAATCAACCTTAGCCTTTGTTTGGTAATGTAAAACTGATGGCCTTTCCTAACTCCCCAGTATTGCAACGTCCAATACTCCACCGGGTTCACACCTACCATAACTTTCAGTAGGAGTAATCAAATCGCTTCAAATTCAGTTTGCAAATAGAGAGGTCCCTACATGCACATTTTCCAGCTTTATATAGCGGGACACAACTTGCCATGATTGGTAAAGGAACCTCTCTACCCACAAACCGAATTATAAAAGTGATTTGATTATAGGAGAACCGAAAAGTATTTGGCGGGTTTGAACCTAGTGGGGTATCACACATTGCAATACCCCAAAATGTATTTCACCATACAGAAATGGTGACTATGAAGTGTTGAGAATAAGAAGTCATTAGCCTTAACCGTTTGGAAGTTATAGTTATTCAAACGCAAGGGAATATTGAGGGGCAATTTTGTTGGAAACTGTCCCATATATATAAATATGTGTGCATACATGTATGTGTTTTTTGTACATGTATATATGTGAAAATGTATGTATCAGTGTGTGTTTTATGTGTATGTGTACATGTATGTGTGTACATGTATGTATTTGTGTATGTTTTCACATGTATGTGTATTATGTACACATGTGTACTTGTATGTATATGTGTGTGTTTTATGTATGTCTGTACATGTACATGCATATGTGTATAAATACATATGTGTACATGTATGTATTATGTGTGTGTTTTATGTATATGTGTGTGCATGTGTATACAATTGATCATTTGAAGTAATAATAGCACCATAAACAAACATGTACAAAATAAAATTCTATGTTCTTGACCTTCATGTTTTTACTCACTGATGAAGAACCACGTGTGTAGCTATGTTAGTGATTCAGTGTCAGCGCTCTATTTGACATGCTCCCGCCTGAAAGAGTGCTGCAAGATGTAAAATAGGTCACAGTCAAGTTGAACTGTATTGGAGTTAGTGATACATTAGTGTGGGCCTATTGCTTTCTGGCCACTTAATTATATGTAATCTTTTGTTTTAAGTAATGAATTGCTTCCGAACGTGATAAACAGATCTTGTTAGGACTGATATTTGTTTTATGGGACACAAATATAAGGCATAGTCTCCCTGTCTGAAGTAATCTCTGTGGATGCTATCACAGCCTCACCCGTCCACCAAAGGGTATACTGTCAAAGAAACTAGAGGACCCACCAGTTCTCATTGTTGTTGAAAGCATCATCACCTGCTGACAAGGCTCGGCTGCTCTCTGTGTCAGCACCTCATGCTGCATCCTGGCTACTGGTCACACCTCCTAGTCTTGACCTGAACTTTGAACCCAATGAACTGTAATTCTCCATCCAATGGTGGCTAGGGACGGAGATGGCTAGAGGCTCCTCATGTTCTTTGTGCCCTGGCGTTACTACCTGTAAACAGGGTGGTGATGTTGTCACTGCATGGTCACAACCATCTGCGTAACGTGTATGTTGAGTTCTGCCATCGTGCCCATCTTCCAGGAGTGAGAGTAGAGTCAGGCAGTACCATTACACCAGACCTAAGCCGTACCCAGCTAGCGGATGTACTTGTCCTCGATTCACTGCATGAAAGTTTGGATTTACAATATATTTACTACTGATCAAATGTGGTGCAAATGTGTTTATGGTATATGTGACATCAACACAATAGTAAATATAAAGCTTTCATTTACTATAGCGGAAATGTCGACAATATTTACATACACATGTGCACCACATTTGAACAGTAGTAAATGTATTATAAATCCAAACTTTCATGCAGTGATTGGGAGAGAGGGAATACATCCACTGGCCGGGCGGCTTAAGTCTGGTGTACTGCCAAGATGGACATGGTTGGCAGAACGCAGATGGTTGTACAACAATGGTTGTACAATTTTACAACGGTAGCAGAAGAAAGGAGGGTGAGTGTTAACTATGTAATTGCTGGTGTTAACAGCAAAGACAGTGTACAAATGAGCTGCAAACTCTTGGCAGGTATATGAGCTCCTTGTTTTCTTTTCCCTAGCCTCCACCAAGAAGCGGCCACACACTCTGCAACGCTCTTTGACTTTCGTTATGTGGTGCTCCATCCAAAGCCACACCTATTATTCATATAAAACAAATGTCCTAGTTCTGAACATTGTATATATGCTCTCCCACGTGTGTTGTTGAGTGTTTATAATCACGGATCCTGTTCTGTGGGTTAGTTCAATCGTACACCAAGCTTGAAGTAGACCCACCGAAGTTACATGGGCGTAAATACTGGCTGCGTGTAACTATTAATCAAATCAACTGCTCTTGCGCGTTGATACTTTTTTTTTTACTAGACTGGTAGGGTGTGTGCGGGAGCTATTTATTTGAGCGGAATTACTTAGAACATGTGGCTCGCCAAACAGACATGTATAATGCAAGGTACGAACATTACAGCTTTTGGCTTACACAGTATCGTCACATCAGACAAGAGTGTAACCTACCAGGCCACCCATACCTACACACCATCACATGTACACAGACCATCACCTACACACTATGATGACATACCAGTACACCTCACACATGTGGATACTCAGCAGCAAAAATATGACTACACACTCAACAGGTCAGTTTTTATAAAGTGGGAAGGAAAAGTTTACATAATCACCCCACAACTACCTATATACATAGTTCTTATCTAAAAGACCAAGCCTCCTGTCTGCTTTCAGCAAGTCCATCAATACCAGCAACTATCCACATTCACACATACAGTTCTTACACCACCAAATACAAATGCCAAGCACACCACAAATCTACATGCATGCATCACATGAAGTCTGCAGAGCCTTGTAGCTACTTGATGACCACACAAAGGCTGCAATGTCCCTTCTATTTGAGTTGTTGCTGAAGCTTTTTGTCATGCTGGCTGTATCACATTGATCATACAGCCATCTAGGGAGGTGGAGTAGGAAAAATAAATAAAAAGAACTGTTAGTGTTCTTAGTCTATCCTGTTGATCACTACCCCTTTATGTTGGGCAGATGACCTCTGATAGGAGTAGGCTAAGAACACATGTAAGGCAGAATTATGGGTACATGTATGAAGGGAACTGCATATGTTATCTTGTTGTTACATGTAGTACATATAAGTTGGTGTATGGGGTGCATGCCATATTGTTGCCCCTTGGCAATAAGTGATATAACCTCAGAGTTGTCTTAGCAACGAATTTTTAAAATTCCCCCTCTAAGGTCAAAGAAACCCCATGTGTGGGACTGGTAGTGTTCACTGTTATGCTCACTGTTCTAGTGTGTGATGTGTAGTGTGTGTGTGTGTGTGTGTGTGTGTGTGTGTGTGTGTGTGTGTGAATTTAAACTCATGTTGGTCTAATGATCTGTAGGCTAGGTGGTTGGCCAGCTATACGCTAGGGTGCTGGTGTGCCTGTGGGGTAACCTGGTGTGTACATGCTGTTATTAAGGGATAACAAGTGACACAATCCATCATCGAGAAAAAACATCAGTGGGGGGGGGGGGGGGGGGGGGAGACAAATGTTAAGTTGAAACTTTTAGGAGGACTTTATACCAAGCGAGCCAATTCTGTGCATGGGTTATGTAACATGTTATCCCTTCATTGCCAAGAGGGGGCAAAAATATGGGAGGTGTGGGGCACTCCTGCCCCATCAATGAAACTATGCTGGTGTGTAGGGTCATTGGGAATGTGCACACTGTTGCTAGTGTGTACTGGTATGTGGTTGGTGGAGAATATGAGTTGGGTGTGTATGCTGATGGGGTCATATAGTTGTGTATGCTGGGAGTGTACGCTCATGTTGGGGGTGAAAAATGTTATTTGATGTGTTGGATGAGTAATATAGAATTCTGAGTGTGACTGTTTTGAGTCATGGGCACCCCCCCCCCTTTTGAGACTCAATGGCGCCCCACCCCCAACCTCTTGTAATAAATGCTTGTTAAATAATTTAACCCCTGTCCCAGTATTGTTTTCTACTTACATGCGCCTCCCCCCTGCCCACCTCCCTACATAGGCGGCGCTGACGCTATGGCAAGTACGGCGAACGCCGTAGCACTTTTTATGTTACACCCCTGCTCATATATTGAAGACCCTCTTTCCACCCCCCCCCCCCCCCAGTCCGCCGTATCACTTTTTTATTGCTCCGCCGCCACTGCCCTATAATTGGTGGCCCTCCCCTCACCTCTGCCCCCCCCCCTTCTAGAAAAGCTGGGGGCACCCATGAGAGTGCACACTTGTTAGTATCTGTGGGTTATGTGTGTGATGGTGAGTATAATACTGTGCAGGACAACATTAACTCACCTGTATGCTTGATCACATGGTGGCCATGTTGCCTGAAGTCATACTAGCTGATGTTTCCCAGGAGATGTGGCCAGTATGCTAAAACCCAAGCACCATACAATGGTAGATGTAAAGAGCACAGCATACATGTATATACAAATTTATGCACCCCAAGAAGCCACAAGACACATAAGCAAAATGGATACTCAAGCATTAAATAATTTGAGACTCACCGTTTCTTTCATATACATGTGTAAGCTTATCAGCTAACCAACGAGGCTCAAAGGAATATCAACTGCACAACATACACGAACAGACAATTATATATGCATGAAATGCAGCACTGCGCAGGCGCTAATAATCATATTACTACACTACCCCGTCTTTTATTGAGAACATGTCTAGATGTTCCAGATTAATCTATCCGGAGGTCTCCGAATCCTGGTTGACCTTCTCAATACCATAGGATCACCTAGCACCTCCTCTCGATCACCAGCCCCCAGCTCAGCTTGTAGTGGTGCTTGAGGTTCCACCTCAGGTGGTTGACCAGGCCTCTCATCTTCATCACCTTCTGCCTCCTGATCCTCCAGCCCATCATGATGCTCCTCCTGATCCTCCAGCTCATCATCAAGCTCATCTTGATGCTCCTCTTCAATGATCACTTCACCCTCCTCTGTATCGCTATCTGGAGAAGCCGACTCCCGTACTTCTTTGTCTGTAAATGAGGGGTCCTGTTCATCATCCTTCTGTTTGCTTAGTTGCTCTGTCCCTTCTTGTGCATCCCTGCTACAAAGCAAGTAAGGCTTCAGGCGGTTGAAATGAACTACAAGGCATTTGCGAGGAGGGTCACGATGCTGAATACGGAATACAACATCACTAAATTTTTTTTTTAATTACAAAGGGACCCTTCCACGGTCTATGCTTGCGGGACTTCCCCCTTGCTACCGCTGGGCAGTGCAGCCATACCAGGTCACCAACTTTGTATGCTGGACTCACTCCTTTTACTTTGCGATCATACCCCTCTTTCTGAATCCTAGATTCCACTGTCAAGTATTTCCGTACTTTGTGGTATGCCGACTCCAAATTATTCCTTAAATACAAGGCATGCATACTGCTGCACTTTGTTAGCTCTGCAGGAGGGTTGCCAAACATAACATCCACAGGCAGATGTACCTCTCGACCAAACACAAGCATGAATGGGGACATATGCGTTGATTTGTGCACACTGGTCCGGTAGGCCATCATCACTGCTGGTAGGATCTGCTCCCAGTTTCTCTCCTCTTCCAAGATCCCAGATGAAAGCATGCCCAGAAGGGTGCGATTGAAACGCTCAATCATTCCGTCTGACTGGGATGGTATGGGGTGGTTCTTGTTTTTACAATACCTAACAATTTGCACAAATCAGATATTAAGGTTGATTCAAAGTTCTTGCCTTGATCAGTGTGCAAAAAATCTGGAGCTCCATATCTGCAAATGAAGTCATGCAGGCACGCAGCAACTGATGCAGCTTCCATATCTTTCATGGGGTATGCCTCCACCCACTTAGTGAAGTAGTCCCCAATGACTAAGATGTATGCATTACCTTTATCAGTCCGTGGAAAAGGACCAACAATGTCCATTGCAATACGTTGAAAAGGTGCCCCACTGGCTGACGACTGCATAGGAGCAACACGACCAGGCACTGATGGTTTCCTTGCTGCACATGCCTCACAGCGACGACACCAATCCTCCACATCCTGGCGCTGTCCTACCCAGTAGAAGCGTCTTCGGATCTTACCAAGGGTCTTTTGCACTCCCAAATGACCAGCAGTAGCAGAGTCATGCAGCTGCTTCAACACCTGTGAAACCAAGACACGAGGAAGCACAAGCTGCAAACATGGGTTCTCACCACCTCCCAATGCATCCACCCACAGCCTGTACAGCAGATTATTAGAAATCACCAGATGCTCCCTCTGTGCCCACAGACTTTGCAGTGTGCGGCTACTAGAAAGCGGCGCAGTGGTTGGCCATGTGTGTTGTGTAGTCATTTCAGAAGCTCTGCTCAGATCAGGGTCCTGTTGCTGATACTTCCATAGCTCCTTTTCATTCCAACAGGGTAACCAGCTCTCCTCAGGTGTGACCAACAACAGCTGTTCAAGAGGTTCTTGCTCTTCAAAATGAAACCCACACTGTGTGCACTCCATCCGTGAAAGGCCATCTGCATTACAATGTTGTCTTCCAGGTCGGTGTACTATCGTCATATCATACTCAGCCAATGCTTCCAGCCAACGAGCTACCTGCCCCTCTGGTTCCTTAAAGCTTTGAAGCCATTTCAATGACTGGTGATCTGTCCTGACTGTGAAAGGGCGGCCATACAGGTATGCACGAAAATGTTTAACAGCCCAAACCAAAGCAAGCATCTCTTGCCGTGTCACACAATACCGCCTCTCCACCTTTGACAATGCACGACTAGCATATGCCACCACATGCTCCTTACCATCCACATACTGGGAGAGCACTGCCCCTACACCAGTTGCACATGCATCTACATCAAGAAGAAATGTGCAATCACTACGTGGAAAGATAAGGATTGGCGGATGTGTGAGCGCCCGTTTAAGTTGTTTAAAAGCTTGCTCACAATGTGGGCCCCAAACCCATGCAACATTTTTCTCAGTCAACTTGTTTAGGGGAGCCGCAATACTGGAAAAATTAGGGACAAAACGTCTGTAGTAAGACATAAAGCCTAGGAACTGTTTTAAATCCTTCTGGCCTTTAGGCACTGGCCATTGCATTACAGCTGCTACTTTTTCAGGGTCAGCCTCTATGCCCTTTGCAGACACAATGTGGCCTAGGTAGCGCACACTCTTCCTAAATAATTGACATTTGCTAGGCTTGATCTTTAAGTTGGCTGCCCTCAGACATTGGAAGACCTGCTGTAATTGTTTGAGATGCTCATCTACAGACTTGCTAAAAATGATTATGTCATCTAAGTACACCAAGCACACCGACCAATGCAAACCAGAAAGGACTAGTTCCATTAATCGCTGAAAGGTTGCTGGGGCATTGCACAACCCGAACGGCATCACCTTAAATTGAAACAAGCCAAATGGTGTTGCAAATGCTGTTTTTTCCCTGTCACACTCCTCCATCCCCACCTGCCAATACCCACTTGCCAAGTCAAGTGTTGAAAACCATGAAGAGCCAGCCAGAACATCCAATGTGTCATCAATACGGGGTAAAGGTTGCGCATCCTTCTTTGTAACCGCATTCACCCGCCTGAAGTCAATACAAAATCTGTGTGACCCATCCCTTTTCTTCACTAATACAATGGGTGATGCCCAAGGACTATGTGAATGTTCAATCACCCCCTTTTTAAGCATGTCATGTAACATACCCTGGACTTCCTTTCGCTGCTGTATGGGTAACCGTCTCACTGGCTGTCTAATTGGATTAGCTCCTTGGGTATCAATACGATGCTTCACCAAGTTGGTTTTCCCCAGGTCACCATTGTTCTGTGAGATTACATCAGCATACCCCCTCAGCATTTCGTGCAGCTTGCTCATTTGTTCTGGTGACAACCCCTCTATATCTGCCATGAGCCTCTGAATGATACTGCTCCTCTGCCGTTTTGCCAACTTCCACTCCTGACTTCCTTCAGGCACCTTTGCACAGTCACCAAGAGTACAAACCTGATCTTCCTTGGACAAGGGATAGAAGTGTCCCACAACCTCATGTACATGAAGAACTATGGGCTGCAAAGTTGGGTTTAATATCTGCACAACTGTGTTGTTACCTGAGCAATGAACAACAGAATGGGCAAGTAGCAACTGATGACGCTCAGTGAACTTCTTAGACGGTTCAAGTACTCCATCATACTCCACAGCCTCCTTGGTCTGTAACTGCACAGGTAGTTGGACTTGATGCAGTGGTGGTACCATACCATCCTCCAACAAAGCCACACAATATGATGCCACTTCTCCAATACCCCTAGTGCCCTGGCATTGTGATTGCAAAGGGATTATTTCCTTACCAATGACAAGGTGCCCTCTCTGCAAGTCAACCATACACCCAGTCTTGATGAGAAAGTCAGCACCCAATACACACTGCTGTGTCAGTTTTTCAGAGACCAGAACTAGAAACATACAACTGAAGTCACCAATTGAAAGGCAAATATCTACTTGTCCCATTATCTCCAATGCTTTCCCATTAGCTGTCACAATCGATCGTGAAGGTGGTCTAAGGCTTCTCGACTCCCCAGATGCTTCCTCCCATAGGTCTTTCCTAACCAATGTTACCATTGACCCCGTATCCACAAGCATCTTAGTAGACACCCCATCCACCCTACCCTGCACCACAACTGACGGCTTCTGCACATCCTTCGTGGACTCAGGTACTGATGTAGTAGCTAGCTTATTCTGTGGTCCTCTCCATGCTGGTTTCCTTTTTGTGCAGTCCCTCTTGATGTGCCCTTCTCCACCACACTGCCAGCAGACAACTTTCCGCTTTTGGGTACCCCGACTTCCTGTCTGATCTTGTAGTTGGGCCACCGCCTTCTCAAGGTGTCCAACCTGCTGGAACAATGTACCTTGTTCAACACCCTGCTTCTTTGTTACCGTAATATTTCCCGTCTCTTCTGAATCAACAGCAACCACCGCCTCCACGTCTCCACCGTGCTTTCGTTGTCTCAGGCGTCTTTGAGCTTCCTCAACAGTATGCTGCTTCTTCGCCAGACGAAGTGCATCGTCTATCGACTGTGGCATCTCTTTCAGAAGGAGCAGCTGAGCTGTGGATGATAGCAGACCCTGAACAAATTGGTTGCGTACAAACCTTTCCCGCTGTCCGCCGTCCAGGTCCGGGTACGCCTTTTCCGCCAGTCTCTGCAGGTCTCCCGCAAAGTCCTCTAGAGCCTCTCCACGTTCCTGCGACCTGCTCTGTAGACGCTGCTGCCACTCTATCTCATTGCCGTCAGGAGCGAACCGCTCTCGAAGACGCTCCTTTACAGACTCATAATCCTCACTATCCGAAAGGCTTACCAAGCGAAATGGCTCGTCCTCCAGCAGTAAAAGTAGTTCTTCGGCCCACTCCTCTGAGGGAATACGTGCCCGTTTCGCATAGAGCTCGAACCGTTTAAACCAGAGGGCGACATCACCCCGTCCTGTGAATTTGGACGGTCGAGGAATGCTCGTACGAACAACCGCCGCCGTTGGCGCGGGCCTGCTACTAGTGCTAGGTTCGGTAACCTCCATGGGAACCTCTTCCTCAGTAGCCATATCCCACTTCTGACACCAATTGTAAGCTTATCAGCTAACCAACGAGGCTCAAAGGAATATCAACTGCACAACATACACGAACAGACAATTATATATGCATGAAATGCACCACTGCGCAGGCGCTAATAATCATATTACTACACATGTAGCACGGACCACCCCTATTAGGCCCATACGAATATACGCTCCTAACTTTTAATACGGCTATTTTCAGACAGTACAATACGAACAGGTTGATATCAAAGGATGAGGTCATGATTGTGGCAGTTCCTGAATTATGGGGAGAGCAAATTGATTGGCTGGAAGGAGTACAGTATGCGATCGCAGTCCCCGGCCCCCATAGGTGTCAGCGCGTTAAGTTACAACTAGCGAACGTGGCGTGTACTATATGTATGCATAGTACTGATGCATATCCGCCACTTCTGTAACAGTAACAATGTGCCATTCTGCACTTAGTAACAATCCGCAATTGTACATAACCCACCTTTGCAAAAATGTGGTTGGCCGTCTATGTGCTAATTGATGCGCATCCACCCCTCGTCGGATGGGGTGGGGCTGGCCTGGATACATGCACGAGTTTATTAACGAAATGCTGCTTATTGTAGTTATTGAAGCTAACGGGAGTGTTGAAATTATAATTACCTGCGATAGTAATTAAATTTTTGTCTTGATTTTTGTATAACGTTGCATACTTACAACGCAATGAAAAATAAAATTCGAATTCATCCCAATTTTTAGTATTTTTTGAGTTTATTTAGAATTCAATTTGAAATAAAAATGCAAGATGACCGCCGATGTATGGGCCATTTCTCCATATGTGAAATAGTGTTATAGTTTGAAACATTTGTGGACTTGCTTGGTACATTGATGTACACTTTGAGCATATGGAGGACTTGTCAATGTTATGCATGTTTTGTATTAATTATATTAATACTCTTTTGTTACAGCTGTAGCAGTTTCTGGTAAAAACAAGCCCAGGGGGTCAAAGATGTTGTGGTTTTTGTTGTGTATTGTTCTAGATGACCCAATGTACGCCCTGTTGGTTCTTCTGTATGTACATATACATATATGCCCGCACCAACACTTATATTGTCAGGTGGTTTCCATGGTGTCCTCAACCCTTGGCTTATGAAGTATGTAACTGTTTGTATTGAATAAATGTTTCCCGCTATAAATTATTACCGGCGTAAATAGGATTTGGGCGTATTTACCGCGTTTACAGCAGGTCCTACGTATCTTCAGGTATGCTGATCAGTGGACGCATTTTTAACGATTCGAATACATGACGTGCATGCACAGGTGAAAACTGATAAGTGCAGTGTTCGTTACATACAGGGCCACATACGGTATACTGTCGCACCGTGCTAGACGCAAATTCTCTCAGTTTCACTGTTACACGGAAACTTCATCACCAGAAAGTAATCAAATTTGTAATTATTTTCATATTGCCCCCAGAACAATGAAAACGGCCGAAGTCAGATGGATCCAGACTTCCCCACTGACATTTAACAAGAAGATTTGCCATTAGTTGGGCGTGGCCCGACTACTGCGGGTAGTCGGGTTGCAAGTCTATAGACCACGGCATTAATCTAAGAAGTTTCCAAAAAAATAATAATTCAATCACAGCTAGTGTACGAATTTAAAGATACAACCACTAATTCAATTTCCAAATGCAAATTACTAAACTTTAGACAAGAAAGCCACAAGGTCCATGCTTCAGCGAAATAGATCGACCTCCCCGAATCACACTCACATAGCTGAATGCACCCACTATGTAAGGGTAAAGATCAACCCAATTCACGCAGGGGATATACCGCTTGCTGTTAGCTTAGGCAAAAATAAAAATTAATTTGTTAAAAAACCTTCATCATCATTAATATAGTCCATGGTGCCATTGATAAGCGAAACGACACGCATGCACTGTAAACACGACTTCTCGTGCATGTATATACAGCTTCTGATCATCGGAATCTCCAGTTAATTATCCACGGCCACGGTAGAAGAAATGTAAAGGGTAATTTAGAAGGGGACACATATGCCATGTGTGCATTCTATTATGCATGCATGTAATTGCTGGAGATTGAAGATTGAAACTGCTTTAAATCTGTACCCAAGCTAGAGTTCCGTAATTGGACTGTATACGATACATGTATGCGGACCTGCATGAAAGAGTGTTAAAATATTTGTGGACTTGCTTGGCACATTGCATGAGGTAACTTAATTTTACACTTTGAGCATATAGAGGATTTGTTTATTCCAATGATATGTATATTTATACTCTTTTGTTGCAGCTGTAGCAGTTTCTTGTAAAAATAAGCCCAGGGAGTCAGAGATGTTGTGGTTTTTGTTGTGGTATTGTCCTTATGACCCAATTAATTAATGTACGCCCTGTTGGTTCTTCTGTATGTACGTACACACGCGCACACCAACACTTATTGTTAGGTGGTTTCCATGGTGCATTTCCTCAACACTTGGCTTATGAAGTATGGTAATTATAAGCGATCCGACGGTTGTCCCCTTACATTGTCCCCTGAAAGTATAAGCGCTGTCATGTTAATTTGCACGGTTACGTTTATGCAGCCTTTCATATGATGCAACAAGTGAATCATGCTAGGGTTGCATGTAGCTACAATAGCTGAAATGAGTGGGAGAACTTTATTACAAGACCAACGAAAGGGAGCCTAAAGTCATTTAGTTCATGGGTAATAGAATATAACTGATTCTCTCGCAGGTCATGTTATACCATAGATATTTGATACATGGATTGGAAACCTCTCACGTGATCCATTACGACTCGTACAACATTTATATACAATCCGCGTTTCGCTTTTTTTGGTGCGTGGGCGTACTGTTATCCAAGCTTTTGTGCCTGTTCGAGTGCTTAACGTGTGTTTTACTGGTCGGAAGTGATCGTATAGGTTAGTTTTCAATCTCTATACAACCCTACCGTTTGTTCGCGCTGGTTGAACGCTGATCATCGTTCATAGACGGCTAGAAGGCTTTGTGCGACTGTACCGCCAGTACGGTAAGTCGCATAGGAACCATCTAAGCAGTTTCTGATACTTCACTACGAAAGCTATGAGGTTGACTAGCTACATGTATCTGTAGGGTGCAGTTCTTAGCGTGTATGGTGTTAGGTGCTATATAAGGCCCACTGTTTGTGCGACTGTAACACGTTTTCCTATGCACGCCTGTAAGATTAAAAGACAGAAAAGTGTAGTGCACACATCGTGGTGTATGGTGAAGTGTATCATTTAGCTTGTCGAGCTACGTATGAGCTTGTGTTTAAAAATTTGCGTAACATGTTATAATTGACTTATATACACAGCTAGGCTTTGTGGGACTATACCGTGGGTACGGTAGGTCGCATAGGAACCGTCTAAGCAGTTTCTGATACTTCCCTATGAAAGCTATTACGTTGCCAACCTTCATATGTCTGTAGCGTGCAGCTCGTAGCGTGTAGGGTGTTCGGTGCTATGTAATGCCCACTGCTGTTTGTGGGACTGTAACACGTTATTACACGGCACGCCTGTGAATTAGAAGACTGAAAAGTGGAGTTCACACATCGTGGTGTATGGGGACGTTTATATTTCTGCTTGTCATATACTATGAGGTTGTATTCGTAACAGACTTTTACCATGCTCATACCCTAACTAACGACCACTTCCGTCGAAACGCGGACTGCACGTAACTAATGACATTCATTGCTGGGTTTCCAATCCATGTATCAAATATCTATGGTTATACACTGGGTGCCTGTATTGAAAACCTCGACACGTGTGAAGATAGTGAAGGTTCTTGCTCAATTAAAACACCTCCACCAGATGGTATGCCCAACTGCCTTGTCTGACATGTGGTCCTTGAAAAAATTTGGAAATAATGGAGACTTTGATCCTGTCAACTGAATTCTGATGGTTGTTTGCATGGAGTAAATGTTTCCCGCTATAAATTATTGCCGGCGTAAATACGTAAATACAGCAGGTTCTACGTATCTTCAGTTATGCTGATCAGTGGACGCATTTTTAACGATTCGAATACATGACGCGCGTGCATGCACAGAGTGTGCGTAACGGACAGGTGAAAACTGATAAGTGAAGTGTTCGTTCTTAAACGTATACAGACCCTGAATTCGAGTCGTGTGAAAAACTGCTCACATGTCGCGATTGCAGACCAATATACAGTGCCGCATACGGTATACTGTCGCACCGTGTAAGAGTGACGCAAACTCTCTCAGTTTTTATACGGGAACTTCATCACCAGAAAGAAATCAATTATTTTCATATTGCCCCCAGACCAATCAAAACGGCCAGCAGTGGCGAAGTCAGATGGATCCAGACTTTCCCACTAACATTTAACAACAAGATTTGCCATTAGTTGGGCGTGGCCAGACTACTGCGGGTCGTCGGGTTGAAAGCCTATAGACCACGGCATTAATCTAAGAAGTTTCCAAAAAAATAATTATAGACTTTAAATGCTCCCCCTGTAGCATGCATACCAGCTACTGTAGAACAGGAAGATGTGCCATCATGGATGCATGAAAAAAATGGTGGCTCTGCAATTATATCATATGCTCTGTCTCAGCTGCTGAGAATAGTAATTTCACGAGTGCCCCCCCCCCCCCCCCCCCCCCCCCCCTGGTAAATCAATTGCAGCTAGTGTACGAATTTAAAGATACAACCACTAATTCAATTTCCAAATGCAAATTACTAAACTTTAGACAAGAAAGCCACAAGGTCCATGCTTCAGCGAAATAGATCGACCTCCTTGAATCACACTCACATAGCTGAATACACCCACTATGTAAGGGTAAAAAGATCAACCTAACTCACGCAGGTAATATAGCCAGATATTCCGCTTGCTGTTAGCTTACGAAAAATTAATTTGTTAAATAACCTTCATCATCGTTAATATAGTCCATGGTGCCATTGATAAACAAAACGACACGAACTGTATACGTAACTTCTCGTGCATGTATATATACAGCTTCTGATCATCGGAATCTCTTGTTAAATATCCACGGCCACAGAAGAAATGTGAAGGGTATTTTAGAAGGGGACACATATGCCATGAGTGTTCTATTATGCATGCATGTAATTGCTGGAGATTGAAGATTGAAACTGCTTTAAATCTGTATACCTAAGCTAGAGTTCCGTAATTGGACTGTATACGATACAGATATGTGGACCTGCATGAAAGAGTGTTAAAATATATGTGGACTTGCTTGGCACATTGCATGAGGTAACTTAATTTTACACTATGAGCATATAGAGGATTTGTTTATTCCAATGCTTTGTATATTTATACTCTTTTGTTCTTTATTGACTATATTTATACTCTTTTGCTTTTGTTGCAGCTATAGCAGTTTCTTGTAAAAATAAGCCCAGGGAGTCAGAGATGTTGTGGTTTTTGTTGTGGTATTGTCCTGATGACCCAATGTACGCCCTGGTGGTTCTTCTGTATGTGCATATACATGCCCACACCAACACGTATTGTTAGGTGGTTTCCATGGTGTCCTCAACCCTTGGCTATTTATAGGCGATCCGACGGTTGTCCCCATTTTCCCCCTGAAAGTATAAGCGCTGTCATGTTAATTTGCACGGTGACGATTTACATTTATGCAGCCTTTCATACGACGCAACAAGAGAATCATGCTAGGGTTCTAGCTGCGACAGCTGAAATCTATAGGTCTTACCATATATTGTACGTGCATGTGTGCCTCAATAGCAATTGATGGTTCTCAAGTTGCTCAGAGATATTGGTATACCAACTTCAGAAATTGTCGTCCATTCAATACCTGTTTAATTTCGCTTGATTTTACTGTCAAATCAATTGTGAATCAATAATAATTTATTGACGCAGTGACCGTCAATTTCGCGAAAATCATCCTTTCCGAGACGTGCATGTGTTTATTATGTAGCTTTGTTACTTGGAAATGTTAGCTAACTGGCTCAAAATATACATTCTCGACCGGCACTTTATAAAAGAAACTGCGCAGAATAGCTTCTGAAGCAAACTATAAGAATTAAACGCGATGTCTCGCTTAGTTTTCTTCCTGGTGATACTGTCTCATGGAATTTGGGCGCGTCCTGTTCATAAGAGTCAAACTTTGTTTAAAGGTTACTGATCTTATGCATGCAAGGAGCTTAAACTATACGGATTCTCCTTCAGAACGCATTAAGGATTACGAGGTCTTTACCCCAGTCATCAAGTACGGAGACCAGAAAGAGGTTAATATACCATGAACGACACTGAAGTGAATATTATTGATATTTCTTTCAGACAAACTTAGATGTTTCAATCACCACGAAGACGCACAACTTTATCATTCGATTGACAAAGAATGAGTAAGTGACACACTTTTGGTATACGATATAGTATCGAGTCTATGTTTTCATTTCCACACAGGCAGTTACTATCTTCGAATTTCACATCAATGCACTTTGATTCTCAAGGCAACGGAGTTAGCACCAAGGTATAGAACGCTGTATTACGCAATAGCCCGAGGGGGTACGGAGTGGGAGGGTGGGGGGGATTAGTATTGTGAAAACACCCATCTCCAGATTTCACAACAGAGTACGTATTATAAAAATCCACTGCAATAAAACAATTTCGCTCTGCTAGGTTTGTAACTGATATAGCATTAGGCGTATATCCATAACGAAACGGCTTAGGCTGATTATGCGCTACTCTTACCAACGGAACCATTTGCTAGCAAAGGATTCGACGCTATAGTAGAGCTACCCTCGGGAGAAGCGCTCGTGCACAGGAGCCGCTGCATGCCTCTTTCAAGAGGCTGCAGGTTCGTTGCTGCAGCAGTCTTTCTTTTGCACGAATCGGAATCATTATGTCGTCTAACATTATCAATTCGATGAGTTATTAAGTATCGCAAATAATCCTTCACTAACAAAATTATAAGAACTATACCTTGAGTACGCGCGAAGGGTTATTTGTTTTATCAATCTCTGGCGTTGTTGTGGGTATGCTTCACTAATTAATTTAAGAACTACCTTGAGTACTGTAGTCGCACGAGGGGGTTGAATGTTTTATCAATCGCTGTCGTTGTTGGAGCGTCATTGATGTCCCAGCGAAGTCCTATGTGTGAAATATATATTCGCTCCACTCCCATATAAATATGACGCGAAGCAAAACATTGCCAATCTTAATTTTTGGTAAATGTAATTTTAGCAGAAAGCATCACGCCCTCCCCCCCCCCCCCCCCCCCCTCTTCCCCTTCCCGCATGCAGCAGTCTGATTAAAGCCATAAAGGATTTGACCCCGACTATGAAATCATGCATGCGACCCTTTTATAACGAGACTCCTGACGATCGGATCGTTGGTATAATCGAACGAATGTGAATAATTTCGTCGTTTGTTTTATGTCGCAAAACCGCGCTGTTGTAGAGAACAAAAAGGTGCGCCTGTACTAATCCCAGTCACGGAATTATCCTCCTCTTCCTTCTCATTATTCACCACGCATAATACAGGACGGGAAAACATTTAAAGAATGACTAATAGGCTGGAAAATAGTTGATGGTGTATTTTGGTAATTGTATCGTCAGATTTGGAACGTACTATGCATAATTTAGCAAATAATTTTAAAACAACAATACGGTCAGTGTAAGACGTATAATTAGAAAATAGAAAATATGTATCAAACAAGTAACTAAAAACATTCTCTATGAGAAAATTGGTGATTGAAGTGGTTATGAAAACACAACGGTCTGTTATAGAAAGGGAAAATGTCATAGTCCTATATTTAGCACACGAACGTAGTACTAAATGCTACAAACGGGCTATGGGACAATGACATTTTCCGTTGCTATTACAGACCCTTGTTTTCTTGCTTTTTACACCACTATTGCCTTCAATCTTATATCTCACCAACATTCTCACAGATGTAAAAGTTATCATTTTAATACTTTTTGGAATCGGAGTAACAATGGTCCCGAAGTGACCCACGGCATTATTATCTGCGGCAAAGGCGTCATAAATCCTAATCCATTGACCGTTCACACCCATAATCCAACAAACTTGAAAGCCCATACTGACATACCATATCCTATTCAGGGTCTTCCCTACACCTTGGCCATAGCTTTATAGGCCTACTGCAAGGACGAATCCTGGTGTCTATTTCTATGTGTGGGAAATACTCATAGCGTTATTCCTTTTGTTTGTTCGTATTGCATTTCTTTATGTTTACAAAGTTTAATTATTTTTTACTATTTTAATGTACAGGTGTTAATTGCACGATTAATAATAGACACGTTCAAAATATACACAAATGAAACCAAAAAAATATAAACAAAAGGATAAAGAGATAGACGATAAAGATTTTGGCATTAATTGTATGGTTCACATTGTAATCTCATCTTGCATTATATCAGCAGGGTTGTATCAGTCCCTCCTCCTGTATCCAGGACACATGTATATGTGAATGCACTTACAATCGGAGTAACATTGCACCGGAAGTGATCCACAGCATCATTTCCCGTGAAAATGCACCAAAGGCATTAAACCATACACGATTCACCTTTAGTACCCATGAGATAACAAACTGACAGCCCATAATCCCATAATCATATTCTTTTAGGGTCTACCCAACTGCTTCTACCATGGTGTGGTGGTTGGACATCCATCCTGGACCGCCACTATTTCTACGTGCAGTGGAATAAGGTGACCCGTGGAAATGTTTACTAAGCGCATGCATGTGCGTTTATTCTATATTGAGCACTTTCAGAGGGTCATTTGGAGACATGTCTTCATTATACTACATAGAGCCACGTGGGGAAAAGAACAATTAGGAACAAAGAGCTAAACTATCCGTTTCTTACTACGCGAGTTATACGCTGGTCGCGTTTTTAATGATTTCACGACCCGGGTCAATTCCTCTATAGGAACTACTATCATAGTTCCTGATTTACAACATATGGGCTACTAGCGAATTATATTGCTGGTGACCTTAACTTAAGTGGTGGACTTAATCCGTGAACGTTTGGCATCCATTTATTGTCATTGCTAATGAGTTATTGACTTAATCTGTCTAGATTTTGCTTCATAGGTTTGAATCTTAATTTTAACTGTGCGCATACGGATCGTAACAACCTTTGTTATTTTGACTTATAATACATGAAAATCACATATAAATCAAGCAGTGTTAAGTGCATCATACTAGTCAGACTATACAATTTATCGCGAAAATATAAATTTGAAAAAAATCTACCTAACTTAAATATTAGGCATGCGCATGCGCATTGCATTGTAGCATAGAATATCAGTACGTCTACAACAATGATGGCAACAGGTTGGGTTTGTATCACTTTTGTTGAGACCTACGGTGTTTGCGGTCTGTCACGGAGGAAACTATAGAGTGTCCGCCCGAACCATTTACTCCGGAGTACTAGCTGAAGTTGTCCTATAGGACACTTTACTCCGGAGCAACCTGTCCCTCTAGGACAAGTTACTTCGGAGTAAGCCGTCCCCATCTGGAGTAAACTGACCCTACCCCAACTCTCTTCCCGCGGACAAATTTACTCCGGAGTATGATGTCCTTTATATTGGACAATTTACTATTTGTTCTAGGATAGTTTGCTTTTCGCTGGGTTGATGCATGTTCTGAGTTTAACTGACATCAGCAAACTTTCGTTCCTCGTTTTCATCTCTCCTCTCATGAGTTTCATCATTTACATCAGCTATAATGTAGTAGAAGTCGCATACAACCTCTGAAAGCCAGCTGGCAGCTACGCTCCTTATCTGCAGTGAATAACAACTTAAATCACGTGGCTGTGTACTAGTTTGAATTGCAATTTACATGATATATGACGGACCGCTTACTCGATCCGTCAGGGGACAATTTACTCCGGAGTAAAATGTCCGGTAGGATAATTTACTCCGACGGACACTTTCCTCCGTGACAGGCCAAGATCGGCTGTGAAGAGCTTTGCTCAGTTGGTATCTATAAGCTGGCAATTGCCTGCTCCAAGCCTAAGTCTGTCATCATACATTAGCTATATGGCAGACTGAACCTGCCTTTTGGCATCGACCAACCTTTTAAAATAAGATTGTGACACTATGAATTATCCATGCAGTGTCCTTTGCGCGCTATATTATAACACAACCATTCCCACCATTCCCTCCAATTCCTAGCTATATCCCCAACTTTCTCATTGGAGAATGTTTTTCTTTACATGCATGAAAAAGACTCGAGTCAACACCCATGCAGCAGTCATTTTATTATTATGATTCATGGATGTACGGTTTATAATTTACTTGCTGAAAAACACGATGACCCCGCCGATGTGGTGCATGTGAATTTTTTTATAATCGCATAAAAAACTTGTCTGTATGGAACTGTCAGTCGTGTGCTGGTAATTGTTAGGATATACCACTGATGATAGCATTCTTTGTTTCAGGTCTTCAGTGATGCATTCACACTCATGAATTATAACTCATGGGCAGGGAGGTGAGGGGGTGCAGTTTTTGTTTCCATATGGTCGCCTCAATAAGTTGTTTATACACAAATATTCACACATTGAACAACCGGATATAAGTCAGCCGGGTAAGTCGCGTTCAACATTTACAAGCGGGAAAGTCCCGTTGAACAGCCGGGTAAACTATACTGTCCTGTTAGACAACCGAATAATCTATTGAACAATCGGGTTAGTCCCGTTGAACAGTCAGATAAGTGCCGTTAGACAACTGGATAACCCGTTGAGCAACCGGGTAAATCCCCGGCGTTGAACAACCGGGTAAACTATATTGTCCCGTTAGACAAACGGACAGTAATAACGCAACCGGGTGCCCGGTTGATCAACCGGCGTCCCGTTGATCAACGGGACAAATTGATCATCGGTACGGAACATATATCCTTTTGAAGATTGGCTCCGTAAGTGTAAACAACAGTCTGATCTAAACTATTCTGGTTATCATTGAAAAGCTTGAATCTATGTATTTTGTTGCATTTTTGCATGTATTTTGTTTTATTTTGTGCACAGTGTTTGGTTTTTACATCATTTTTATTATTTCTTTGTACCGCAATCATGACACAAAATTACATTAATTTTATTGTAAATGATTAAGGTATATGAATTGTACTTAAACCCCTTCATTTACTCGTGACTTTACGATAGTATGCTTTTTAAATGTTCATCAGTGGCTTTTCTAAGTCGGCCTATAGAAGTGAATGGAAAATCATAAAGAATGATTGATGATTTGGGGACTGTATCTGTCCAATCAACATGTTTTCTTTGGTTGTTTGGATCTTTCCTCTTTGGTCCAGTGTATACCTATGTGTTAGAATAACATGTATTGCTGAGCTTGTAATGCATTTGTAAGAGTTTATCATGTACAGAGTACATTTTTGCACCCCCAGGTTAAGGAGTACAATTTTGCACTCCCAGGTTAAGGAGTACATTATTTAATTCCACTAATCATGAACTCACATGAGGCTGGAACTCTTCTGCTTCAAGCATTTCAAAAAGTGGAAGATTTGCTCCAGTATTTTCAGTTTGGACCATGTTGCGTAGAAGTGTTGCAAAGATATCATCGGGATTTTTTGGTTCTCCATTTGGCGTTTCATGATGTTTGGATTTTTAAAAGCCATAGGTATAACTGACCGTTGTGTAGCATTCTATCCGATATTGATTCAACATACTTTGCCATCCACGCTTCCGCGTCCGCTGTTTTCGCCGTGATCGTTCTGGATGTTTGCATGAGGAGAGCCTTAATACTGCCGCGCAAATATTCTTTCAACACCTGCTGGTATCTTATCCTTGAAACAGCGATGAATGCATTTCGGCAAACCTTTCACCAAATGCGTCGAGCCTCCTTTAGTGACATGGAACATATCCAACAAAAACTGAGCCTGGTCACACTGATTCCTTCGTTGAAAACTTGAGTTTATGTCAGCTGCTTGTTCCAAGTGTTGTTGCAACTGCTTTGGGCAGCACGTTTTCGGTGTTGAACAGACAATAAGTGGGGCGTCGTTCACGCAGTCGATGGGACTTGGCGGCGTGGCATCCAGGAAAATGAAGGGACTGGTACGTGTTGCTTTTCACCACCGCCGCGACTGCTGCTTCTAAGAAATAAGATATCAGACAGATGATGACGACGGTTCGTACGACGAAGCGCTCCAGATTCCACTCCTATTCTCGGAAGAGCTATCAGCAGAAATGAGGCTATCATCGTTATGATTTAGTGCGCAAATGAAATGGTGCCGAGCAGTTGCCATTCATTACAATGCACAACGCGGGTAATAGCGGTACTAATTAACTCTTCAATATAACGGCGGAATTGATTTTTTTATTTTACATGTCGAGTGAGACTAGCTTTTGAACAAAGCGTATATTGGCAACTTTTTGTAACCAGCTATGTGCTATGTGCTAGTGCATTTCGTTCGGAGATTTATCACAGTATTCAACAGCGACGTACAGGTTTACAAGGACAGTTGTGACGTGCGAGCAGTGTGGAATAGTTGTCATACTTGTGAAAAGTAAGTGTTACGAGGGATGTGTGTAAAGCCATGGGTGTGTTCTCAGGGTGTTACGAGTGATGTGTGTAAAGCCATGGGTGTGTTCTTTCCTATCTATAACGAACAAGATTCGTTAAGCGAGAAATGCGTGGGTTTCAGGTACCATCACCATACAAAACACGGTTCGTACCACCAGTACCGATACGCGCGCACAACATTATGTAGAAATCGTGTCCCTGTCGATTCGGTCATACTCTTTGGGTGCCACTCATTGCGTGGCCATTTATAGGCTCACAACCTATAACAGTACGTCAGAGCCATGATATATAATGCCCGGTGTATCAGCTAGGCTAGGGGAGAGGCGTGGTCGAGTTAAAGACACATGCAGCGCAGCTAGGCTGGAACCCATGTAACCCTTCCTGTGCATCAGAGGCTGAAGGTCCTCCTATCACAGACCAACAAACATGTTCAGTGAGGCCATCGACCTTTCCTGCTCAGAAAACAGGATTTCCAATTGAACTTTGAAATCTTATCCGTCATTTCCTTTTTATGTATACTTATCTGATCATTATTATTGTCGGGATTTGCGTTCTGATGGCACATATATTTTAAACGCCCACCGTTTTTCATTTCATCTGCACGGCTGGCACACACACCCATGAACCACACCTATGAACATACACACGTCTCATGTCACGACTATCCACACTCTTTTCACCATAATACACTATTCTTTTCCCCTTGTGTACACCCTGTAAATTTTTACGTTGTGTGCTACATGGACACGGGCGAAACTTTGGGCGTTGCAACGCATAGCAGCGCGTTGTAAGACTGAGTACAATTTATAATATTAATTACTAATACCATATCATACCCCATGGGGAAAATGAGGATAATAAACATTTGTATAAATGCCATAGGGGTATACTCTGATAACATTGTGCAGATCGGTGTTATTAAATCTTTACCAGCCTATCATTAGCAGCATTGTTTATAATGGATGAATGCTAAATCAATCATCCAAAATGCTACAAACTCTTCAAATGCCATGCATGTGTCATTCTGCAATGATCTTTCACCTCTGTTGACAGTTCCATTACGCCACAGCACTAGACTGGTTCCTCATGCTGATTGGTGCAATAGCCGCCATAGGTGCCGGCATAGCCACTCCCATGTCTTTCTTGTTCTTTGGCAACGTGATCAGCGCTTTCACTTTCAATGCCCTGACGCGCAACATCTCTACTCTCTTGTTCAACGAGACTGATGGCTGTGACAACGCTACGGTCTCCCTTGTCATCACAATCTTCTCAACATCCGATGGAACCCTCATTCATAGGATCAACTATGCCATATACTCCTTCATTGGCCTGGTTCTGGGCACCTTTGTCTGCTCACACATCCAAGACATGCCCACTCTAACGTGGTCTGAAGTATAGTCTGCCGGTATCATTTTCAATCCGATAACGTGGTCTGGTAGTGAATCCAGTTTAGAGGTTGAGGGATTGACAATCAATCCATATCATTTTGATTTTTGGTTTTCAACATAGCACTTCAGTTTTGTAAGACCACTTACTTCGTGTTCAGGCTGAAGCCCCCCCCCCCCCCCCCACTTTAATTAATTCAATTCAAGAAATGTTGAAAAAAAATTAGATAATTTTCCAACGTCTAAATATGTAGTGAAATCCAGCTGTCATTGCGACCACCGCTTTTAAATGTTCAAATCATCTCTTTCGCGGGCGGAAGCCACATTGGGTTTACGCGTTCAATTATTATCGGGGGGCGGGGTGGTCACTTCAACCGTACATAAACAAGTGCTATAGCACTATTTTTTTTTGTTGCTTATTGTGAAGAATAAGTTAGAGGATAGGTTTTGTAGGTCAAAGAGACAAGCAAAACGCTATTTCAGACATAAATTGGAAAGGCGCTAAAAAATCGTAGTTCCAGCTGCCGGCGCAAACTTGCGCTTCCGCCCACGTGCACGGGCATGGATACGTTACTGCGCAATATTGCTCCGCTGCCAGTGAAATAGTTACATCTATAGTGAAAACCAGCTGTCATTGCTACCGCCTTTTTTACTACGATGGCTGCATTACCTCTGTTCCCCTGCTGCGATTCCCACTCCGGATCTCCATGACTTCAAGTATTCTGACCTCTTCAAAGCTACGGAAGACGAGATAAGTGCAATTGCATGGTGCCAGACAGCCAGAACAACGGCCTCGTAGCTAAAGACAAAATGTGCGCTTCTTATGGTTTATGTGGAGACAAAGATTTGGATATAGCTTTCATGACTTTGTAACACATGTTAGGTCAGTGTATAGGTTGCATTGTTTGAAATGTATTTGTTGCGCGCGGTCGATCGATTTGCGCTATCCATCGATTGCTCTGCGCGAACAATAAATCTATCGTTTGCGCACCAATCTATCGATCGCGCAACCACCGATGGATCGCGCAACAAACATTTTGCGCAATTTACTGACAATGGCAATGCAATCCATCGATTGCGCAACGATACTTGCATGCATGACTCTGATACATTAATATTACATGGATAGCATACTGACATGCAGAATCCTTATGACAGGTTTTTTGGAGCACAAGTCACACATCCATTTCTTTAACTGAGTCGCACTGATTCCAACACAGTTTGAAAAGAAGCGTTCACTGCAAGCACAGCAACGGTTATCCAGTTTGCCATCATCTGTGGACCTACACTTGCAATATAATTTGGTAAATAATCCGTGGGTGGCGATTCCGATTCACAACAGTAGATGGAAAAGGAACTATACCAAACTTATCAACACAGTCCGGCTTTAAGAAGATTGCACAATTGCTTGTAATGCAGTTGAGTTGGGAATCAGTGATGTGGCAAAAGCTACAGCTAGATCACCACAAGAGTAGCTGTCTTCTTGTTCTTGGACATTCATGACATTAATCGTTATTTGGGATTCAGAGCATTGAATACATTTCAACACAATCGAAAGGCAGTCTGAGTCTGGTTTCAGTTAACTGCAGACTTTGTTCATTTCTTCCCCAATATTTGATATGAGCAACCGATGATTTTTATTTACAAGAAGGAACTGAGCAAATTCATAGTTTGGGGCATCAAACGACATTCTGTTGCAGAACAGGATTTTGAAGACCATCTATGGCAGGAAAAGATTCTTTCAAGAGCTTATTAGCGGCATCATGTGTGTGTCATTCAGCCACTCAGTTGTGTCCAATATTGCTCTATTAGATGATGAAAGTAAAGTTGACTTGAGTGATAATTTGTGTCGAATTGGTTGGAAAAAGTTGTAGACAGATGACATTGAGTGGAGCATTCTATGCCATTCTTCTTACAAATACACCTCGTAGAATTGCATCCACTTGTGCATTTACAGCTGGACTTGGTGAATTTTGTCAGTGGATGGAATTTCAGAGCCGCTTCACGAAGTGATAAATGTACTTCAGCATTACTAGAATTATCCCTTTAGGGTTCCACAAGCAGTTGTAATGCAATATGCTTTGTCCACATACACATGTGCAATAACACAAGGAAGCCGTGGTACATCAGTTTTGGATCTATCTAGCTTGGGAATGCTAACAGTTACCTTATCACCAATATGAGCATGAACAGTTTGAACCTTCATTCATTCAAACCCTCTTGTCACTCCAAAGTACTGACGTTGCATCTGAAATCAAGACATACATGCCAGTATGTCCATGTCAGTAAGAGAATTCAGCGTATACATGTACTTACGTAGTCCAATACTTTCTTATAGCCACTGTGCTTCAATTCGTTGGCATGGATTGCCTGAACTACTAATACACCAAGAAATTCCTATAAGAGAAAAATAGGTAGCATTTACATACAAGGGGATATACTCATTGTGGACACCAAACCTTGACGCTTTCGTCAATCGGAATTACAAGGACTTGCGGGAGAGGAAGATCGACGACCTGTAACTTTCTGGTTTTCACCCATGCAATGTTTGAAGTGATGATCGACCTAGTCTGCCCGATGCAGGAGATAATTGACAATGGCGTCAAACTTTGCTTTAGTAAAAATGCAGCTCTTTCTTGAAGCTGTATTACTATTGGCAACACTAGTCACCAAGCTTTGCACCTATTCGCACACGTGCGCTATCAATCGACTGCGCAAGCGCATTGCTGTTTAAGTGTGTTCTATTGATCGCGCAAGCTACTTGCTGCACAATCGATCGATTGTTGCGCGATCCATCGGTGGTTGCGCGATCGATAGATTGGTGGGCAAACGATAGATCTATTGTTCGCGCAGAGCAATCGATGGATAGCGCAAATCGATCGACCGCGCGCAACATATTCATGATGCCGTACATGTTATGATACCGTAAATCGAATAATTAAAGGGGGGAGAGAGGGGAACTGCATAAGTGCCGGAACGAGTCGTTGTGTGTCAGTTAAAGTAGTACCACATGGGTACCAAAAAGATGCCTGGGAGTGTATTCTACTACTTGCCTATACACATTATGCTCTTATACGCCACTTGACGCTTTCCCAAAAAAACAAAAAAAAAAATTACGTCATTGCGGATGATTAATCTAGTCAATCTTAGCGTATACAAAACCGAAATGTATTCATATCGTGCCTCCTACTAGCCTCCTACGCTTTAAAATGGAGCCCGGAATATTTAGAGGACTTGTAGCTCAGCTGGATAAGGTAACACGTTTTGCGTCCCGTTCAAATTCCAGGAACTATAGAGCTCTCTTTTACTCTCCTTCATGATCAGGTACCTTTTACTAAAGACAAAATTTCAGTATTGAACAGCTACAAGTACTGTACATACAGTGTTGCAGAGGTGATACTTGCAGGCGTGTTTTAAGAAATGAGCCACCCTAGTTTCTTTTTTTTTTTTGCAGGCGGCGACAATACTTGCAAAGTTTACTTTCTCTTCTGATAAAGAGGCTGCCCTGGAAACCATCGCACCGGTAGGTGTTATGCGGAGGTGTGCCCATTGGTTTTATCTACAAGATCTCTCCAGCAACTTACAACACTTTCCGGCCAAGATGCAAAGCAACTGATCACAGGAATAAGTTTTGGAAAAGATCAAGTTAAAGCTGTCAAGCATATAGCTTGGTATGTATGCAGCAAAAGATTTCGGAAGGAAACTAACTCTCCCCCACGTTTGAATGGGGCATATCGCGTATGTATTCTCAAACATATACAAACTGTTAGGATCAGTGGGGTAACTCCTCCAACTTTGGGCCTCACTCTCCCGCCCCTCCCTCCAGCTCACTACTAATGTATGCTTTAATTAAGCATGCATGTTGATCATCTGGTTCTGCCTGCTCAGTCGTATAGACCCTGCAACTAAGTATGCCGTGTTGGATGGTGTAACATTTCACAGTGATCAATCTAAAGCCAGGGAATATCTGGATGCAGCCGTGTTTGTGCCAGGAGGCAGTGGTACGTGCATGGATGTGCACCTTTTCCTTATGTATTTCATTTCTCTCATCTGACACTTAATTGGTTCTGTCTCCTGACTCTACCCTACTTCCTTTGCAATCAACATTTCCATTATACAGGGGCATCCCCACAACCTGGTCCACACCCTGGAGCATACCCACCTCAGCAGCCTGGAGGGTACCAACCAGCTCGACAGCCTGGAGGATACCAACCTCGACAGCCCGGAGGGCAACAGGCAGACTGTTGTGTCATCATATGATTACAACACACTTGTTTTAAAGCAGCATGGCACATCGAATCAATTGTTTGACTTTGGCCGTGCATGTGATTACATTTCTTGTTTAATAAAGCTGTTTCCTTACATATTGGCAACACTCTGATGTGAATTTGCAATATAGACCCCTTTCGTGTGGCATCATTTTAAATAATTCAATTCAATTCACATTCAATGATGTCAGTCATCTTGATGCATGTTACTATAGAACGTATATACCATTTCTGTCGGTTGAATGGAATGAATTAGACAGAAAATTAGCTCCTGCCGGGTGTAAGTTGCAGGATGACTGGTGATTGGTCAGATTGTGGCGCCCAAAGTTGGGCCATGTGGTTTTGGGTATAAATGATGGATGAGAGAGTGAAGGGTCAGTCTCAGCGTTTGTGCACGTGGCTTTTTTTCTGTATTTGGTTGTTGTGTTGTCTTTTTCATTGCCACAGAGTTCCACCTTTACCAAGGCTATGCAGATAGTCAGAGTGCAGTCACCGGTCAAAATGGCAGATTGTTTGGGTCTTTTCTCTGCTGCGCGATTTTTTCCTCATTGAGGTTTTTTCCGCAGCCGGAGTTTTTTCCCCTGAGGAAGGTATGGGCCCACCTCCTCTAAATAACACACTGGCCCTGCCATGGACTTTTGTGTACACATGCACATGCAGTTGTTGTGATTACGAACCAGTGTAGTTGTGATGTATGTAAATGTTTGCATAGTCTAGTTGTGACGTATGTTCGTGTTGTTGCGTGCACATTTGGCGAAAACCAATGTTAAAAGATTGTCATTGTGGTCATCTTGCATGGGTATATAGGCAGGAGGGGCAATTTACTGTGATATTTGTCCGCGTTTTGGGTCTCGTAATTGACTTTTCTGACATTTCTGCCACAGAGACATACTAGAGATCAATTAATAATTTCAGGAACAGCCATGGCTCCAATATTGTTATATGTCCATCACAAAGAGAGAATTGTATAGTACTAAGAAAATCAGTTGCCAATGCAAATTAAACGTTAGCTGTTCGTAATGAGTCGCATGATTAGATTCATGCAGGCCTGTGCCCGTTTTATATAAACACATGGGGAAAAAGGCTTGCGACAGGAGCTGATTCTGAGAGAAACCCGAGGCTTAATTACGTTGTGCGGTGTTTTTATATACCCACGTTGACAATGTTGTGGTGTGGCCCTAGGTCCATTTTTTTTTTAATTTACATTTATGGCCCTATGTAGCTGGATGGTTGAACACTAGTTATAAGTGACAATGGATGACTGCATGCACGTAGTAAGAAGGAATTACTCCCCCCCCCCCCCCCCCCCCCCCCCCCCCCATGTCATGGAAACCACTATGCACAAAATACCACTGCTGCAATGTTTACTGCAGCTGCATGTATCCAAGTCATCCATGTATTCAAGTGCTATATACTGCAATTATAACCCTCTCAATGAAATTCTTGATGCATGTTATTTCTTGATAGATACATACTTTCTAGAATGTGCTTAATAAACATGCAATGATCATGATCAAGGTGCCAATAAGATCTCAGGCATTTGAACTCTGTCATACCCCATTAATTCCCTCCCCCAGGCATATTCAACTGCCCCTAACACATAACATATACCTACTGGATTCTGAGGTCAGTACATCTCTTATTATCATGCAAAACAAAGTCTATCTCTACATATATCAATGCACTTAAACAAGTAAAGAAAAACATTCTCTAACGAGAAATTAGGTGGGATATAGGAATTGGAGGCAATGGTGGTGTAAAAAGGAAGGGAACAAGGTTTTGAGAAAAGGGTAATGAGACAAAAATCCTATGTTTAGCACTTCTTTTGGTTCTGTTACATTTACCCGTGCAAAATATAGAATTTTTGCCTCATTACTCTTTTCTCACAACCTTGTTCCCTTCCTTTTTACACCACCATTGCCTCCAGTTCCTATATCCCACCAACTTTCTCGTTAGAGAATGCTTTCTTTACTTGTTTCCTCTATATTTTTATCATCATTTTTTATCGATTACTAATACTGGCAAGTGCCCCACCCCCCGCTTCAATTACCGTCACGAGCAGACGCCCGCTTTGGTTTGGATCACTGTAAGGAACGCGGGAGAATTCTAACTCGTTGTCTCGTTGTTTAGCTCTCCTCTTTTTTTGCACAATTCTAAATATACGTAAATGTCGCCATGGGAACGTTCTATTTAACACTACGCATTACGTAATGATTACGTATGTCAGTTTTATTATTTTTATATTTTTTTTCTTTTTTTTTAGAATGAAAAAGGATTTTTTTTACATGTACATGCACACAGTGTTAGAAACGAGTTAAAAAATGAAGTTAAATGATATAGATCAACTAGTTGCTTTCTAGTCCAGAGTGAACGTAGATTCACTGTGCACTAGGTCTACAGGGAGAGGGATACTGCAGAGTACACGCCCCTTTGAAGAACGAGCTCCTCTGATGCATAGGATGGATGAGCGGAGGAGAGAAAAGGACAGACGGCATCGCAACCATCCAATGGTTTGGCTGTATGATGAGTTCCATTTGGAAGCTAGCTGGTCTGCCAGGCATTAATAGAAAGTGGTTGCAATTGGACCCATTCCACCAGTAGTGGAGAGTACAATGGGGGTGAAAAAGGCATGCACTATATCCCTGATGCATTGCTCATATGCTCTTTGTTTTTCTTTTTCATGTCTGCGGTAGTAAGCACTGGGTGTGGGTGTGGTGTTAGATGGAGCAAGTGGATTTAGGACTCTGACATCAAAAAACGTTTTTTCAAAGTGGCCACCCCGGAAACCATCAGCTGCAATGTCTGATCTTGCTCCAATGTCAGTGATGGCAGAGGCGAGTTTGAAGGTTTCCCTAGTAACTGGTTGTAGGGTTGGTTCGATAGTTACATTGTGACACACTTCAGACAGTAGATTTGCAGTGAGGTTCCGAATCTCATTGTGGCGTAGGGTAGGAAAACCTCCAAAAGAACATGAGAGTGCATGTTCTACAGTGAATGATTTTCCACAGATGCAATGTGAAGGTGTGTTTGGAGGGTCCCATCCATATCTAAGAGCAAGGGCATCGCGAAAGGCACCTTTGTGCAAAGCAAAGCCGTGTTCGGAGATAGGAAGAGTAGTAAGCCAGCTGGAAGCACCTTCTCTTGAGTGAGAACCATTGATCTCTGGGAAGACTCAGACAATTGTGGTAATAGGCTTGCTGCTGTGTCTTGAGTTTGCTGTTGCTTCGATTGATGGATTTGTTTTTTGGCCTGGATTTGTGCCTCAATTACACTGAGTTGATAGTGTGTTTTCTTTTGTAGGATGAGGTTGTACAATGGCTTTGTGACTGTCATTGAAGCATCAAACTCAATGGCTGACAGATTGGTAGGGATGGTGAAGCCAAGACCACCTAGTCTTGGAGGCAAGGACAAAAGGAGTCGCTCGAGGTCGCCAGGATTACTCTGCCAGTAAGGGATGGGATAAGGTTTGACCTTATTATGTCTATGTCAGTTCTATGCTTTTAAGCTCTTCAGTCTAGTCATTCTCCGTGATCTCTTGCTGTACTGGAACATTGTTTGGAAATACTGACATTGTTATCATGCTGCACAACTGTAATGGCCTCATCTCCAAGACCATTTTGAATGGACATGTCGTCATACATGTCTTCTACTTCCTCATTTGTTTTCTCAGACATGGTAGCCTGGTCCACTGTTGGTCTTTGTTCCTCTTGCCTGTTCAGATATGGCTTTAAACGATCAAAGTGTACCACCTGCTGCTTATGTGGAGGGAGATTCCATTTCATCAGATAAACTCCATTATCATACACCTTAGTAATCATGTACAGTCCCTTCCCGGCAAAACACGCATGGAGCTTTTTGCAAAAAAAAAAACCCTGGGGTACTGCTGGGCAATATAAACAGGCCATTTCTCCCTCCTTATAAGGTTTACCTTCCACCTTACAGTCGTACAGCTACTTGTATCTCTGCTGCTCTGCACCCAAATGTTGTCTAACGTGGTCATAGGCTTCAATCAGGCATTGCTCTAACATCTTTGCATACATACTCCACAGTGCTATAACTGTGGACATGCCTGGGGGTTTGCCAAACATTAATTACATCACATCAATGGGTATTTGCACTTCTCGCCCAAACATGAGACGGCACATAAGAATAGTTAGTCATTAAGTCTAGCTTGTTACAAAAGCTTTTTTTTCATATGTGTAACATGCAGACATACATGAACAGAACACATCGAATGGGTATTTCTCTGCTACGTGCATGGGCTAACCACAGCACAGGTCAACATTACACCACTCTGCCCATATACTGCTCACTCTCAACTAGCCAAACCTTCCCCTGAGTAAGATCAGATGAAGGCATACTCATAACCTCAGTTTCACTTCCTCCAGGTATGGTAAGCTTTTCAGCTAGAATCAACCGAATACTTTCACCTTCTGGCCCATCTTGGTTACTTCTACCAAGTCATTCCCCTACTCAGAAGAGAAACTGATTTTCCTCAGCCCCAGACCAATCACACAGCCGTACATATCAAGACAGTTTACCCCATCCATGCACAGTTATATCATCTACAACCAACAATGTCATTTCAAATGATGCAGATGTAGGAGCAAAGGAAGTATGTACAACACCAGTTCCCTGCATCATTAGTGTTACTCCATTTAAACTTACTAACGTATTCCCAACCTTCTGCTAGGCTGATACTCCCTACCACCTTATGCCACACATCTGAGTGAAGGAGGAATATGGCAGCTCCTGTGTCAACAAGAAATTTAATAGCCAACCCTCCAGAATGTAGGCAGCTCCCACCCCACTAGCATTGTCAATTGGACCCGTTCATCGCCCCCCCCCCCCCCCCCCCCCCCCCCCCCCCCCCCCACCCACCTCATGTGCTTGGCTCCTTGCCCGGAGGGGGTAGCTTCCCTGCTGCTGCTCTGTATCATGCACCCTTCTTTTCCGAGCCACACAGCCATGCTATATGCCCTCTTTCCGTAGCCGTTCCAACACAAAATCAAACTGCGCGTATTAACCCTCCCTCTTACCTCACTGCCCTTTTGTGACTTTGCCAAGTTTCTCCATGATTCCTTCCAGACGTTCTAGCCGCTCTGCAATCCGTTGTCACAGGATTATGCGTCCCCCCGGATTATGCGTCCGGCCGGACTCGTGGTCCTAGGATACGGAGTCCCCCCTTAGGATAGGCAGTCCCCCCATTGCCCCTTATCGAACCGAGGTAGTTAAGCCTAATAATTACTGTTATCTGCTTCTACACGTCCTTCTCACTCTTTCAATGTTGGTAGAAAATAGGTACTTTATTGGATAGGTCTACATGTATAGCTATTAGCTATAGCTGAAGCACGTTGTTTACATTACGTTGTTCCTGATTGGAGAATGACGCAGTGCTAGATCCACTTTGCTGTTACGAGGCATCGCCATGGCTGAAAAGAGTGCACAAGAGAAGCTGTTTTACAAAGACGTGTTGAGGTATTTGACGGAGAGGTCATACAGAGAGGAAGCTGAATAGCAATGGAAGAGGACGATCCGCAGGAAAGCGCAAGATTTCACAGTCAACGATGGTCAGTTGTATATTAAGGGAAAGAATGGCCAGGAAGCTAGACGTTGGGCTTTCGATGAGGAAGATCAAAAAGAGAGTGATGGAGACTTGCCACGATGACAAACAAGGTAATCGGCCATCCCGCACACGCATATAGCCACCTACATGTAAACCACGCATATTCTAATTCTCTTTTATCTAGACGAAGGACATTTTGGTAGGGACAAAATGTTACAGAAGATCTGCTCCCGGTTCTACTAGCAGAACATGACGAACGACGTAAAAGAACATGTAAGAACATGTGACACCTGCCAACGAACAAACAAGAGATTAATTAAGGCTTCGGCTGAGCTACATCCAATTCCGGTGAGAGCTCAAATATGGTACCAAGTTGGTATCGAATCTATCGATATTGTTGGACCATTGACACTGACACGCAACAATTAAAAACAGGTAAGAAAAATTAAATGTACGCTTGATGTTTTTTTTTTTTGTTTAAGGTGCATGGATTTGGTTTCAAACAGGTATCTAATATAACATGTACCGACTATTTTTCTAAATGGTCAGAAGCTCAAGCACTTCCGTCAGAATGTGGCAAAGTTTGTTCTATCCCTGATCACTAGGTTTGGCTGTTTCAAAGTATGCATTTCGGACCAAGGTCGAGAGTTCGTCAATTCTCTTAATGAGAAATTGTTCTCGCTGACAGGAATTGAGCATCGCATAGCTAGTGCGTATCACCCGCAAACAAACGGATTGGATGATTGGAAAGGTTGAATCAAACAGTGACGAAGTCTCTTGTAAAGTACATAAACACAGATCAAAGTGACTGGGATGAAAAGTTGGAATGTGTGCTTTTTTCGTATCGCACCAGCGTTCATGCTACGACGAAATGCACACCCTTTTATCTGATGTATGGGCGAGAAGCAGTTCTACCTCCCCAACTACAGACTGAGTGCAAAGATGGAAACGATGTGCTTTTTTCTATGACTGGCATTGAAATTAAAGCTCAAGAATATGCAACAAATCTGGAAGAGGTGAGAACTGAAGTATTTACAGAAAGGTGACATCCAACATTCAGAATGCTCAAGCTAAACAGAAGATGTATTATGACCGTAAGCATGCAAGAACAGGATTTCAGCTGGGAAACCGTGTCCTTTTAAGAAACATGAGAAATCTTACTCGCAAAGGAGGTAAATTGAAGAAGGAATGGTCAGGCACATATGTTATAGATGAATTATGTGGTAAGGGGTTATATCGACTAAAGAATGAGAGTGGGGGAGATTCTAAAAAAAGACGTACAACACAGCCCAGCTGAAAATATACCAACAAAGGCAAGAATATCCAGCTGCTGGTAGTGATGAGAATGCATGCATGGAGGGACAGGGTGAAACTGATTTCCAAACGGAAAGAGGAATGGAGTCATCTGCTCATGAAATACTTAATGATCAGTTGTATTCCCCAAGCTTGCTTCGGTTATGGAGAACAGGAGCTGATGTGCTTGCATATATATGAAGCAGCAGAAGATGAAGAATTTGATGTACGTTATACATGCACACATGAATATGTATATATAATTACTGATTATTGTTTGTACCATTATATTAGCCAACTGCATACAATCTGGAAATCGATGAGTATGCTCTAAGTAAAGACCTTATTGTTGAATTGTGGATGAATCATCAGGCGTATAGAGGAGAAGTTCCATTGAGGGTGATTTGTGGGGAGAGTTTTGTAATAATGAATGACACACTTGAAGAAGAGTTTGACCACTTCAGAAAGCATACTCTCGATCTTGATTTATATGCTGTCGAAGCTATTGAACTGGTGAAGCATTGGTACAATTCTAATGCTACAAACCTTAAAACAATTAGTAAATATGACAAAACATGTATACTAATGTCTTCAACAAACATTGATACCTTCTGCGAATGGATTTTGGATACAAGAAAATTGTGCAATGAGAAAGGGGTGGTAATCCTTGATAGCCTCACCGTAGCAAGTAAGCTGAAATTCATTTCATGAGTTCAAGTACTTTACTTATTTGTTATGTAAATCTCTTGCATAGACCAAAGTCAGCCTCAAACTAATGGGATAACTACAGTCTTTGAGGATTATATGAGTGCCAATGGAATCAGCCATCCCCCTAAAGGAGGGAAAATGACAATTACCAGGGTCAAACAACGTGGATCAAAGAAAAGTAAATGCTGGTTGGAAGTAGGAGATGTGTTACTATCTGAGGAACATAAATCCATTATTGAGTCTAATACACAGTGGTTGGATGATGCTATAATTAATGCTTCTCAATATCTTCTCCACAGTCAGTATGGTATATCGGGATTACAAGCAACAACACTTGGATACCACCTAACATTTGACATCATGAGAAAGGACTTCGTACAAATTCTTCATAATGGAGAAGACCATTAGCTAACGATCTCTACCCTTGGATTGCCATCAGGTCATGTAAACATCTATGACAGCCTGTATCAGACCTGTACTGATCATGCCATAGACCAAATGTGCTCCATTATTTTCACCCCTAACAATGCTGTGTACCTCCACTTTACTGATGTTGACAAACAGACCAACAGCTCAGACTGTGGCCTGTATGCCATTGCTTATGCTACTGGGTTCTGTTGTGGTGAAGATGCATGTTCCAGAAAATATGACATGGTGGTCATGCGGCAGCATCTATTGAAATGCTTGGAAAGTGGAAGAATGACTGCATTTCCTAGTTCAGATAGAGAAGCATATTGTGGCCAATAAGATTATTAAAGTGAGGTGCTACTGCCGATTGCCAGATTCTGGAGTAATGATTCAATGCAGTTCTTGCAAAGAATGGTTTCACAAGAAATGTGACTCCTCTATACCCCGAAAGGCCTGGAGCAACTTAAAATGCAAATGGCACTGTAAAATTTGCCAATCTGTACCTTTAATCAACAGATCGTGAACTATCAATGTAAACGTCAATTCATAAGCACGAACTAGCTCATTTATTCATCAGCATATACTATGTGCATGCAATTCCGTGTATCAATGGATATCATGCATCTCGATATAGTAAAATGATAACAATTATACTCTGAGCTGAATGCGTTGTGTATAGGACTGTAAATAATATTCAAAGAACAAGACACTGAAATAGGTGCTACTAATCTGTTTCATTTCTCATTTGTGGTTTTAGCTGACCACCCTTATATATTTATATGGGACAGTGTCCAGCTAAATCACCCTTATGGTACTTTTTCAAAATTTCCAGAACAAGCAAAAGAAAAGTAACGCTCGCATTGAAATGTATGGCTAATTATAAATTCAGCGCCTAATAACTTTGTGAGGGATAGTCCGATTTAGGATCCGTAAGGACCATTTGACAGAAGCTCATGGGTGTTCAAGGAAAATCAAAAAATTTGAAAACTTGAAAAACTAGCCAGAAGGGTGATTCTGCTGGACACTGTCCCATATATAGATACGACGCCCCATTTATGCCGAGGCATGCACATGCTTTTAATTGTAACGCTGTATAGATGGGGGAGGGGGACCGCTAGTTCTAAGGGGGGACATGATATCAGATACGTTGTCCGGCCGGACATTGTATCCTAGTACTGGGCGTCCGGCGGACTCCGGGTCCTAGGATATAATGTCCGGCCGGACAATTTTTAGGGGGGACGCGTAGTCCTGTGACACCGCCTCACCGAACTTCAGAAGATTGCGACGTTGTGTTTTACCGGATGTCGAAGACCAAAATGCTACACTGAAAGTACGTAGTGTTGTATCACATGATATCTTTCAACCTGCTTCAATAAAAACATGACTGCCACTCCGATATCTAGCTGATTGACTTGGCCCACCCCCACCCCTCCCCCCCCCGCCCCCCCCCCCCCCCAAAAAAAAAAATTTCACTTTTCATAGGATAGCCAGTGACCCAATCAACACTCAATTAGTGGGTGTACGGATGGAAATTTCGTGAAGTACAGGGGTCTATGGCTCACATGCGCCGTTTCCCATCCTCTACTATACTTAATATCAGTCTATATATGGTTTTACAGAGGGTAGCCTAGAGCCTGTCATGCAGTGCATGACAATAAGCTCAACCACGATGATGATAATACATTTTATAAGTTGGCTTTGTTTTGAATGCCAAAATTGATACACGGTTTTCAAAAGGAGGAGGGAAATAGGTGATTCCTGGGATAATCCTACGACTTAAGTAAAAACCAATATAGCCGACTAAGTCTTGCATGGTGCGGATTGATGCATTCTGTACCAGGGGCGGACGCAGGATTTTGGGGCGGGGGAGGGTAAATGGATTAAGTGTACGTGGGTCACCTAAAGGGGTGGGTGCGGAGGAGGATGTGCCCCCTCCCGCACTGGGTGACACTGACTCTCTATCCATTACCACGCGAAGATCTAACAATAACATGCACGTAGAAACTACCCGTAACTAGCGCGCTAGCTATTTGTACCAGAGAAGCAAGATCCATGTTCCACGTCATGCCCACCTCCCCCGCTTCCTACGCCTATGCTCAGAAACCGATAAATGAGTGCTTACGTCACGTGAATAACGAATTTATTGAATGGGGATGATCCGCTGCTGCTTTTATTTACGACGGTAATTCTACACAATGATACATGTAAATAAACATGTATATCGGAACCTACGCGAGTAGGTTCCATATAGGAATCCTGCAGTATCATGAATGTCATTAAAAAAACGTCACTCGCGTCTAGCGGGACAGCCAAGAGTCGGGTCACTTCGCTTTTAGTGGCAATCGAGCAATATCAAAAAGGAGAACAGTTCTGCGTTATATATGTGTCATAAGACGGTGTACTTTTAGAGAACAAAAATACTCGTCCCCATCGTCCGTACCCAGTCCCACCTAAAATTTCTCCTCCGTCGTCGTCTTCTTCTTCTTCTTCTTCCTTCGGGATAGCATAACTCACAACAGGAACGTTTTTAAAGCACGCCATGTGTACCAATCGCTTCAGGATGTGTCCGCATGTTATCTTCAGGTATCTGTTAGACGCCTAACCGATCGGGCAATTAGCTGAAGCTAGTAGTACCTTATTTGGTGTTGACCTACAAATAGCACATTACATCAGCTATCACAATGTTTATGACGCACCAGTATAATATAACCAGCGTTATCAAATTCGATGGTTTTACCATACAATCTCATGAGGACAATTCTGATTCCACTCGAGCATCTAAAAGTGGAAAGATCCAGATGCTGCCAGATCTGCAAAACGTGCGTATGTCAAGCGCGGTACCGAAAGGAACAACAAAACGACCACCCAAAGGTACGTTTATACGGCATCGATAAATGTTGGATCGATAAATTACATTATGAGCATGCATGGTATATCGCTAAAATGGAAGGAATAGTTTAGTTACAGCGGTAGAGATACTGCGTCTCTCCGTTTTATAGTAATATGCGCTGTTTGAAATGTGTGTATAACGCCAAAGTTGATTACGTCAATTTGGTCATGTATTGTGGTGCATGGTTTATCTTATTATAGCGTGAGATCAGTTTACTTAGAGTGCATTTATCCTTTGTATTATATGGCTTCGCTTTTAACCTTTATCAATCCTTTGCTCCTCAATGGAGATAGTCTGGGGACTAGTGTAATATTTGGTACACACCTCAACAGAATTGCAGATTCTAATATAAACCTGTCATGATCGCGCAAGTTGACGTTTATGCTACCTGATTCTATGCGTTTCAAGAACTAAATACAATATCAAATCCACCAGAAAAATTTAGGAAACAAGTAATAAAAACATTCTCTACACGAGAAGGTTGGTGGTATATAGGAATCAAAGGTGATGGTGGTGTAAAAAGCAAGGGAACAAGGCTTCTGATTGAAAAGGAAAAATGAAATAGACCTATATTAGCACGCACATTTAAATATGACAACATGCTGCTAACATAGGTCTATTTCATTTTTCCTTTTCAATCAGAAGCCTTGTTCCCTTGCTTTTTACACCACCATCACCTTTGATTCCTCTATACCACCAACCTTCTCGTGTAGAGAACTTTACATGTATAAAGCGTGCATAAGAAGTAGTGAATTTTTATAAGATTGGTTTTGCGGGGTGGGGGGAGCATTCCATACTCACCCCACCCCCCACCCCCACCCATCCCCTATATCCGCCCCTTTGTACAGCACACGCATAGGGAGACATACGATACGCTGTCCGGGAAGGAGGGGGGGGGGGGGGGGGGGGGGGGGGGGACAGCAACTCCTAGGATACATTGTCCGGGGGGACGGTTACTCCTAAGGGGGGACATGCTATCCTAGGATACTATGTCCAGGGGGACAGCTAGTGGCTCCAAGGACTGGCTGTCCGGCGGACGCAGAATTCTAGGACCAGCAGTCCGGCCGGACGCATTATCCGGGGGACGCGTAATCCTGTGACACCGGCGCAAACTTGCGCTTCCGCCCACGTGCACGGGCATGGATACGTTACTGCGCAATATTGCTCCGCTGCCAGTGAAATAGTTACATCTATAGTGAAAACCAGCTGTCATTGCTACCGCCTTTTTTACTACGATGGCTGCATTACCTCTGTTCCCCTGCTGCGATTCCCACTCCGGATCTCCATGACTTCAAGTATTCTGACCTCTTCAAGGCTACGGAAGACGAGATAAGTGCAATTGCATGGTGCCAGACAGCCAGAACAACGGCCTCGTAGCTAAAGACAAAATGTGCGCTTCTTATGGTTTATGTGGAGACAAAGATTTGGATATAGCTTTCATGACTTTGTAACACATGTTAGGCCAGTGTATAGGTTGCATTGTTTGAAATGTATTCATGATACCGTAAATGTTATGTTACCGTAAATCGAATAATTAAAGGGGGGAGAACGAGGGAACTGCATAAGTGCCGGAACGGGTCGTTGTGTGTCAGTTAAAGTAGTACCACATGGGTACCAAAAAGATGCCTGGGAGTGTATTCTACTACTTGCCTATATACACATTATGTTCTTATACGCCACTTGACGCTTTCCCAAAAAAAAAATTACGTCATTGCGGATGATTAATCTAGTCAATCTTAGCGTATACAAAACGGAAATGTTTCATATCGTGCCTCCTACTAGCCTCCTACGCTTTAAAATGGAGCCCGGAATATTTAGAGGACTTGTAGCTCAGCTGGATAAGGTAACACGTTTTGCGTCCCTTTCAAATTCTAGGAACTAGAGCTCTCTTTTACTCTCCTTCATGATCAGGTACCTTTTACTAAAGACAAAATTTCAGTATTGAACAGCTACAAGTACTGTACGTACAGTGTTGCAGAGGTGATACTTGCAGGCGTGTTTTAAGAAATGAGCCACCTTAGTTTCTTTTTTTTTTGCAGGCGGCGACAATACTTGCAAAGTTTACTTTCTCTTCTGATAAAGAGGCTGCCCTGGAAACCATCGCACCGGTAGGTGTTATGCGGAGGTGTGCCCATTGGTTTTACCTACAAGATCTCTCCAGCAACTTACAACACTTTCCGGCCAAGATGCAAAGCAACTGATCACAGGAATAAGTTTTGGAAAAGATCAAGTTAAAGCTGTCAAGCATATAGCTTGGTATGTATGCAGCAAAGGATTTCGGAAGGAAACTAACTCTCCCCCACGTTTGAATGGGGCATATCGCGTATGTATTCTCAAACATATACAAACTGTTAGGATCAGTGGGGTAACTCCTCCAACTTTGGGCCTCACTCTCCCGCCCCTCCCTCCAGCTCACTACTAATGTTTGAATTAAGCATGCATGTTGATCATCTGGTTCTGCCTGCTCAGTCGTATAGACCCTGCAACTAAGTATGCCGTGTTGGATGGTGTAACATTTCACAGTGATCAATCTAAAGCCAGGGAATATCTGGATGCAGCCGTGTTTGTGCCAGGAGGCAGTGGTACGTGCATGGATGTGCACCTTTTCCTTATGTATTTCATTTCTCTCATCTGACACTTAATTGGTTCTGTCTCCTGACTCTACCCTACTTCCTTTGCAATCAACATTTCCATTATACAGGGGCATCCCCACAACCTGGTCCACACCCTGGAGCATACCCGCCTCAGCAGCCTGGGGGATACCAACCTCAGCAACCTGGAGGGTACCAACCAGCTCGACAGCCTGGAGGATACCAACCTCAACAGCCCGGAGGGCAACAGGCAGACTGTTGTGTCATAATATGATTACAATGTACTTGTGTTTGAGTAGCGTGAGAGGATGAACACACTTGTTTTAAAGCAGCATGCCACAACAAGTCAATTGTTTGACTTTGGCCGTGTGATTACATTTCTTGTTTAATAAAGCTGTTTCCTTTCATATTGGCAACACTCTGATGTGAATTTGCAATATAGACCCCTTTCGTGTGGCATCATTATAAATAATTCAATTCAATTCATATTCGATGATGTCAGCCATCTTGATGCATGTTACTATAGAACGTATGGGCTCTTTACTGTGATATTTGTCCGCGTTTTGGATCTCGTAATTGACTTTTCTGACATTTCTGCCACAGAGACATACTAGAGATCAACTAATAATTTCAGGAACAGCCATGGCTCCAATATTGTTATATGTCCATCACAAAGAGAGAATTGTATAGTACTAAGAAAATCAGTTGCCAATGCAAATTAAACGTTAGCTGTTTGTAATGAGTCGCATGATTAGATTCATGCAGGCCTGTGCCCGTTTTATATAAACACATGGGAAAAAAGGCTTGCCACGAGAGCTGATTCTGAGAGAAACCCGAGGCTTAATTACGTTGTGCAGTGTTTTTATATACCCACGTTGACAATGTTGTGGTGTGGCCCTAGGTCCATTTTTTTTTTAATTTACATTTATGGCCCTATGTAGCTGGATGGTTGAACACTAGTTATAAGTGATAATGGATGACTGCATGCACGTAGTAAGAAGGAATTACTTCCCCCCCCCCCTCCTCCATGTCATGGAAACCACTATGCACAAAATACTATATACTGCAATTATAACCCTCTCAATGAAATTCTTGATGCATGTTATTTCTTGATAGATACATGCTTTCTAGAATGCGCTTAATAATTATAATGTAAGCATACAATGATCATGACCTAGGTGCCAATAAGATCTCAGGCATTTGAACTCTGTCATACCCCATTAATTCCCTCCCCCAGGCATATTCAACTGCCCCTAACACATAACATATACCTACTGGATTCTGAGGTCAGTACATCTTTTATTATCATGCAAAACAAAGACTATCTCTACATATATCAATGCACTTATACAAGTAAAGAAAAACATTCTCTAACGAGAAATTTGGTGGGATATAGGAATTGGAGGCAATGGTGGTATAAAAAAAGAAGGGAACAAGGTTTTGAGAAAAGGGTAATGAGACAAAAATCCTATGTTTAGCACTTCTTTTGGTTCTGTTACATTTATCCGTGCTAAACATAGGATTTTTGTCTCATTACACAACCTTGTTCCCTTCCTTTTTACACCACCATTGCCTCCAATTCCTATATCCCACCAACTTTCTCGTTAGAGAATGTTTTTCTTTACTTGTTTCCTCTATTTTTTATTATTATTTTTTATGGATTATTAATACTGGCAAGTGCCCCCCCGGCACTTATGCAGTTTCCCCCCCCCCCCACTTTAATTATTCGATTTACGGTATAACATTTACGGTATCATGAATACATACATTAACCTAATTCCGCTAATTACGTGTCCCGTATCGCTGCTTATGTTTCTGCTTAGCTTTTTGCCATCATTGTTAGCTAGTAGACCGTCGTGATGCCGCTACGTTGCGTTTACGTAACAATAAATTTAGTACACTAATTTGACTCTTTATTTTTGTAAGAGGGAGGGGTACCCCCTCCCTCACCCTCCCCGCTTTCTTTTTACTAAGTAACCAACACTCCATGAAATGAAATAAAAAGGGGAGGGTGAGGGAGGGGGAACCCCTCCCTCCTTTAAAGAACACTGTTACTAGTTAGAGAGCAATAGGTTTTTGAAGCCAGAGCGGGAACAGGTAATGCAGCCATCGTAGTAAAAATGGCGGTAGCAATGACAGGTGTTTTTCACTATAGATTTAAACATGATTTGAACATTTTAAAAAGGCGGTCGCAATGACAGCTGGTTTTCACTACACATGTTGACGTTGGAAAAATATCAAAATTTTTTTTCAATATTTCTTGAATTCAATTAATTAAAGTGGGGGGGGAAACTGCATAAGTGCCGCCCCCCCCCCCCCCCCCTTCGCTTCAATTACCGTCACAAGCAGACGCCCGCTTTGGTTTGGATCACTGTAAGGAACGCGGGAGAATTCTAACTCGTTGTCTCGTTGTTTAGCTCTCCTCTTTTGTTTGCACAATTCTAAATATACGTAAATGTCGCCATGGGAACGCTTCTATTTAACACTACGCATTACGTAATGATTACGTATGTCAGTTTTATGCTTTATTCATATAGATGAAGATGTCCTTCCAGGAGATTCTAAAGCGATTGGTATAATTGGCGCTCTTTAAAACCATTCCTATCCCGAGTTGTACTCACCCGAGAAGACGACGACGACGACGACGACAACGGTGAAGAATTGGCATGGGGACGAGGTAATACTTTTTTGTTCTTTAACACCGGTTCCATGTAAATCGAATGTTTTTTCGGCCCATTTTGTCGAACTCACTTTTTGGAAAATTAGTCGGACGAGTGCAACTTTGTGCGTAAATAGTAACCAAACCTTCTACACAACGTTTAGCCCCATTCTTAGCTTCTTACATCGTTCCGCTCTTTACCAGTATTCGTCAGAAGTGAAACGGTTATACCCGTCCCGAAAAAAAGTACACTTTTTTTCGGGCCTTTTTAAAGTTACAAAGCTGTCCAAATGTTCTTACCTTAACAAGAGATGTAGCTTTCCTACAATTTTCGACTCTTTACAAGTACGGAAGCATTGGAACCAGCTGTACTAAGTCTCGACCCAGGCCTAAATATTTGACATGGATGGCACTTTTTTTTTTTACCGCTGGTTCCTACATCCAGTGGGTAGAAGTTATAGATTGATACAACAATACAAAGTACAAACTACTGTTGCTCAATAATAGTGTGCATTCATGTGCTCTGAAACACGCTTTAAGAGTTCAGGTTTGTTACCTGTCTTTGCAATTAGGTGGTGGCCGAGATAGGCCTCGAATTCCTGCTTTTTCCACTGGAGAAAGGTTTTCTCTAAATCCAGCTGCTCATAGGTTACCCTGGCCTTGAGGTTGGTACACGTTCATCACTACCCTGCATCCTTCCATTCTTTCAACCAGCAGCACATGGAGCCTGTGGCTCCCTGCCAATGCATGCTTTGGTACACTGCTCTGATCTTCCCCTGCAAGTGGAAGCTCACTTAGTCTAATTACTTTTTGCTGCAGCAGCTCATTAAGCCTGGAAAACACACTGTCAACAGAGATCTTTACCTTACCCAGCTTTAGCCTTAGTAGACTCTCCAGTATTCCAACACTGATGTATAATGTGGCTTACCTTGGAAGTCAACTCAGGATGCATGCATGCACTTCCTGGTATGGGCCCAACCAGCATAAAAATTTGACTCAAGGTTGCATTCGTCATCTTAGTGTCAAATATACTCAAAGCACAATCTATAGCACATTCTACAGAGAAGTCCATTCTGGACAGAATCTGATTGGCATGCTTCATCGGCGCATTACTGAGCACATCTTGAGACATTACTACTCCACACACACATGGTTCACAAGTAGCTGATGTGATTTGAAATGGTACAGACACACAGCGCACTGTGGGTAGACCGCCCGTATCCTCTTCAAAGCATCCTCACCTTCTCTTTGCTTCTCCAGATGCTGTATCTCTCACTTGCCATGCCCTTATTTCTCCTGGTGTATCGACTTTTATCTTTTCTTGCTTGCAGATGTGTGCCTTCACTGTCACTGCTCAGTAGCACAGTGATTCCAGTAAAGTTTATGCCTTCTGAACCCATAGGGGTACTCAATGAGCAGGCATGACAAGAAGGAACGGGAACAGAGACTGATGGTACATTCTGCCCAAGACTGTTGAAGAACTTAATCTCCTGCTTACTTATGTACTGAGCTAAATAACCTCAGATATGCCAGGTAACTGAAGATATCACAGTAGGATGGTATGGAGCCCGAAATTCAGGCTTCACTTGTAACACAGTTGTGTTGCATACAGAGGTGGTCATTAGAGCTCTATCAAGCTGCTTGGGGGTGGAGAGCACCAGATAGGCATCAAGTTGTGTCTGTTGATGGGAAAGTGGGTGTCACACACATCCTTGCCGCTCTGTGCCTCATTCTAGTAGTAAACCACTAGCTTGAGCCCAGCAACTGAGCACACATGAGGCAGGAGCAGCTTAGTTTGCTTGCCAGCAAGAAAGTTGGCATTGTCACTCTGCATTATTATCTTGGCAACATGTGTAAACTGCTGTCTCAAGGCATGAAGGGCTGCTTCCATACATGACAGAACAACATTGCCATCAGCCCCCTGCTCACCTTGAACAATGCAGTCAATGAAGAGCAGGGCAGGCGTACCATCTTCAGCATCATCCACTTCTTGCATATCCTCTTCTTCTTCATGCACATCCTCATTCTCTACACCCTCTTGTACATCTTCATCATCTTCCTGCACATCCTCATGCACATTGTACACTATCTAGATCCTCTAGAGGCATAATTAATAAATGGCCAATAATTGAAAAGTCTGGGTACAAGAAAATTTGGGTCTGGGTACCGGACGAGAGTGTGTTGTGCGAGAACTAGGTAAGTTGTGAACATTTCACTTGTGCTATCTTTTACTGAGTGCCTAAATACGTCTATGGACACCGTCTAATTCATTTGAAACCACTCTAGAAAAAAGTGTACTCGCAAGCATTCGAGCATTGAGAAACGCTCGACCGCGTCTGTTTAAATTAAACTTACTAAGTTTCCGTGCATGTTACGAAGCTGGGAATAGCACCAATCGTCGTAGAAAGAGTTGGGCAATCGGAATATGTATTTTTTTAACTTAAAACAACGTTTTCCGACTAATTTTCTAAAAAGTAGGTTCGACAAAAAATACATTCGATTTGCATGGAACCGGTGTTAAATCAAACAGTTTGAAGATTGGAATAAAACATCAAAATGACCGCCCTTGCCTTCTGGATCGATAGGAACAAAGAGCTAAACTATCCGTTTCTTGGTACGCGAGCTATACGCGGGTGGCGTTTTTAATGATTTCACGACCCAGGTCAATTCATATATAGGAACTACATAGTTCCTGATAGAGATACAAGGGAAGTGTAAAGGTCACATGTGCTACATTAAATGCCAGCCAGTCTAGTCAATTACTGCACATAAGAGTAGTCATTCAGTCTAGCTTGTTACATCCTCCCTCCTTTAGCAGACATGTCCACATGTCAGTACATAATCCAGGTTCCAAGTCTCTGGTGGTCTCCTCTCAAAAGTTGATCGACCCAATCCTTGCTGTTGTATAGGTTTATCTGTAACATCTTGTAAACCTTCATTCTCAGGCGTAATTACTTCAGGCTCTTCACTCTGATCATTTTCCATGATCTCTTGCTGTATACTGGAACATTGATTGGCAATACATTGCTATCAGTTGCACAACTGTAATGGCCTCATCTCCAAGACCATTTTGAATGGACACGTCGTCATACATGTTTTCTACTTCCTCATTTGTTTTTTCAGACATGGTAGCCTGGTCCACTGTTGGTCCTTGTTCCTCTTGCCTGTTCAGATATGGCTTTAAACGATCAAAGTGTACCACCTGCTGCTTATGTGGAGGAAGATTCCATTTCATCAGATACATTTGTACACTCCATTATCATACACCTTAGTAATCATGTGCAGTCCCTTCCATGGAGCTTTTTGCAAAAAAAAACCCTGGGGTACTGCTGGGCAATATAAACAGGCCACTTCTCCCTCCTTATAAGGTTTACCTTCCACCTTACAGTCGTACAGCTACTTGTATCTCTGCTGCTCTGCACCCAAATGTTGTCTAACGTGGTCATAGGCTTCAATCAGGCATTGCTCTAACATCTTTGCATACATACTCCACAGTGCTATAACTGTGGACATGCCTGGGGGGTTGCCAAACATTACATCACATCAATGAGTAATTGCACTTCTCGCCCAAACATGAGACGGGACATAAGAGTAGTCATTAAGTCTAGCTTGTTACAAAAGCTTTTTTTTTCACATGTGTAACATGCAGACATACATAAACAGAACACATCAGCATGCTCTAGCAGTAAGGCATACAAAAGGTCTTTTTCATACTAAGGTGGCCAATACTAGAAACCATCTTCCAAAGAGCTTCTTCCTTAAGGATCCTGTGGAACCTCTGTAACAGCAGACAGAACCAGTGTCTGAATTATGATTCTTCAACTAATAAATCCATTTGAGCCACTCTGATGCCTTTACCCAATTCAATGGTTCTTTCCGAGGGATTAGCAATCGAATGGGTATTTCTCTGCTACGCGGGCTAACCACAGCACAGGTCAACATTACACACTCTGCCCATACTTCTCACTCTCAACTATAGCCAAACCTTCCCCGGAGTAAGATCAGATGAAGGCATACTCATAACCTCAGTTTCACTTCTTCCAGGTATGGTAAGCTTTTCAGCTAGAATCAACCAAATACTTTCACCTTCTGGCCCATCTTGGTTACTTCTACCAAGTCATTCCCCTACTCAGAAGAGAAACTGATTTTCCTCTGCCCCAGACCAATCACACAGCCGTACATATCAAGACAGTTTACCCCATGCATCCACAGTTATATCATCTACAACCAACAATGTCATTTCAAATGATGCAGATGTAGGAACAAAGGAGGTATGTACAACATCAGTTCCCTGCACCTTTAGTGTTACTCCATTTAAACTTACTAAAGGAGGTATGTACAACATCAGTTCCCTGCACCTTTAGGGTTACTCCATTTAAACTTACTAACGTATTCCCAACCTTCTGCTAGGCTGATACTCCCCACCACCTTATGCCACACATCTGAGTGAAGGAGGAATATGGCAGCTGCTGTGTCAACAAGAAATTTAATAGGAACAGAACCCAACCCTCCAGAATGTAGGCAGCTCCCACCCCACCAGCATTGTCAATTGGACCCGTTCATCCCCCCCCCCCCCCCCCCCCCCCCCCCCCCCCCCCCCCACCTCATGTGCTTGGCTCCCTGCCCGGAGGGGGTAGCTTCCCTGCTGCTGCTCTGTATCATGCACCCTTCTTTTCCGAGCCACACAGCCATGCTATATGCCCTCTTTCCGCAGCCGTTCCAACACAAAATCAAACTGCGCGTATTAACCCTCCCTCTTACCTCACTGCCCTTTTGTGACTTTGCCAAGTTTCTCCAGGATTCCTTCCAGACGTTCTAGCCGCTCTGCAATCCGTCACTGCTGAATACAAAGATTTCCTGCTTCGGGTGCACAGAGGAAACCCCCTCCATTTCCTTCTCCTCCTTACAATGAGGTTCGCGTTCTTGCTGCTGAGAAACAATCCCTACTGCATGGTAACGGCTTACTACTTCCGGGCAAAACGAGGTAGGTTCCATTCCTATGGCTGCACAAGCTGCTTCATCCACTGTTTGGAGTTGTCTCTGTTTCATTCCAAAAAGACAAATGTGGATTGTATAGTTGCAAAAGGAACTGCATGATTTAACGCGAGGCATTTACACGCATTGTCTTCCAATCTTATAAAATCTTACTAAAATCTTATAAGAATTTTTTGCTGGGATATGGTGCCATGTATATACCTCATAATTATCCTTTCATAAACCAAGGCTTATTCTAGCACACCATGCTCGATCCTGGCATATGTAATGTCATCCATGGTTGTTATGTCGAAGCCCAGGAGGGAAGGCAACATACCTACAATTAAGTAGCAACATCACCGCTCCATTCAATGTGTAAGCGTATACATTGCCATTTTAATGACAACTCTGGGGTACGGTGGCAATCACCCTGGACATTTCGAATATCATAGCTTAACCACTATTAGTAACTATTTTTCCATCTGTACCCTGTACGGTAATTGAATGGAATATAGCCCATTCCATGTTATTGTTTAGCGTAAATGATGTGAATGGAATCATTGCATGATGCGTTGTGTGTTCATGCATGTGTGTATGTGTGTGTGACAGTGTGTGTGTGTGTGTGTGTGTGTGTGTGTGTGTGATGTAATCACTAAAGATATCGTCCGTCCATCCTAATAGCTAATCCCTGTCGTGCTATACATAGTTGTAATTGCCGCATGCAGCACAGAATCAATTCATCATTTTTCAGGAGTTAACGTTTGCGGACCTATACAATGCACTCGGATCTAGATATCCTTTTGAAGATTTGACTCCGTAAGTGTACTGCATGTAATGTAATAATATGCGTTCCAGACAAGCGAGATTAATATTACTATTTCCCGACGTATATACGTACTATGCATATAAATACACACACATGTGCATATTTAAGACATGTACTTTAGTTCTCTATACTGTTTCCTGCCATTCGCGCACTTTTGTCCAGTCTCCATAAATCACCCGACCACTGCCAAGAGTCTCGATCTTTTGTTTCTCCTCTCTCATGTACTTGGTCACGGTGTTTCCAACATGAACGTTCTCCGTATAATGCACCGTTTTCTTCCCCATTTTCCCCCACTTTGGTACCATTCCTCCTATCCATTCCTCCCGCGACTTTTGCACGGCCTGAAATATCGGAACAGACGTACGATTGTATTCAACGATGCGGCTAATCGTCTCCACTTTCACGACTGTGTTGTCACGCATCCGCTGCTCCTCAGCTTCCTTCTGCTTCTGTTGAGCTTCTCGCGCGCGACGCCGTTCTTCGTACTCTCCAGGCGCCGCATCTTTTGTGTCAACAGCCGGCCTACTTCGGGCCCACCTCAATATTTCATCCAACACCGTGTCCCTCTGTCCGATACATTCATCGATCAAGGCTCTCGGTACACCCCACTTGGCCTTATCGTCCGGTCTACAGTCCACCTGCCAAGACGGCACGTGAGGAGCGGGAACGATACCAGCTCGCTTCGATATCAGTTCCACGTAGCCGACCTTGCGCTGGGCCGAATCGTTTGGGGTGACGTCACCGTAGGCTCGCGTGAAAACTATCCCCAAGTTATTGATCAGGCCTGGACCGAAAGAGTCTAGAAGCAACTTGACGGCAGCCTGCATTCCGTCATCGAAGCGAGGTGCCTGCTCGTTGACCACCAGGATGAAGCCGTTCACGGAGCCCATGCTAGCCACGTGGCGCACGATCTTTACGATGTTTCTCTCGTCCTGTTCAACGCCGCGAGAATCCATCAGTCCGGGCGTGTCCACCACTTGCACTCCCGGATTCCCGCCTACTAAAGAGACGGGATCGTGTGTGTGAGATTCTACTCCCGGAGAATCCTGGAATATGGATGCGGTGTGTGGTGGAACTCCGAGCCGCGTTGCAATGCTCCGACAGATGCACGATTTTCCATCCCCCGTTCGTCCGAGGACAACTACATTGCATTGTGACATAATTTATTCTGTTCGAGCTGTTTTGCTTCAACTGAATGCTTATAATCCGGCATTGCTTATATATCCTCTTTATAGACAGAAATAGCTCTACTCGCGTGCGAGCGGAAGGTGTTTCCCCCACTGTTTCCCCGGGCCCTCCTATATTTGGAGTTGCATGACGTCACGCACGTAGCGGAGTAACTTACGTCATATGTATGTTACTATTTATATATATGTTTTAACAATAAATTCGCTCGTTCGTTCCTAGAACTAGGGAGGAGGGGGGGTGATTTGGTTGGACCATCAGGAAACCCATAACCACTCCTTTTTTCTAGACAGTCCGGCTTCCACATTGTCAGATAATAGCAACCCTGGATAGAGCAAACTCAGCAAAGGAACCTATTAAGGAACAACCAACTTCCCTTGACTGATGCAGACAAACTATGCATGCTAGAGAGATAATGTAAACACTGTTGGATAGAGAATTTAACGGAGATTACAACCATATTAACCGTAGCAAATGTTGTATGAATTCTGGTACTGAAAACTCACTTTTCGGCAAACATACCTCAATGTATGGGAATAAGGAACAACCACATCAAAGGTTGTTATATAAACACACAGCTGCATGGGGGGAGGGGGGCGGGTGCTACCTGCTTGGAGTCATTCAGCCAATAAAACTGCCTTGCAGAGCATTGGTATGTACGCACGTGCCCCAACAGCTATATCATATAGCCGAATTAGTTGCACGACAATATCGGTATATTGAGAGGTGGGTGAGTGTGGTCATCATGGAACACTGCAGTTATCTTCCCATACATGTCCTTGTTCATGACGAGGGGGGTGGGGGAGGGGGGAGGGGCTAGACACTAATGGCAAAAGGAGGAATTTTTAAACAGCAAGCTGACAACATAAGATGTGGCCAAAGTCCGAAAGTGAGCCATTTCAAATAGACCCGCACGTGCGCGCGCACACACGCACGCGCACGCACGCACACGCACGCGCACGCACGCACACGCACGCACGCACACACACACACACACACACACACACACACAATGCCACCTACCTATACACCTTCATAATGCCGGCTGCATTTGCAAATGCTAACCTGTACACACAGATAAACACAACCCCGCCCACATTCCGTGCTTAACGCTATAGCTAACAAACGATGAAGCGATATAAGAAGCCACCAGTGTGTGCCTTCACCTGTACATAAAGCTGCTGCCATTGATCTTGAGCAAATAGCAAAACTTTGGCCTTGTAACTCCACCTATTCAAACTTGCATACATACCTTGTATATATGCTTCTGATATATGTCAACTTCATCTAAGACTAGTATATAGAATGAAGGAAGAACATCCCATCTACAAAACCTAGCTTCTATCGTTCGTTATGCCAGCTAGGCAACTGGTCAATAAAACCACAAAATTTGGTACTTTTTATTTCAACCCTGTCAAAACAAAGGGCACTAATAAATTTAGTTGCCTGTTCTATATAAACCGACATGCAGTATGTGGCATGGGACAGTGTCCAGCCCCCTTCTGGATAGTTTGTCAAGACTTTTTTCATTCTCCGTGGACTTCAAAGACCTTCTATCAAATGGTTCTTACGCATCCTAAATTGGAGTATTCATTGTAAAGTTATTGTAGGCACTGAATTTATAATTAGCCATACATTTCAATGTGATCGTTGCTTTTATTTCGCTTGTCCTGAAATATTTGATTAAAGTATCATAGGGATGATTCCATATCTTGTCTGCCTCGCACTCATATATAGTGTCTTCGAAGCGCTGCTGCTCCACCGGGAAACGTACCAGAGACACACGTACGTGATCAATAATTTCAGACACGAGAAAGTGGTGATACATTTATGGTATTGTCTTGTCCCTTAGCATATACTGCGTTGAACGTTTGCCGTACGTATAATGTAAAAACAGAGTTTGACGTACTCCATGCACACTTGGGTCTGGGCACTGAATTGGTTGCTTTACGCCACTCCCCAGTCCGTACGTTGGCATGGCAACACTATTAATAGTAAGTAGCTAGTATCCAATGTGTCACTGTCCGCCACCATCCGACCATGAGGCAAACACTACCAGGTCAGTAAGCTGCATGCGTTGGTGTGCTCCACTGAACTTGAGTAACAACGGTCATTTAAACTCTGCCGCTCTCAGCAAGAGCACTGTCTGGTAAAGAAAAGAAACCACCTCCCCGACCCTCCGTCACCTCTGTCTTACGCCTGGTGAGCTGCATTGGTTATGACCGTAGCATAGTATGATCGAAGCTAGCGGTCGCCTAGGTAACTGCTTTAGGACACCCTCTCCGGCCCCGACGTTAATTATTGTGTGTTCTAGCGTAGATTATTGATACAACAATAATTCGATGACGCGGAAGGGGGCGGGGGGGAATATTCCTCCCTCCAAGCTAGAAAATGCAGCAACTTTCAAACAAATAAATTAGTGACGTCTATCCTGTATCAAATATTCGCCGCGCATGTAGTTATGTATTTGAAATCAATAGTTGAAGTGGCAGGGGGGGGGGGGGGGGGGGGGACCAGAAGTACCGACGCCACCTCCTCCTACAAAAACAATATTTTTTTTTGTTGATGTTTTTAAAATACCATATCATACCACATGGGGAAAATGAAGATAATAAACATTTAATGCTTTTGCCATAGGGGTATACTGTGCAGATCGGTGTAATTAAAGCTTTACCAGCCTATCATTAGCAGCATTGTGTTTATAATGATTAATCATCCAAAATGCTACAAACTCTTGCATGTGTCATTCTGCAATGATCTTTCACCTCTGTTGACAGTTCTATTATGCCACAGCACTAGACTGGTTCCTCATGCTGATTGGTGCAATAGCCGCCATAGGTGCCGGCATGGCCACTCCCGTGTCTTTCTTGTTCTTTGGCAACGTGATCAGCGCTTTCACTTTCAATGCCCTGACGCACAACATCTCCACTCTCTTGTTCAACGAGACTGTTGGCTGTGACAACGCTACGCTCTCCCTTGTCATCACAAACTTCTCAACATCAGAGAATGCTATCAGTTGTGTCGACGATGGAACCCTCATTCATAGGATCAACTCTGCCATATACTCCTTCATTGGCCTGGCTCTGGGCACCTTTGTCTGTTCGTACATCCAGGTGTTCTTCTACCAGACGGCGTGTGAGCGGCAGCTGTACAAGATACGCCTGAACTACTACAGGGCCATCCTGAGGCAGGACATCGGGTGGTTTGATGGCAACCCCAGCGGGGAGCTGGCCAGCAGGCTGAGCGAGTTGAGTAACATGGGGGTGGGTGGGGAGGAGGAGGTGGGAATAAGAATGGGAGGGTTGGAAAGGTTAGAGAGGGAAAGGGGGGAAAAAATTGAGCTGCCAAAGCAGGTTGAGCGAGTTGAGTCTTGTGCATTTTTAAATTTGGATACATGAAATGTTTGAAGGTTTCAATGAGGGGTACACTGTCTGCATTAGCCAATCAATCCAACTGGCTTTTGTCTCCAGACCTTTGCCTTTGCTTCCATGCTTCATAGTAATGCCATCCGCTGTGCATTTCGTCCTGACAGTGATTTGGACAAGATCCATGAGGGCATAGGGGACAAGTTGTCCCTCTTGATTCAGTGGATGTCATCATTCATGGCGGGACTGGTCATCTCCTTCGTGAAGAGCTGGAAGGTGGCCCTCCTGTTGCTGGCCTTCATACCAGTGAAGAGCTGGAAGGTGGCCCTCCTGTTGCTGGCCTTCATACCAGTGAAGAGCTGGAAGGTGGCCCTCCTGTTGCTGGCCTTCATACCAGTGAAGAGCTGGAAGGTGGCCCTCCTGTTGCTGGCCTTCATACCAGTGAAGAGCTGGAAGGTGGCCCTCCTGTTGCTGGCCTTCATACCAGTGAAGAGCTGGAAGGTGGCCCTCCTGTTGCTGGCCTTCATACCAGTGAAGAGCTGGAAGGTGGCCCTCCTGTTGTTGGCCTTCATACCAGTGAAGAGCAGGAAGGTGGCCCTCCTGTTGCTGGCCTTCATACCAGTGAAGAGCTGGAAGGTGGCCCTCCTGTTGTTGGCCTTCATACCAGTGAAGAGCAGGAAGGTGGCCCTCCTGTTGCTGGCCTTCATACCAGTGAAGAGCAGGAAGGTGGCCCTCCTGTTGCTGGCCTTCATACCAGTGAAGAGCTGGAAGGTGGCCCTCCTGTTGCTGGCCTTCATACCAGTGAAGAGCAGGAAGGTGGCCCTCCTGTTGCTGGCCTTCATACCAGTGAAGAGCTGGAAGGTGGCCCTCCTGTTGCTGGCCTTCATACCAGTGAAGAGCTGGAAGGTGGCCCTCCTGTTACTGGCCTTCATACCAGTGAAGAGCTGGAAGGTGGCCCTCCTGTTGCTGGCCTTCATACCAGTGAAGAGCTGGAAGGTGGCCCTCCTGTTGCTGGCCTTCATACCAGTGAAGAGCTGGAAGGTGGCCCTCCTGTTGCTGGCCTTCATACCAGTGAAGAGCTGGAAGGTGGCCCTCCTGTTGTTGGCCTTCATACCAGTGAAGAGCTGGAAGGTGGCCCTCCTGTTGCTGGTCTTCATACCAGTGAAGAGCTGGAAGGTGGCCCTCCTGTTGCTGGCCTTCATACCAGTGAAGAGCTGGAAGGTGGCCCTCCTGTTGCTGGCCTTCATACCAGTGAAGAGCTGGAAGGTGGCCCTCCTGTTGCTGGCCTTCATACCAGTGAAGAGCAGGAAGGTGGCCCTCCTGTTGCTGGCCTTCATACCAGTGAAGAGCTGGAAGGTGGCCCTCCTGTTGCTGGCCTTCATACCAGTGAAGAGCTGGAAGGTGGCCCTCCTGTTGCTGGCCTTCATACCAGTGAAGAGCTGGAAGGTGGCCCTCCTGTTGCTGGCCTTCATACCAGTGAAGAGCAGGAAGGTGGCCCTCCTGTTGCTGGCCTTCATACCAGTGAAGAGCTGGAAGGTGGCCCTCCTGTTGCTGGCCTTCATACCAGTGAAGAGCAGGAAGGTGGCCCTCCTGTTGCTGGCCTTCATACCAGTGAAGAGCAGGAAGGTGGCCCTCCTGTTGCTGGCCTTCATACCAGTGAAGAGCAGGAAGGTGGCCCTCCTGTTGCTGGCCTTCATACCAGTGAAGAGCAGGAAGGTGGCCCTCCTGTTGCTGGCCTTCATACCAGTGAAGAGCAGGAAGGTGGCCCTCCTGTTGCTGGCCTTCATACCAGTGAAGAGCAGGAAGGTGGCCCTCCTGTTGCTGGCCTTCATACCAGTGAAGAGCAGGAAGGTGGCCCTCCTGTTGCTGGCCTTCATACCAGTGAAGAGCAGGAAGGTGGCCCTCCTGTTGCTGGCCTTCATACCAGTGAAGAGCTGGAAGGTGGCCCTCCTGTTGCTGGCCTTCATACCAGTGAAGAGCTGGAAGGTGGCCCTCCTGTTGCTGGCCTTCATACCAGTGAAGAGCTGGAAGGTGGCCCTCCTGTTGCTGGCCTTCATACCAGTGAAGAGCAGGAAGGTGGCCCTCCTGTTGCTGGCCTTCATACCAGTGAAGAGCTGGAAGGTGGCCCTCCTGTTGCTGGCCTTCATACCAGTGAAGAGCAGGAAGGTGGCCCTCCTGTTGCTGGCCTTCATACCAGTGAAGAGCTGGAAGGTGGCCCTCCTGTTGCTGGCCTTCATACCAGTGAAGAGCAGGAAGGTGGCCCTCCTGTTGCTGGCCTTCATACCAGTGAAGAGCTGGAAGGTGGCCCTCCTGTTGCTGGCCTTCATACCAGTGAAGAGCTGGAAGGTGGCCCTCCTGTTGCTGGCCTTCATACCAGTGAAGAGCTGGAAGGTGGCCCTCCTGTTGCTGGCCTTCATACCAGTGAAGAGCTGGAAGGTGGCCCTCCTGTTGCTGGCCTTCATACCAGTGAAGAGCTGGAAGGTGGCCCTCCTGTTGCTGGCCTTCATACCAGTGAAGAGCTGGAAGGTGGCCCTCCTGTTGCTGGCCTTCATACCAGTGAAGAGCTGGAAGGTGGCCCTCCTGTTGTTGGTCTTCATACCAGTGAAGAGCTGGAAGGTGGCCCTCCTGTTGCTGGCCTTCATACCAGTGAAGAGCTGGAAGGTGGCCCTCCTGTTGCTGGTCTTCATACCAGTGAAGAGCAGGAAGGTGGCCCTCCTGTTGCTGGTCTTCATACCAGTGAAGAGCTGGAAGGTGGCCCTCCTGTTGCTGGTCTTCATACCAGTGAAGAGCTGGAAGGTGGCCCTCCTGTTGCTGGCCTTCATACCAGTGAAGAGCTGGAAGGTGGCCCTCCTGTTGCTGGCCTTCATACCAGTGAAGAGCTGGAAGGTGGCCCTCCTGTTGCTGGTCTTCATACCAGTGAAGAGCTGGAAGGTGGCCCTCCTGTTGCTGGCCTTCATACCAGTGAAGAGCTGGAAGGTGGCCCTCCTGTTGCTGGTCTTCATACCAGTGAAGAGCTGGAAGGTGGCCCTCCTGTTGCTGGCCTTCATACCAGTGAAGAGCTGGAAGGTGGCCCTCCTGTTGCTGGTCTTCATACCAGTGAAGAGCTGGAAGGTGGCCCTCCTGTTGCTGGCCTTCATACCAGTGAAGAGCTGGAAGGTGGCCCTCCTGTTGCTGGCCTTCATACCAGTGAAGAGCTGGAAGGTGGCCCTCCTGTTGCTGGCCTTCATACCAGTGAAGAGCTGGAAGGTGGCCCTCCTGTTGCTGGCCTTCATACCAGTGAAGAGCAGGAAGGTGGCCCTCCTGTTGCTGGCCTTCATACCAGTGAAGAGCAGGAAGGTGGCCCTCCTGTTGCTGGCCTTCATACCAGTGAAGAGCTGGAAGGTGGCCCTCCTGTTGCTGGCCTTCATACCAGTGAAGAGCAGGAAGGTGGCCCTCCTGTTGCTGGTCTTCATACCAGTGAAGAGCTGGAAGGTGGCCCTCCTGTTGCTGGCCTTCATACCAGTGAAGAGCAGGAAGGTGGCCCTCCTGTTGCTGGCCTTCATACCAGTGAAGAGCTGGAAGGTGGCCCTCCTGTTGCTGGCCTTCATACCAGTGAAGAGCAGGAAGGTGGCCCTCCTGTTGCTGGCCTTCATACCAGTGAAGAGCTGGAAGGTGGCCCTCCTGTTGCTGGCCTTCATACCAGTGAAGAGCTGGAAGGTGGCCCTCCTGTTGCTGGCCTTCATACCAGTGAAGAGCTGGAAGGTGGCCCTCCTGTTGCTGGCCTTCATACCAGTGAAGAGCTGGAAGGTGGCCCTCCTGTTGCTGGCCTTCATACCAGTGAAGAGCTGGAAGGTGGCCCTCCTGTTGCTGGCCTTCATACCAGTGAAGAGCTGGAAGGTGGCCCTCCTGTTGCTGGTCTTCATACCAGTGAAGAGCTGGAAGGTGGCCCTCCTGTTGCTGGCCTTCATACCAGTGAAGAGCAGGAAGGTGGCCCTCCTGTTGCTGGCCTTCATACCAGTGAAGAGCTGGAAGGTGGCCCTCCTGTTGCTGGCCTTCATACCAGTGAAGAGCAGGAAGGTGGCCCTCCTGTTGCTGGCCTTCATACCAGTGAAGAGCAGGAAGGTGGCCCTCCTGTTGCTGGCCTTCATACCAGTGAAGAGCAGGAAGGTGGCCCTCCTGTTGCTGGCCTTCATACCAGTGAAGAGCTGGAAGGTGGCCCTCCTGTTGCTGGCCTTCATACCAGTGAAGAGCAGGAAGGTGGCCCTCCTGTTGCTGGCCTTCATACCAGTGAAGAGCAGGAAGGTGGCCCTCCTGTTGCTGGCCTTCATACCAGTGAAGAGCAGGAAGGTGGCCCTCCTGTTGCTGGCCTTCATACCAGTGAAGAGCAGGAAGGTGGCCCTCCTGTTGCTGGCCTTCATACCAGTGAAGAGCTGGAAGGTGGCCCTCCTGTTGCTGGCCTTCATACCAGTGAAGAGCAGGAAGGTGGCCCTCCTGTTGCTGGCCTTCATACCAGTGAAGAGCAGGAAGGTGGCCCTCCTGTTGCTGGCCTTCATACCAGTGAAGAGCTGGAAGGTGGCCCTCCTGTTGCTGGCCTTCATACCAGTGAAGAGCTGGAAGGTGGCCCTCCTGTTGCTGGCCTTCATACCAGTGAAGAGCAGGAAGGTGGCCCTCCTGTTGCTGGCCTTCATACCAGTAAAGAGCTGGAAGGTGGCCCTCCTGTTGCTGGCCTTCATACCAGTGAAGAGCAGGAAGGTGGCCCTCCTGTTGCTGGCCTTCATACCAGTGAAGAGCAGGAAGGTGGCCCTCCTGTTGCTGGCCTTCATACCAGTGAAGAGCAGGAAGGTGGCCCTCCTGTTGCTGGCCTTCATACCAGTGAAGAGCTGGAAGGTGGCCCTCCTGTTGCTGGCCTTCATACCAGTGAAGAGCAGGAAGGTGGCCCTCCTGTTGCTGGCCTTCATACCAGTGAAGAGCTGGAAGGTGGCCCTCCTGTTGCTGGCCTTCATACCAGTGAAGAGCTGGAAGGTGGCCCTCCTGTTGCTGGCCTTCATACCAGTGAAGAGCTGGAAGGTGGCCCTCCTGTTGCTGGCCTTCATACCAGTGAAGAGCTGGAAGGTGGCCCTCCTGTTGCTGGTCTTCATACCAGTGAAGAGCAGGAAGGTGGCCCTCCTGTTGCTGGCCTTCATACCAGTGAAGAGCAGGAAGGTGGCCCTCCTGTTGCTGGCCTTCATACCAGTGAAGAGCTGGAAGGTGGCCCTCCTGTTGCTGGCCTTCATACCAGTGAAGAGCAGGAAGGTGGCCCTCCTGTTGCTGGCCTTCATACCAGTGAAGAGCTGGAAGGTGGCCCTCCTGTTGCTGGCCTTCATACCAGTGAAGAGCTGGAAGGTGGCCCTCCTGTTGCTGGCCTTCATACCAGTGAAGAGCTGGAAGGTGGCCCTCCTGTTGCTGGCCTTCATACCAGTGAAGAGCTGGAAGGTGGCCCTCCTGTTGCTGGCCTTCATACCAGTGAAGAGCTGGAAGGTGGCCCTCCTGTTGCTGGTCTTCATACCAGTGAAGAGCAGGAAGGTGGCCCTCCTGTTGCTGGTCTTCATACCAGTGAAGAGCTGGAAGGTGGCCCTCCTGTTGCTGGTCTTCATACCAGTGAAGAGCTGGAAGGTGGCCCTCCTGTTGCTGGTCTTCATACCAGTGAAGAGCTGGAAGGTGGCCCTCCTGTTGCTGGTCTTCATACCAGTGAAGAGCAGGAAGGTGGCCCTCCTGTTGCTGGTCTTCATACCAGTGAAGAGCTGGAAGGTGGCCCTCCTGTTGCTGGTCTTCATACCAGTGAAGAGCAGGAAGGTGGCCCTCCTGTTGCTGGCCTTCATACCAGTGAAGAGCAGGAAGGTGGCCCTCCTGTTGCTGGCCTTCATACCAGTGAAGAGCTGGAAGGTGGCCCTCCTGTTGCTGGCCTTCATACCAGTGAAGAGCTGGAAGGTGGCCCTCCTGTTGCTGGCCTTCATACCAGTGAAGAGCTGGAAGGTGGCCCTCCTGTTGCTGGCCTTCATACCAGTGAAGAGCTGGAAGGTGGCCCTCCTGTTGCTGGTCTTCATACCAGTGAAGAGCAGGAAGGTGGCCCTCCTGTTGCTGGTCTTCATACCAGTGAAGAGCTGGAAGGTGGCCCTCCTGTTGCTGGTCTTCATACCAGTGAAGAGCTGGAAGGTGGCCCTCCTGTTGCTGGTCTTCATACCAGTGAAGAGCTGGAAGGTGGCCCTCCTGTTGCTGGCCTTCATACCAGTGAAGAGCTGGAAGGTGGCCCTCCTGTTGTTGGCCTTCATACCAGTGAAGAGCTGGAAGGTGGCCCTCCTGTTGCTGGCCTTCATACCAGTGAAGAGCTGGAAGGTGGCCCTCCTGTTGCTGGCCTTCATACCAGTGAAGAGCTGGAAGGTGGCCCTCCTGTTGCTGGCCTTCATACCAGTGAAGAGCTGGAAGGTGGCCCTCCTGTTGCTGGTCTTCATACCAGTGAAGAGCAGGAAGGTGGCCCTCCTGTTGCTGGCCTTCATACCAGTGAAGAGCTGGAAGGTGGCCCTCCTGTTGTTGGCCTTCATACCAGTGAAGAGCTGGAAGGTGGCCCTCCTGTTGCTGGCCTTCATACCAGTGAAGAGCTGGAAGGTGGCCCTCCTGTTGCTGGTCTTCATACCAGTGAAGAGCAGGAAGGTGGCCCTCCTGTTGCTGGCCTTCATACCAGTGAAGAGCTGGAAGGTGGCCCTCCTGTTGCTGGTCTTCATACCAGTGAAGAGCTGGAAGGTGGCCCTCCTGTTGCTGGTCTTCATACCAGTGAAGAGCTGGAAGGTGGCCCTCCTGTTGCTGGTCTTCATACCAGTGAAGAGCAGGAAGGTGGCCCTCCTGTTGCTGGTCTTCATACCAGTGAAGAGCTGGAAGGTGGCCCTCCTGTTGCTGGCCTTCATACCAGTGAAGAGCTGGAAGGTGGCCCTCCTGTTGCTGGTCTTCATACCAGTGAAGAGCTGGAAGGTGGCCCTCCTGTTGCTGGTCTTCATACCAGTGAAGAGCAGGAAGGTGGCCCTCCTGTTGCTGGTCTTCATACCAGTGAAGAGCTGGAAGGTGGCCCTCCTGTTGCTGGCCTTCATACCAGTGAAGAGCTGGAAGGTGGCCCTCCTGTTGCTGGCCTTCATACCAGTGAAGAGCTGGAAGGTGGCCCTCCTGTTGCTGGCCTTCATACCAGTGAAGAGCTGGAAGGTGGCCCTCCTGTTGCTGGCCTTCATACCAGTGAAGAGCTGGAAGGTGGCCCTCCTGTTGCTGGCCTTCATACCAGTGAAGAGCTGGAAGGTGGCCCTCCTGTTGTTGGCCTTCATACCAGTGAAGAGCTGGAAGGTGGCCCTCCTGTTACTGGCCTTCATACCAGTGAAGAGCTGGAAGGTGGCCCTCCTGTTGCTGGCCTTCATACCAGTGAAGAGCTGGAAGGTGGCCCTCCTGTTGTTGGCCTTCATACCAGTGAAGAGCTGGAAGGTGGCCCTCCTGTTGCTGGCCTTCATACCAGTGAAGAGCTGGAAGGTGGCCCTCCTGTTGCTGGCCTTCATACCAGTGAAGAGCTGGAAGGTGGCCCTCCTGTTGCTGGCCTTCATACCAGTGAAGAGCTGGAAGGTGGCCCTCCTGTTGCTGGCCTTCATACCAGTGAAGAGCTGGAAGGTGGCCCTCCTGTTGCTGGCCTTCATACCAGTGAAGAGCAGGAAGGTGGCCCTCCTGTTGCTGGCCTTCATACCAGTGAAGAGCTGGAAGGTGGCCCTCCTGTTGCTGGCCTTCATACCAGTGAAGAGCTGGAAGGTGGCCCTCCTGTTGCTGGCCTTCATACCAGTGAAGAGCTGGAAGGTGGCCCTCCTGTTGCTGGCCTTCATACCAGTGAAGAGCTGGAAGGTGGCCCTCCTGTTGCTGGCCTTCATACCAGTGAAGAGCAGGAAGGTGGCCCTCCTGTTGCTGGCCTTCATACCAGTGAAGAGCTGGAAGGTGGCCCTCCTGTTGCTGGCCTTCATACCAGTGAAGAGCAGGAAGGTGGCCCTCCTGTTGCTGGCCTTCATACCAGTGAAGAGCTGGAAGGTGGCCCTCCTGTTGCTGGCCTTCATACCAGTGAAGAGCTGGAAGGTGGCCCTCCTGTTGCTGGCCTTCATATCAGTGAAGAGCTGGAAGGTGGCCCTCCTGTTGCTGGTCTTCATACCAGTGAAGAGCAGGAAGGTGGCCCTCCTGTTGCTGGTCTTCATACCAGTGAAGAGCTGGAAGGTGGCCCTCCTGTTGCTGGTCTTCATACCAGTGAAGAGCTGGAAGGTGGCCCTCCTGTTGCTGGTCTTCATACCAGTGAAGAGCAGGAAGGTGGCCCTCCTGTTGCTGGTCTTCATACCAGTGAAGAGCTGGAAGGTGGCCCTCCTGTTGCTGGTCTTCATACCAGTGAAGAGCAGGAAGGTGGCCCTCCTGTTGCTGGTCTTCATACCAGTGAAGAGCTGGAAGGTGGCCCTCCTGTTGCTGGCCTTCATACCAGTGAAGAGCTGGAAGGTGGCCCTCCTGTTGCTGGCCTTCATACCAGTGAAGAGCTGGAAGGTGGCCCTCCTGTTGCTGGCCTTCATACCAGTGAAGAGCTGGAAGGTGGCCCTCCTGTTGCTGGCCTTCATACCAGTGAAGAGCTGGAAGGTGGCCCTCCTGTTGCTGGCCTTCATACCAGTGAAGAGCTGGAAGGTGGCCCTCCTGTTGCTGGCCTTCATACCAGTGAAGAGCAGGAAGGTGGCCCTCCTGTTGCTGGTCTTCATACCAGTGAAGAGCAGGAAGGTGGCCCTCCTGTTGCTGGCCTTCATACCAGTGAAGAGCTGGAAGGTGGCCCTCCTGTTGCTGGCCTTCATACCAGTGAAGAGCTGGAAGGTGGCCCTCCTGTTGCTGGCCTTCATACCAGTGAAGAGCTGGAAGGTGGCCCTCCTGTTGCTGGCCTTCATACCAGTGAAGAGCTGGAAGGTGGCCCTCCTGTTGTTGGCCTTCATACCAGTGAAGAGCAGGAAGGTGGCCCTCCTGTTGCTGGCCTTCATACCAGTGAAGAGCTGGAAGGTGGCCCTCCTGTTGCTGGCCTTCATACCAGTGAAGAGCTGGAAGGTGGCCCTCCTGTTGCTGGTCTTCATACCAGTGAAGAGCTGGAAGGTGGCCCTCCTGTTGCTGGCCTTCATACCAGTGAAGAGCAGGAAGGTGGCCCTCCTGTTGCTGGCCTTCATACCAGTGAAGAGCTGGAAGGTGGCCCTCCTGTTGCTGGCCTTCATACCAGTGAAGAGCTGGAAGGTGGCCCTCCTGTTGCTGGTCTTCATACCAGTGAAGAGCTGGAAGGTGGCCCTCCTGTTGCTGGCCTTCATACCAGTGAAGAGCAGGAAGGTGGCCCTCCTGTTGCTGGCCTTCATACCAGTGAAGAGCAGGAAGGTGGCCCTCCTGTTGCTGGCCTTCATACCAGTGAAGAGCAGGAAGGTGGCCCTCCTGTTGCTGGCCTTCATACCAGTGAAGAGCAGGAAGGTGGCCCTCCTGTTGCTGGCCTTCATACCAGTGAAGAGCTGGAAGGTGGCCCTCCTGTTGCTGGCCTTCATACCAGTGAAGAGCAGGAAGGTGGCCCTCCTGTTGCTGGCCTTCATACCAGTGAAGAGCTGGAAGGTGGCCCTCCTGTTGCTGGCCTTCATACCAGTGAAGAGCTGGAAGGTGGCCCTCCTGTTGCTGGCCTTCATACCAGTGAAGAGCTGGAAGGTGGCCCTCCTGTTGCTGGCCTTCATACCAGTGAAGAGCTGGAAGGTGGCCCTCCTGTTGCTGGTCTTCATACCAGTGAAGAGCAGGAAGGTGGCCCTCCTGTTGCTGGCCTTCATACCAGTGAAGAGCAGGAAGGTGGCCCTCCTGTTGCTGGCCTTCATACCAGTGAAGAGCTGGAAGGTGGCCCTCCTGTTGCTGGCCTTCATACCAGTGAAGAGCAGGAAGGTGGCCCTCCTGTTGCTGGCCTTCATACCAGTGAAGAGCTGGAAGGTGGCCCTCCTGTTGCTGGCCTTCATACCAGTGAAGAGCTGGAAGGTGGCCCTCCTGTTGCTGGCCTTCATACCAGTGAAGAGCTGGAAGGTGGCCCTCCTGTTGCTGGCCTTCATACCAGTGAAGAGCTGGAAGGTGGCCCTCCTGTTGCTGGCCTTCATACCAGTGAAGAGCTGGAAGGTGGCCCTCCTGTTGCTGGTCTTCATACCAGTGAAGAGCAGGAAGGTGGCCCTCCTGTTGCTGGTCTTCATACCAGTGAAGAGCTGGAAGGTGGCCCTCCTGTTGCTGGTCTTCATACCAGTGAAGAGCTGGAAGGTGGCCCTCCTGTTGCTGGTCTTCATACCAGTGAAGAGCTGGAAGGTGGCCCTCCTGTTGCTGGTCTTCATACCAGTGAAGAGCAGGAAGGTGGCCCTCCTGTTGCTGGTCTTCATACCAGTGAAGAGCTGGAAGGTGGCCCTCCTGTTGCTGGTCTTCATACCAGTGAAGAGCAGGAAGGTGGCCCTCCTGTTGCTGGCCTTCATACCAGTGAAGAGCAGGAAGGTGGCCCTCCTGTTGCTGGCCTTCATACCAGTGAAGAGCTGGAAGGTGGCCCTCCTGTTGCTGGCCTTCATACCAGTGAAGAGCTGGAAGGTGGCCCTCCTGTTGCTGGCCTTCATACCAGTGAAGACCTGGAAGGTGGCCCTCCTGTTGCTGGCCTTCATACCAGTGAAGAGCTGGAAGGTGGCCCTCCTGTTGCTGGTCTTCATACCAGTGAAGAGCAGGAAGGTGGCCCTCCTGTTGCTGGTCTTCATACCAGTGAAGAGCTGGAAGGTGGCCCTCCTGTTGCTGGTCTTCATACCAGTGAAGAGCTGGAAGGTGGCCCTCCTGTTGCTGGTCTTCATACCAGTGAAGAGCTGGAAGGTGGCCCTCCTGTTGCTGGCCTTCATACCAGTGAAGAGCTGGAAGGTGGCCCTCCTGTTGTTGGCCTTCATACCAGTGAAGAGCTGGAAGGTGGCCCTCCTGTTGCTGGCCTTCATACCAGTGAAGAGCTGGAAGGTGGCCCTCCTGTTGCTGGCCTTCATACCAGTGAAGAGCTGGAAGGTGGCCCTCCTGTTGCTGGCCTTCATACCAGTGAAGAGCTGGAAGGTGGCCCTCCTGTTGCTGGTCTTCATACCAGTGAAGAGCAGGAAGGTGGCCCTCCTGTTGCTGGCCTTCATACCAGTGAAGAGCTGGAAGGTGGCCCTCCTGTTGTTGGCCTTCATACCAGTGAAGAGCTGGAAGGTGGCCCTCCTGTTGCTGGCCTTCATACCAGTGAAGAGCTGGAAGGTGGCCCTCCTGTTGCTGGTCTTCATACCAGTGAAGAGCAGGAAGGTGGCCCTCCTGTTGCTGGCCTTCATACCAGTGAAGAGCTGGAAGGTGGCCCTCCTGTTGCTGGTCTTCATACCAGTGAAGAGCTGGAAGGTGGCCCTCCTGTTGCTGGTCTTCATACCAGTGAAGAGCTGGAAGGTGGCCCTCCTGTTGCTGGTCTTCATACCAGTGAAGAGCAGGAAGGTGGCCCTCCTGTTGCTGGTCTTCATACCAGTGAAGAGCTGGAAGGTGGCCCTCCTGTTGCTGGCCTTCATACCAGTGAAGAGCTGGAAGGTGGCCCTCCTGTTGCTGGTCTTCATACCAGTGAAGAGCTGGAAGGTGGCCCTCCTGTTGCTGGTCTTCATACCAGTGAAGAGCAGGAAGGTGGCCCTCCTGTTGCTGGTCTTCATACCAGTGAAGAGCTGGAAGGTGGCCCTCCTGTTGCTGGCCTTCATACCAGTGAAGAGCTGGAAGGTGGCCCTCCTGTTGCTGGCCTTCATACCAGTGAAGAGCTGGAAGGTGGCCCTCCTGTTGCTGGCCTTCATACCAGTGAAGAGCTGGAAGGTGGCCCTCCTGTTGCTGGCCTTCATACCAGTGAAGAGCTGGAAGGTGGCCCTCCTGTTGCTGGCCTTCATACCAGTGAAGAGCTGGAAGGTGGCCCTCCTGTTGTTGGCCTTCATACCAGTGAAGAGCTGGAAGGTGGCCCTCCTGTTACTGGCCTTCATACCAGTGAAGAGCTGGAAGGTGGCCCTCCTGTTGCTGGCCTTCATACCAGTGAAGAGCTGGAAGGTGGCCCTCCTGTTGTTGGCCTTCATACCAGTCAAGAGCTGGAAGGTGGCCCTCCTGTTGCTGGCCTTCATACCAGTGAAGAGCTGGAAGGTGGCCCTCCTGTTGCTGGCCTTCATACCAGTGAAGAGCTGGAAGGTGGCCCTCCTGTTGCTGGCCTTCATACCAGTGAAGAGCTGGAAGGTGGCCCTCCTGTTGCTGGCCTTCATACCAGTGAAGAGCTGGAAGGTGGCCCTCCTGTTGCTGGCCTTCATACCAGTGAAGAGCAGGAAGGTGGCCCTCCTGTTGCTGGCCTTCATACCAGTGAAGAGCTGGAAGGTGGCCCTCCTGTTGCTGGCCTTCATACCAGTGAAGAGCTGGAAGGTGGCCCTCCTGTTGCTGGCCTTCATACCAGTGAAGAGCTGGAAGGTGGCCCTCCTGTTGCTGGCCTTCATACCAGTGAAGAGCTGGAAGGTGGCCCTCCTGTTGCTGGCCTTCATACCAGTGAAGAGCAGGAAGGTGGCCCTCCTGTTGCTGGCCTTCATACCAGTGAAGAGCTGGAAGGTGGCCCTCCTGTTGCTGGCCTTCATACCAGTGAAGAGCAGGAAGGTGGCCCTCCTGTTGCTGGCCTTCATACCAGTGAAGAGCTGGAAGGTGGCCCTCCTGTTGCTGGCCTTCATACCAGTGAAGAGCTGGAAGGTGGCCCTCCTGTTGCTGGCCTTCATATCAGTGAAGAGCTGGAAGGTGGCCCTCCTGTTGCTGGTCTTCATACCAGTGAAGAGCAGGAAGGTGGCCCTCCTGTTGCTGGTCTTCATACCAGTGAAGAGCTGGAAGGTGGCCCTCCTGTTGCTGGTCTTCATACCAGTGAAGAGCTGGAAGGTGGCCCTCCTGTTGCTGGTCTTCATACCAGTGAAGAGCAGGAAGGTGGCCCTCCTGTTGCTGGTCTTCATACCAGTGAAGAGCTGGAAGGTGGCCCTCCTGTTGCTGGTCTTCATACCAGTGAAGAGCAGGAAGGTGGCCCTCCTGTTGCTGGTCTTCATACCAGTGAAGAGCTGGAAGGTGGCCCTCCTGTTGCTGGCCTTCATACCAGTGAAGAGCTGGAAGGTGGCCCTCCTGTTGCTGGCCTTCATACCAGTGAAGAGCTGGAAGGTGGCCCTCCTGTTGCTGGCCTTCATACCAGTGAAGAGCTGGAAGGTGGCCCTCCTGTTGCTGGCCTTCATACCAGTGAAGAGCTGGAAGGTGGCCCTCCTGTTGCTGGCCTTCATACCAGTGAAGAGCTGGAAGGTGGCCCTCCTGTTGCTGGCCTTCATACCAGTGAAGAGCAGGAAGGTGGCCCTCCTGTTGCTGGTCTTCATACCAGTGAAGAGCAGGAAGGTGGCCCTCCTGTTGCTGGCCTTCATACCAGTGAAGAGCTGGAAGGTGGCCCTCCTGTTGCTGGCCTTCATACCAGTGAAGAGCTGGAAGGTGGCCCTCCTGTTGCTGGCCTTCATACCAGTGAAGAGCTGGAAGGTGGCCCTCCTGTTGCTGGCCTTCATACCAGTGAAGAGCTGGAAGGTGGCCCTCCTGTTGTTGGCCTTCATACCAGTGAAGAGCAGGAAGGTGGCCCTCCTGTTGCTGGCCTTCATACCAGTGAAGAGCTGGAAGGTGGCCCTCCTGTTGCTGGCCTTCATACCAGTGAAGAGCTGGAAGGTGGCCCTCCTGTTGCTGGTCTTCATACCAGTGAAGAGCTGGAAGGTGGCCCTCCTGTTGCTGGCCTTCATACCAGTGAAGAGCAGGAAGGTGGCCCTCCTGTTGCTGGCCTTCATACCAGTGAAGAGCTGGAAGGTGGCCCTCCTGTTGCTGGCCTTCATACCAGTGAAGAGCAGGAAGGTGGCCCTCCTGTTGCTGGCCTTCATACCAGTGAAGAGCTGGAAGGTGGCCCTCCTGTTGCTGGCCTTCATACCAGTGAAGAGCTGGAAGGTGGCCCTCCTGTTGCTGGCCTTCATACCAGTGAAGAGCTGGAAGGTGGCCCTCCTGTTGCTGGCCTTCATACCAGTGAAGAGCTGGAAGGTGGCCCTCCTGTTGCTGGCCTTCATACCAGTGAAGAGCTGGAAGGTGGCCCTCCTGTTGCTGGCCTTCATACCAGTGAAGAGCTGGAAGGTGGCCCTCCTGTTGCTGGCCTTCATACCAGTGAAGAGCTGGAAGGTGGCCCTCCTGTTGCTGGCCTTCATACCAGTGAAGAGCTGGAAGGTGGCCCTCCTGTTGCTGGCCTTCATACCAGTGAAGAGCAGGAAGGTGGCCCTCCTGTTGCTGGCCTTCATACCAGTGAAGAGCTGGAAGGTGGCCCTCCTGTTGCTGGCCTTCATACCAGTGAAGAGCTGGAAGGTGGCCCTCCTGTTGTTGGCCTTCATACCAGTGAAGAGCTGGAAGGTGGCCCTCCTGTTGCTGGCCTTCATACCAGTGAAGAGCTGGAAGGTGGCCCTCCTGTTGCTGGTCTTCATACCAATGAAGAGCTGGAAGGTGGCCCTCCTGTTACTGGCCTTCATACCAGTGAAGAGCTGGAAGGTGGCCCTCCTGTTGCTGGCCTTCATACCAGTGAAGAGCTGGAAGGTGGCCCTCCTGTTGTTGGCCTTCATACCAGTGAAGAGCTGGAAGGTGGCCCTCCTGTTGCTGGCCTTCATACCAGTGAAGAGCTGGAAGGTGGCCCTCCTGTTGCTGGCCTTCATACCAGTGAAGAGCTGGAAGGTGGCCCTCCTGTTGCTGGCCTTCATACCAGTGAAGAGCTGGAAGGTGGCCCTCCTGTTGCTGGCCTTCATACCAGTGAAGAGCTGGAAGGTGGCCCTCCTGTTGTTGGCCTTCATACCAGTGAAGAGCTGGAAGGTGGCCCTCCTGTTGCTGGCCTTCATACCAGTGAAGAGCTGGAAGGTGGCCCTCCTGTTGCTGGTCTTCATACCAGTGAAGAGCTGGAAGGTGGCCCTCCTGTTGCTGGCCTTCATACCAGTGAAGAGCTGGAAGGTGGCCCTCCTGTTGTTGGCCTTCATACCAGTGAAGAGCTGGAAGGTGGCCCTCCTGTTGCTGGCCTTCATACCAGTGAAGAGCTGGAAGGTGGCCCTCCTGTTGCTGGCCTTCATACCAGTGAAGAGCTGGAAGGTGGCCCTCCTGTTGCTGGTCTTCATACCAGTGAAGAGCTGGAAGGTGGCCCTCCTGTTGCTGGCCTTCATACCAGTGAAGAGCTGGAAGGTGGCCCTCCTGTTGCTGGCCTTCATACCAGTGAAGAGCTGGAAGGTGGCCCTCCTGTTGCTGGCCTTCATACCAGTGAAGAGCTGGAAGGTGGCCCTCCTGTTGCTGGCCTTCATACCAGTGAAGAGCAGGAAGGTGGCCCTCCTGTTGCTGGCCTTCATACCAGTGAAGAGCTGGAAGGTGGCCCTCCTGTTGCTGGCCTTCATACCAGTGAAGAGCTGGAAGGTGGCCCTCCTGTTGCTGGCCTTCATACCAGTGAAGAGCTGGAAGGTGGCCCTCCTGTTGCTGGCCTTCATACCAGTGAAGAGCTGGAAGGTGGCCCTCCTGTTGCTGGCCTTCATACCAGTGAAGAGCTGGAAGGTGGCCCTCCTGTTGCTGGCCTTCATACCAGTGAAGAGCTGGAAGGTGGCCCTCCTGTTGCTGGCCTTCATACCAGTGAAGAGCTGGAAGGTGGCCCTCCTGTTGCTGGCCTTCATACCAGTGAAGAGCAGGAAGGTGGCCCTCCTGTTGCTGGCCTTCATACCAGTGAAGAGCTGGAAGGTGGCCCTCCTGTTGCTGGTCTTCATACCAGTGAAGAGCTGGAAGGTGGCCCTCCTGTTGCTGGCCTTCATACCAGTGAAGAGCTGGAAGGTGGCCCTCCTGTTGCTGGTCTTCATACCAGTGAAGAGCTGGAAGGTGGCCCTCCTGTTGCTGGTCTTCATACCAGTGAAGAGCAGGAAGGTGGCCCTCCTGTTGCTGGTCTTCATACCAGTGAAGAGCTGGAAGGTGGCCCTCCTGTTGCTGGTCTTCATACCAGTGAAGAGCAGGAAGGTGGCCCTCCTGTTGCTGGTCTTCATACCAGTGAAGAGCTGGAAGGTGGCCCTCCTGTTGCTGGCCTTCATACCAGTGAAGAGCTGGAAGGTGGCCCTCCTGTTGCTGGCCTTCATACCAGTGAAGAGCTGGAAGGTGGCCCTCCTGTTGCTGGCCTTCATACCAGTGAAGAGCAGGAAGGTGGCCCTCCTGTTGCTGGCCTTCATACCAGTGAAGAGCTGGAAGGTGGCCCTCCTGTTGCTGGCCTTCATACCAGTGAAGAGCTGGAAGGTGGCCCTCCTGTTGCTGGTCTTCATACCAGTGAAGAGCTGGAAGGTGGCCCTCCTGTTGCTGGCCTTCATACCAGTGAAGAGCAGGAAGGTGGCCCTCCTGTTGCTGGCCTTCATACCAGTGAAGAGCAGGAAGGTGGCCCTCCTGTTGCTGGCCTTCATACCAGTGAAGAGCTGGAAGGTGGCCCTCCTGTTGCTGGCCTTCATACCAGTGAAGAGCTGGAAGGTGGCCCTCCTGTTGCTGGCCTTCATACCAGTGAAGAGCTGGAAGGTGGCCCTCCTGTTGCTGGCCTTCATACCAGTGAAGAGCTGGAAGGTGGCCCTCCTGTTGCTGGCCTTCATACCAGTGAAGAGCAGGAAGGTGGCCCTCCTGTTGCTGGCCTTCATACCAGTGAAGAGCTGGAAGGTGGCCCTCCTGTTGTTGGCCTTCATACCAGTGAAGAGCTGGAAGGTGGCCCTCCTGTTGCTGGTCTTCATACCAGTGAAGAGCTGGAAGGTGGCCCTCCTGTTGCTGGTCTTCATACCAGTGAAGAGCAGGAAGGTGGCCCTCCTGTTGCTGGTCTTCATACCAGTGAAGAGCTGGAAGGTGGCCCTCCTGTTGCTGGTCTTCATACCAGTGAAGAGCAGGAAGGTGGCCCTCCTGTTGCTGGTCTTCATACCAGTGAAGAGCTGGAAGGTGGCCCTCCTGTTGCTGGCCTTCATACCAGTGAAGAGCTGGAAGGTGGCCCTCCTGTTGCTGGCCTTCATACCAGTGAAGAGCTGGAAGGTGGCCCTCCTGTTGCTGGCCTTCATACCAGTGAAGAGCTGGAAGGTGGCCCTCCTGTTGCTGGCCTTCATACCAGTGAAGAGCTGGAAGGTGGCCCTCCTGTTGCTGGCCTTCATACCAGTGAAGAGCTGGAAGGTGGCCCTCCTGTTGCTGGCCTTCATACCAGTGAAGAGCAGGAAGGTGGCCCTCCTGTTGCTGGTCTTCATACCAGTGAAGAGCAGGAAGGTGGCCCTCCTGTTGCTGGCCTTCATACCAGTGAAGAGCTGGAAGGTGGCCCTCCTGTTGCTGGCCTTCATACCAGTGAAGAGCAGGAAGGTGGCCCTCCTGTTGCTGGCCTTCATACCAGTGAAGAGCTGGAAGGTGGCCCTCCTGTTGCTGGCCTTCATACCAGTGAAGAGCTGGAAGGTGGCCCTCCTGTTGCTGGCCTTCATACCAGTGAAGAGCTGGAAGGTGGCCCTCCTGTTGTTGGCCTTCATACCAGTGAAGAGCTGGAAGGTGGCCCTCCTGTTGCTGGTCTTCATACCAGTGAAGAGCTGGAAGGTGGCCCTCCTGTTGCTGGTCTTCATACCAGTGAAGAGCAGGAAGGTGGCCCTCCTGTTGCTGGTCTTCATACCAGTGAAGAGCTGGAAGGTGGCCCTCCTGTTGCTGGTCTTCATACCAGTGAAGAGCAGGAAGGTGGCCCTCCTGTTGCTGGTCTTCATACCAGTGAAGAGCTGGAAGGTGGCCCTCCTGTTGCTGGCCTTCATACCAGTGAAGAGCTGGAAGGTGGCCCTCCTGTTGCTGGCCTTCATACCAGTGAAGAGCTGGAAGGTGGCCCTCCTGTTGCTGGCCTTCATACCAGTGAAGAGCTGGAAGGTGGCCCTCCTGTTGCTGGCCTTCATACCAGTGAAGAGCTGGAAGGTGGCCCTCCTGTTGCTGGCCTTCATACCAGTGAAGAGCTGGAAGGTGGCCCTCCTGTTGCTGGCCTTCATACCAGTGAAGAGCAGGAAGGTGGCCCTCCTGTTGCTGGTCTTCATACCAGTGAAGAGCAGGAAGGTGGCCCTCCTGTTGCTGGCCTTCATACCAGTGAAGAGCTGGAAGGTGGCCCTCCTGTTGCTGGCCTTCATACCAGTGAAGAGCTGGAAGGTGGCCCTCCTGTTGCTGGCCTTCATACCAGTGAAGAGCTGGAAGGTGGCCCTCCTGTTGCTGGCCTTCATACCAGTGAAGAGCTGGAAGGTGGCCCTCCTGTTGTTGGCCTTCATACCAGTGAAGAGCAGGAAGGTGGCCCTCCTGTTGCTGGCCTTCATACCAGTGAAGAGCTGGAAGGTGGCCCTCCTGTTGCTGGCCTTCATACCAGTGAAGAGCTGGAAGGTGGCCCTCCTGTTGCTGGTCTTCATACCAGTGAAGAGCTGGAAGGTGGCCCTCCTGTTGCTGGCCTTCATACCAGTGAAGAGCAGGAAGGTGGCCCTCCTGTTGCTGGCCTTCATACCAGTGAAGAGCTGGAAGGTGGCCCTCCTGTTGCTGGCCTTCATACCAGTGAAGAGCTGGAAGGTGGCCCTCCTGTTGCTGGTCTTCATACCAGTGAAGAGCTGGAAGGTGGCCCTCCTGTTGCTGGCCTTCATACCAGTGAAGAGCAGGAAGGTGGCCCTCCTGTTGCTGGCCTTCATACCAGTGAAGAGCAGGAAGGTGGCCCTCCTGTTGCTGGCCTTCATACCAGTGAAGAGCAGGAAGGTGGCCCTCCTGTTGCTGGCCTTCATACCAGTGAAGAGCAGGAAGGTGGCCCTCCTGTTGCTGGCCTTCATACCAGTGAAGAGCTGGAAGGTGGCCCTCCTGTTGCTGGCCTTCATACCAGTGAAGAGCAGGAAGGTGGCCCTCCTGTTGCTGGCCTTCATACCAGTGAAGAGCTGGAAGGTGGCCCTCCTGTTGCTGGCCTTCATACCAGTGAAGAGCTGGAAGGTGGCCCTCCTGTTGCTGGCCTTCATACCAGTGAAGAGCTGGAAGGTGGCCCTCCTGTTGCTGGCCTTCATACCAGTGAAGAGCTGGAAGGTGGCCCTCCTGTTGCTGGTCTTCATACCAGTGAAGAGCAGGAAGGTGGCCCTCCTGTTGCTGGCCTTCATACCAGTGAAGAGCAGGAAGGTGGCCCTCCTGTTGCTGGCCTTCATACCAGTGAAGAGCTGGAAGGTGGCCCTCCTGTTGCTGGCCTTCATACCAGTGAAGAGCAGGAAGGTGGCCCTCCTGTTGCTGGCCTTCATACCAGTGAAGAGCTGGAAGGTGGCCCTCCTGTTGCTGGCCTTCATACCAGTGAAGAGCTGGAAGGTGGCCCTCCTGTTGCTGGCCTTCATACCAGTGAAGAGCTGGAAGGTGGCCCTCCTGTTGCTGGCCTTCATACCAGTGAAGAGCTGGAAGGTGGCCCTCCTGTTGCTGGCCTTCATACCAGTGAAGAGCTGGAAGGTGGCCCTCCTGTTGCTGGTCTTCATACCAGTGAAGAGCAGGAAGGTGGCCCTCCTGTTGCTGGTCTTCATACCAGTGAAGAGCTGGAAGGTGGCCCTCCTGTTGCTGGTCTTCATACCAGTGAAGAGCTGGAAGGTGGCCCTCCTGTTGCTGGTCTTCATACCAGTGAAGAGCTGGAAGGTGGCCCTCCTGTTGCTGGTCTTCATACCAGTGAAGAGCAGGAAGGTGGCCCTCCTGTTGCTGGTCTTCATACCAGTGAAGAGCTGGAAGGTGGCCCTCCTGTTGCTGGTCTTCATACCAGTGAAGAGCAGGAAGGTGGCCCTCCTGTTGCTGGCCTTCATACCAGTGAAGAGCAGGAAGGTGGCCCTCCTGTTGCTGGCCTTCATACCAGTGAAGAGCTGGAAGGTGGCCCTCCTGTTGCTGGCCTTCATACCAGTGAAGAGCTGGAAGGTGGCCCTCCTGTTGCTGGCCTTCATACCAGTGAAGAGCTGGAAGGTGGCCCTCCTGTTGCTGGCCTTCATACCAGTGAAGAGCTGGAAGGTGGCCCTCCTGTTGCTGGTCTTCATACCAGTGAAGAGCAGGAAGGTGGCCCTCCTGTTGCTGGTCTTCATACCAGTGAAGAGCTGGAAGGTGGCCCTCCTGTTGCTGGTCTTCATACCAGTGAAGAGCTGGAAGGTGGCCCTCCTGTTGCTGGTCTTCATACCAGTGAAGAGCTGGAAGGTGGCCCTCCTGTTGCTGGCCTTCATACCAGTGAAGAGCTGGAAGGTGGCCCTCCTGTTGTTGGCCTTCATACCAGTGAAGAGCTGGAAGGTGGCCCTCCTGTTGCTGGCCTTCATACCAGTGAAGAGCTGGAAGGTGGCCCTCCTGTTGCTGGCCTTCATACCAGTGAAGAGCTGGAAGGTGGCCCTCCTGTTGCTGGCCTTCATACCAGTGAAGAGCTGGAAGGTGGCCCTCCTGTTGCTGGTCTTCATACCAGTGAAGAGCAGGAAGGTGGCCCTCCTGTTGCTGGCCTTCATACCAGTGAAGAGCTGGAAGGTGGCCCTCCTGTTGTTGGCCTTCATACCAGTGAAGAGCTGGAAGGTGGCCCTCCTGTTGCTGGCCTTCATACCAGTGAAGAGCTGGAAGGTGGCCCTCCTGTTGCTGGTCTTCATACCAGTGAAGAGCAGGAAGGTGGCCCTCCTGTTGCTGGCCTTCATACCAGTGAAGAGCTGGAAGGTGGCCCTCCTGTTGCTGGTCTTCATACCAGTGAAGAGCTGGAAGGTGGCCCTCCTGTTGCTGGTCTTCATACCAGTGAAGAGCTGGAAGGTGGCCCTCCTGTTGCTGGTCTTCATACCAGTGAAGAGCAGGAAGGTGGCCCTCCTGTTGCTGGTCTTCATACCAGTGAAGAGCTGGAAGGTGGCCCTCCTGTTGCTGGCCTTCATACCAGTGAAGAGCTGGAAGGTGGCCCTCCTGTTGCTGGTCTTCATACCAGTGAAGAGCTGGAAGGTGGCCCTCCTGTTGCTGGTCTTCATACCAGTGAAGAGCAGGAAGGTGGCCCTCCTGTTGCTGGTCTTCATACCAGTGAAGAGCTGGAAGGTGGCCCTCCTGTTGCTGGCCTTCATACCAGTGAAGAGCTGGAAGGTGGCCCTCCTGTTGCTGGCCTTCATACCAGTGAAGAGCTGGAAGGTGGCCCTCCTGTTGCTGGCCTTCATACCAGTGAAGAGCTGGAAGGTGGCCCTCCTGTTGCTGGCCTTCATACCAGTGAAGAGCTGGAAGGTGGCCCTCCTGTTGCTGGCCTTCATACCAGTGAAGAGCTGGAAGGTGGCCCTCCTGTTGTTGGCCTTCATACCAGTGAAGAGCTGGAAGGTGGCCCTCCTGTTACTGGCCTTCATACCAGTGAAGAGCTGGAAGGTGGCCCTCCTGTTGCTGGCCTTCATACCAGTGAAGAGCTGGAAGGTGGCCCTCCTGTTGTTGGCCTTCATACCAGTGAAGAGCTGGAAGGTGGCCCTCCTGTTGCTGGCCTTCATACCAGTGAAGAGCTGGAAGGTGGCCCTCCTGTTGCTGGCCTTCATACCAGTGAAGAGCTGGAAGGTGGCCCTCCTGTTGCTGGCCTTCATACCAGTGAAGAGCTGGAAGGTGGCCCTCCTGTTGCTGGCCTTCATACCAGTGAAGAGCTGGAAGGTGGCCCTCCTGTTGCTGGCCTTCATACCAGTGAAGAGCAGGAAGGTGGCCCTCCTGTTGCTGGCCTTCATACCAGTGAAGAGCTGGAAGGTGGCCCTCCTGTTGCTGGCCTTCATACCAGTGAAGAGCTGGAAGGTGGCCCTCCTGTTGCTGGCCTTCATACCAGTGAAGAGCTGGAAGGTGGCCCTCCTGTTGCTGGCCTTCATACCAGTGAAGAGCTGGAAGGTGGCCCTCCTGTTGCTGGCCTTCATACCAGTGAAGAGCAGGAAGGTGGCCCTCCTGTTACTGGCCTTCATACCAGTGAAGAGCTGGAAGGTGGCCCTCCTGTTGCTGGCCTTCATACCAGTGAAGAGCTGGAAGGTGGCCCTCCTGTTGTTGGCCTTCATACCAGTGAAGAGCTGGAAGGTGGCCCTCCTGTTGCTGGCCTTCATACCAGTGAAGAGCTGGAAGGTGGCCCTCCTGTTGCTGGCCTTCATACCAGTGAAGAGCTGGAAGGTGGCCCTCCTGTTGCTGGCCTTCATACCAGTGAAGAGCTGGAAGGTGGCCCTCCTGTTGCTGGCCTTCATACCAGTGAAGAGCAGGAAGGTGGCCCTCCTGTTGTTGGCCTTCATACCAGTGAAGAGCTGGAAGGTGGCCCTCCTGTTGCTGGCCTTCATACCAGTGAAGAGCTGGAAGGTGGCCCTCCTGTTGCTGGCCTTCATACCAGTGAAGAGCTGGAAGGTGGCCCTCCTGTTGCTGGTCTTCATACCAGTGAAGAGCTGGAAGGTGGCCCTCCTGTTGCTGGCCTTCATACCAGTGAAGAGCTGGAAGGTGGCCCTCCTGTTGCTGGCCTTCATACCAGTGAAGAGCTGGAAGGTGGCCCTCCTGTTGCTGGCCTTCATACCAGTGAAGAGCAGGAAGGTGGCCCTCCTGTTGTTGGCCTTCATACCAGTGAAGAGCTGGAAGGTGGCCCTCCTGTTGCTGGCCTTCATACCAGTGAAGAGCTGGAAGGTGGCCCTCCTGTTGCTGGCCTTCATACCAGTGAAGAGCTGGAAGGTGGCCCTCCTGTTGCTGGTCTTCATACCAGTGAAGAGCTGGAAGGTGGCCCTCCTGTTGCTGGCCTTCATACCAGTGAAGAGCTGGAAGGTGGCCCTCCTGTTGCTGGCCTTCATACCAGTGAAGAGCTGGAAGGTGGCCCTCCTGTTGCTGGCCTTCATACCAGTGAAGAGCTGGAAGGTGGCCCTCCTGTTGCTGGCCTTCATACCAGTGAAGAGCAGGAAGGTGGCCCTCCTGTTGCTGGCCTTCATACCAGTGAAGAGCTGGAAGGTGGCCCTCCTGTTGCTGGCCTTCATACCAGTGAAGAGCTGGAAGGTGGCCCTCCTGTTGCTGGCCTTCATACCAGTGAAGAGCTGGAAGGTGGCCCTCCTGTTGCTGGCCTTCATACCAGTGAAGAGCTGGAAGGTGGCCCTCCTGTTGCTGGCCTTCATACCAGTGAAGAGCTGGAAGGTGGCCCTCCTGTTGCTGGCCTTCATACCAGTGAAGAGCTGGAAGGTGGCCCTCCTGTTGCTGGCCTTCATACCAGTGAAGAGCTGGAAGGTGGCCCTCCTGTTGCTGGCCTTCATACCAGTGAAGAGCAGGAAGGTGGCCCTCCTGTTGCTGGCCTTCATACCAGTGAAGAGCTGGAAGGTGGCCCTCCTGTTGCTGGTCTTCATACCAGTGAAGAGCTGGAAGGTGGCCCTCCTGTTGCTGGCCTTCATACCAGTGAAGAGCTGGAAGGTGGCCCTCCTGTTGCTGGTCTTCATACCAGTGAAGAGCTGGAAGGTGGCCCTCCTGTTGCTGGTCTTCATACCAGTGAAGAGCAGGAAGGTGGCCCTCCTGTTGCTGGTCTTCATACCAGTGAAGAGCTGGAAGGTGGCCCTCCTGTTGCTGGTCTTCATACCAGTGAAGAGCAGGAAGGTGGCCCTCCTGTTGCTGGTCTTCATACCAGTGAAGAGCTGGAAGGTGGCCCTCCTGTTGCTGGCCTTCATACCAGTGAAGAGCTGGAAGGTGGCCCTCCTGTTGCTGGCCTTCATACCAGTGAAGAGCTGGAAGGTGGCCCTCCTGTTGCTGGCCTTCATACCAGTGAAGAGCTGGAAGGTGGCCCTCCTGTTGTTGGCCTTCATACCAGTGAAGAGCTGGAAGGTGGCCCTCCTGTTGCTGGCCTTCATACCAGTGAAGAGCTGGAAGGTGGCCCTCCTGTTGCTGGCCTTCATACCAGTGAAGAGCTGGAAGGTGGCCCTCCTGTTGCTGGCCTTCATACCAGTGAAGAGCTGGAAGGTGGCCCTCCTGTTGTTGGCCTTCATACCAGTGAAGAGCTGGAAGGTGGCCCTCCTGTTACTGGCCTTCATACCAGTGAAGAGCTGGAAGGTGGCCCTCCTGTTGCTGGCCTTCATACCAGTGAAGAGCTGGAAGGTGGCCCTCCTGTTGTTGGCCTTCATACCAGTGAAGAGCTGGAAGGTGGCCCTCCTGTTGCTGGCCTTCATACCAGTGAAGAGCTGGAAGGTGGCCCTCCTGTTGCTGGCCTTCATACCAGTGAAGAGCTGGAAGGTGGCCCTCCTGTTGCTGGCCTTCATACCAGTGAAGAGCTGGAAGGTGGCCCTCCTGTTGCTGGCCTTCATACCAGTGAAGAGCAGGAAGGTGGCCCTCCTGTTGCTGGCCTTTATACCAGTGAAGAGCTGGAAGGTGGCCCTCCTGTTGCTGGTCTTCATACCAGTGAAGAGCTGGAAGGTGGCCCTCCTGTTGCTGGCCTTCATACCAGTGAAGAGCTGGAAGGTGGCCCTCCTGTTGTTGGCCTTCATACCAGTGAAGAGCTGGAAGGTGGCCCTCCTGTTGCTGGCCTTCATACCAGTGAAGAGCTGGAAGGTGGCCCTCCTGTTGCTGGCCTTCATACCAGTGAAGAGCTGGAAGGTGGCCCTCCTGTTGCTGGTCTTCATACCAGTGAAGAGCTGGAAGGTGGCCCTCCTGTTGCTGGCCTTCATACCAGTGAAGAGCTGGAAGGTGGCCCTCCTGTTGCTGGCCTTCATACCAGTGAAGAGCTGGAAGGTGGCCCTCCTGTTGCTGGTCTTCATACCAGTGAAGAGCTGGAAGGTGGCCCTCCTGTTGCTGGCCTTCATACCAGTGAAGAGCTGGAAGGTGGCCCTCCTGTTGCTGGCCTTCATACCAGTGAAGAGCTGGAAGGTGGCCCTCCTGTTGCTGGCCTTCATACCAGTGAAGAGCTGGAAGGTGGCCCTCCTGTTGCTGGCCTTCATACCAGTGAAGAGCAGGAAGGTGGCCCTCCTGTTGCTGGCCTTCATACCAGTGAAGAGCTGGAAGGTGGCCCTCCTGTTGCTGGCCTTCATACCAGTGAAGAGCTGGAAGGTGGCCCTCCTGTTGCTGGCCTTCATACCAGTGAAGAGCTGGAAGGTGGCCCTCCTGTTGCTGGCCTTCATACCAGTGAAGAGCAGGAAGGTGGCCCTCCTGTTGCTGGCCTTCATACCAGTGAAGAGCTGGAAGGTGGCCCTCCTGTTGCTGGCCTTCATACCAGTGAAGAGCAGGAAGGTGGCCCTCCTGTTGCTGGCCTTCATACCAGTGAAGAGCAGGAAGGTGGCCCTCCTGTTGCTGGCCTTCATACCAGTGAAGAGCTGGAAGGTGGCCCTCCTGTTGCTGGCCTTCATACCAGTGAAGAGCAGGAAGGTGGCCCTCCTGTTGCTGGCCTTCATACCAGTGAAGAGCTGGAAGGTGGCCCTCCTGTTGCTGGCCTTCATACCAGTGAAGAGCTGGAAGGTGGCCCTCCTGTTGCTGGCCTTCATACCAGTGAAGAGCTGGAAGGTGGCCCTCCTGTTGCTGGCCTTCATACCAGTGAAGAGCTGGAAGGTGGCCCTCCTGTTGCTGGCCTTCATACCAGTGAAGAGCTGGAAGGTGGCCCTCCTGTTGCTGGTCTTCATACCAGTGAAGAGCTGGAAGGTGGCCCTCCTGTTGCTGGCCTTCATACCAGTGAAGAGCTGGAAGGTGGCCCTCCTGTTGCTGGCCTTCATACCAGTGAAGAGCTGGAAGGTGGCCCTCCTGTTGCTGGCCTTCATACCAGTGAAGAGCTGGAAGGTGGCCCTCCTGTTGCTGGCCTTCATACCAGTGAAGAGCTGGAAGGTGGCCCTCCTGTTGCTGGCCTTCATACCAGTGAAGAGCTGGAAGGTGGCCCTCCTGTTGCTGGCCTTCATACCAGTGAAGAGCTGGAAGGTGGCCCTCCTGTTGCTGGCCTTCATACCAGTGAAGAGCTGGAAGGTGGCCCTCCTGTTGCTGGCCTTCATACCAGTGAAGAGCTGGAAGGTGGCCCTCCTGTTGCTGGCCTTCATACCAGTGAAGAGCTGGAAGGTGGCCCTCCTGTTGCTGGCCTTCATACCAGTGAAGAGCAGGAAGGTGGCCCTCCTGTTGCTGGCCTTCATACCAGTGAAGAGCTGGAAGGTGGCCCTCCTGTTGCTGGTCTTCATACCAGTGAAGAGCTGGAAGGTGGCCCTCCTGTTGCTGGCCTTCATACCAGTGAAGAGCTGGAAGGTGGCCCTCCTGTTGCTGGCCTTCATACCAGTGAAGAGCAGGAAGGTGGCCCTCCTGTTGCTGGCCTTCATACCAGTGAAGAGCTGGAAGGTGGCCCTCCTGTTGCTGGTCTTCATACCAGTGAAGAGCTGGAAGGTGGCCCTCCTGTTGCTGGTCTTCATACCAGTGAAGAGCTGGAAGGTGGCCCTCCTGTTGCTGGCCTTCATACCAGTGAAGAGCAGGAAGGTGGCCCTCCTGTTGCTGGCCTTCATACCAGTGAAGAGCTGGAAGGTGGCCCTCCTGTTGCTGGCCTTCATACCAGTGAAGAGCAGGAAGGTGGCCCTCCTGTTGCTGGTCTTCATACCAGTGAAGAGCTGGAAGGTGGCCCTCCTGTTGCTGGCCTTCATACCAGTGAAGAGCTGGAAGGTGGCCCTCCTGTTGCTGGCCTTCATACCAGTGAAGAGCAGGAAGGTGGCCCTCCTGTTGCTGGCCTTCATACCAGTGAAGAGCTGGAAGGTGGCCCTCCTGTTGCTGGTCTTCATACCAGTGAAGAGCTGGAAGGTGGCCCTCCTGTTGCTGGCCTTCATACCAGTGAAGAGCAGGAAGGTGGCCCTCCTGTTGCTGGCCTTCATACCAGTGAAGAGCTGGAAGGTGGCCCTCCTGTTGTTGGCCTTCATACCAGTGAAGAGCAGGAAGGTGGCCCTCCTGTTGCTGGCCTTCATACCAGTGAAGAGCAGGAAGGTGGCCCTCCTGTTGCTGGCCTTCATACCAGTGAAGAGCAGGAAGGTGGCCCTCCTGTTGCTGGCCTTCATACCAGTGAAGAGCAGGAAGGTGGCCCTCCTGTTGCTGGCCTTCATACCAGTGAAGAGCTGGAAGGTGGCCCTCCTGTTGTTGGCCTTCATACCAGTGAAGAGCAGGAAGGTGGCCCTCCTGTTGCTGGCCTTCATACCAGTGAAGAGCAGGAAGGTGGCCCTCCTGTTGCTGGCCTTCATACCAGTGAAGAGCAGGAAGGTGGCCCTCCTGTTGCTGGCCTTCATACCAGTGAAGAGCTGGAAGGTGGCCCTCCTGTTGCTGGTCTTCATACCAGTGAAGAGCAGGAAGGTGGCCCTCCTGTTGCTGGTCTTCATACCAGTGAAGAGCTGGAAGGTGGCCCTCCTGTTGCTGGCCTTCATACCAGTGAAGAGCTGGAAGGTGGCCCTCCTGTTGCTGGCCTTCATACCAGTGAAGAGCTGGAAGGTGGCCCTCCTGTTGCTGGCCTTCATACCAGTGAAGAGCAGGAAGGTGGCCCTCCTGTTGCTGGCCTTCATACCAGTGAAGAGCTGGAAGGTGGCCCTCCTGTTGCTGGCCTTCATACCAGTGAAGAGCTGGAAGGTGGCCCTCCTGTTGCTGGCCTTCATACCAGTGAAGAGCTGGAAGGTGGCCCTCCTGTTGTTGGCCTTCATACCAGTGAAGAGCTGGAAGGTGGCCCTCCTGTTGCTGGCCTCAGGAAGGTGGCCCTCCTGTTGCTGGCCTTCATACCAGTCCTCGCCATCTGTGCATCTTTCTTTGCCAAGGTGAGGAGGTGATCAGACCTTTTAACATTGCCAGCACACACTGATACATGTATGTACTTGCGCAAGAAAACGTGTACCCAGACAACTGCTTATTTCATTGCTAGTATTTTGGTCTTGTGGAGTGCTTTAATACTGGCCCCATGATCCCTGATTTGCCAACACAGCTTAATGTATTAGATCATATGAACTTAATCCAATTGAAGTGTTGTACGGTGGCACAATTCTGTTACCTGCAGAGCCCTTCCTCGTGACCCCCACACTCCTACCATCTTCCCTCACCACACTAACGGCCCCACACTGGACATCCAAACCACCTCACAGATATCATCATCCCTCCTACCATCCTCACCTCACCACAGTCACCCTCCACCGCACACCATCCTCTCTACTCATAACCTTAGCCTACTAACCTCTTCATTAACACCATATGGATCGTCGCATGTCGCGGTGTTTACATGTATTTATGTCTGCTTTGCCCAATAGCTGGCCACATCTCTGACGACCAAGGCTCAGAAGCAGTACGCCTCAGCAGGAGCAGTGGCCGAGGAGGTCCTGTCATCCATCAGAACTGTTGTGGCATTGGGAGGAGAGAGGAAAGAGACTGATAGGTGAGGGGGGTGTGGTTAGAGGGAGGGGTAGTGGGTGTGGCCAAGGAGGTCCTGTCATCCTCCAGGACTGTAACGGGATCGGGAGGAAAGAGACTGATAGGTGAGTGGGTGCAGTACTAAATACGAATGTAGGTACATGTATTAGAGGAGAAAGGCAAAGCAGTAAGAGGAGAATATTAGCTTTTTTATACAAAACACTTTGCAGTTAAAATAGTCACCCTCCCCCACACCACACACCATCCCCACCTCCTTCCCTATTCCACACCACCCTCCACCCCCACCCCCACCTCCTTCCCCACCTTGACCTACCTTACCTCTCTGTCTTGAGGTCATTGTACTTTGTACCAAACATGTACACGCATGTTGCTGGGTTCGCCTCACAGGTACAACCAACGCTTGAAGGAGGCGGGGCACATTGGAGTGAAGAAAGGCTTTGGCAATGGTGCTGTGTTGGCTTTCATCTTCTTCCTCATCTACGGCCTCTATGCCGTTGTCTTCTGGTGAGTGCATGCATGCCTATCACTAAGGCGTCACATTAGGCTAAACACAAAAGCAATATCTTTTTACATCATCTTTTTTTTTTGTTTAGCAGCAAATGTGGTTAGTCAGGTCCCTTGCAGTTTCTATACATATAGGCTGGGGGGTGTGGTGCTCATATAGGCTGGGGGAGTGGTGCTCATATAGGCTGGGGGGTGTGGTGCTCATATAGGCTGGGGGGTGTGGTGCTCATATAGGCTGGGTGTGTGGTGCTCATATAGGCTGGGGTGTGTGGTGTTCATATAGGCTGGGGGGTGTGGTGTTCATATAGGCTGGGGGGTGTGGTGCTCATATAGGCTGGGGGTGTGGTGCTACCCTGGAGTATGAAGGTGGTAAGACATATCCACACTTAGCCAGGGAGTTGTAATGGAGTGCTCTGGTCGGTTACTACATGTACACACATTGGCTCTCTCTCCCTGATCTGATTTATCTGTAGGTTTGGCGGTTACCTCATATCCATTAGACAGCTCAACTCAGGTGAACTGTTGACGGTAAGGATTGCCTGTCAGGCGTTGATCTGACCCCTGTCACACCCCTTCTTCTGGCTCCATCCAACACCTCATTCTGCCCTTCCTTTTCCCCAGTCGTTCTTTGCCCTCATCATTGGAGCCTTCTCCCTGGGTCAGGCGGCACCCAATATGGAAAACCTCATGACAGCAGCTGGAGCTTCTGTGACCATCTACGAGACCATAGCTAAGGTATGTGTGGTGGGTGTGTTGGCACTAGGGATACCTCCTGCCTGCTGTAGGAAGATGAAAGGGGAATAGGAATGATGGGGTGAGGGAGGTAGGGGACATGGGAGAGGGAGATAAGGACAGGTAATGGAGGGTGAGAGATAGGATGGTGGTATAGGCCTCCTACCATAGGATGGTGGTATAGTCCTCCTACCATAGGATGGTGGTATAGTCCTCCTACCATAGGATGGTGGTATAGTCCTCCTACCATAGGATGGTGGTATAGTCCTCCTACCATAGGATGGTGGTATAGTCCTCCTACCATAGGATGGTGGTATAGTCCTCCTACCATAGGATGGTGGTATAGTCCTCCTACCATAGGATGGTGGTATAGTCCTCCTACCATAGGATGGTGGTATAGTCCTCCTACCATAGGATGGTGGTATAGTCCTCCTACCATAGGATGGTGGTATAGTCCTCCTACCATAGGATGGTGGTATAGTCCTCCTACCATAGGATGGTGGTATAGTCCTCCTACCATAGGATGGTGGTATAGTCCTCCTACCATAGGATGGTGGTATAGTCCTCCTACCATAGGATGGTGGTATAGTCCTCCTACCATAGGATGGTGGTATAGACCTCCTACCATAGGATGGTGTTATAGTCCTCCTACCATAGGATGGTGGTATAGTCCTCCTACCATAGGATGGTGGTATAGTCCTCCTACCATAGGATGGTGGTATAGTCCTCCTACCATAGGATGGTGGTATAGTCCTCCTACCATAGGATGGTGGTATAGACCTCCTACCATAGGATGGTGGTATAGTCCTCCTACCATAGGATGGTGGTATAGTCCTCCTACCATAGGATGGTGGTATAGACCTCCTACCATAGGATGGTGTTATAGTCCTCCTACCATAGGATGGTGGTATAGACCTCCTACCATAGGATGGTGGTATAGACCTCCTACCATAGGATGGTGTTATAGTCCTCCTACCATAGGATGGTGGTATAGTCCTCCTACCATAGGATGGTGGTATAGTCCTCCTACCATAGGATGGTGGTATAGTCCTCCTACCATAGGATGGTGGTATAGTCCTCCTACCATAGGATGGTGGTATAGTCCTCCTACCATAGGATGGTGGTATAGTCCTCCTACCATAGGATGGTGGTATAGACCTCCTACCATAGGATGGTGTTATAGTCCTCCTACCATAGGATGGTGGTATAGACCTCCTACCATAGGATGGTGGTATAGACCTCCTACCATAGGATGGTGGTATAGACCTCCTACCATAGGATGGTGGTATAGACCTCCTACCATAGGATGGTGGTATAGTCCTCCTACCATAGGATGGTGGTATAGTCCTCCTACCATAGGATGGTGGTATAGTCCTCCTACCATAGGATGGTGGTATAGACCTCCTACCATAGGATGGTGGTATAGTCCTCCTACAATAGGATGGTGGTATAGTCCTCCTACCATAGGATGGTGGTATAGTCCTCCTACCATAGGATGGTGGTATAGTCCTCCTACCATAGGATGGTGGTATAGTCCTCCTACCACAGGATGGTGGTATAGACCTCCTACCATAGGATGGTGGTATAGACCTCCTACCATAGGATGGTGGTATAGACCTCCTACCATAGGATGGTGGTATAGTCCTCCTACCATAGGATGGTGGTATAGACCTCCTACCATAGGATGGTGGTATAGTCCTCCTACAATAGGATGGTGGTATAGTCCTCCTACCATAGGATGGTGGTATAGTCCTCCTACCATAGGATGGTGGTATAGTCCTCCTACCATAGGATGGTGGTATAGTCCTCCTACCATAGGATGGTGGTATAGTCCTCCTACCATAGGATGGTGGTATAGACCTCCTACCATAGGATGGTGGTATAGTCCTCCTACCATAGGATGGTGGTATAGACCTCCTACCATAGGATGGTGGTATAGACCTCCTACCATAGGATGGTGGTATAGACCTCCTACCATAGGATGGTGGTATAGACCTCCTACCATAGGATGGTGGTATAGACCTCCTACCATAGGATGGTGGTATAGTCCTCCTACCATAGGATGGTGGTATAGACCTCCTACCATAGGATGGTGGTATAGTCCTCCTACCATAGGATGGTGGTATAGACCTCCTACCATAGGATGGTGGTATAGTCCTCCTACCATAGGATGGTGGTATAGTCCTCCTACCATAGGATGGTGGTATAGACCTCCTACCATAGGATGGTGGTATAGTCCTCCTACCGTAGGATGGTGGTATAGTCCTCCTACCATAGGATGGTGGTATAGACCTCCTACCATAGGATGGTGGTATAGTCCTCCTACCATAGGATGGTGGTATAGTCCTCCTACCATAGGATGGTGGTATAGTCCTCCTACCATAGGATGGTGGTATAGTCCTCCTACCATAGGATGGTGGTATAGTCCTCCTACCATAGGATGGTGGTATAGTCTTCCTACCATAGGATGGTGGTATAGTCCTCCTACCATATGATGGTGGTATAGTCCTCCTACCATAGGATGGTGGTATAGACCTCCTACCATAGGATGGTGGTATAGTCCTCCTACCATAGGATGGTGGTATAGACCTCCTACCATAGGATGGTGGTATAGTCTTCCTACCATAGGATGGTGGTATAGACCTCCTACCATAGGATGGTGGTATAGTCCTCCTACCATAGGATGGTGGTATAGTCCTCCTACCATAGGATGGTGGTATAGTCCTCCTACCATAGGATGGTGGTATAGTCCTCCTACCATAGGATGGTGGTATAGTCCTCCTACCATAGGATGGTGGTATAGTCCTCCTACCATAGGATGGTGGTATAGACCTCCTACCATAGGATGGTGGTATAGTCCTCCTACCATAGGATGGTGGTATAGTCCTCCTACCATAGGATGGTGGTATAGTCCTCCTACCATAGGATGATGGTATAGTCCTCCTACCATGGGATGGTGGTATAGTCCTCCTACCATAGGATGGTGGTATAGTCCTCCTACCATAGGATGGTGGTATAGTCCTCCTACCATAGGATGGTGGTATAGTCCTCCTACCATAGGATGGTGGTATAGTCCTCCTACCATAGGATGGTGGTATAGACCTCCTACCATAGGATGGTGGTATAGTCCTCCTACCATATGATGGTGGTATAGACCTCCTACCGTAGGATGGTGGTATAGGCCTCCTACCATAGGATGGTGGTATAGTCCTCCTACCATAGGATGGTGGTATAGTCCTCCTACCGTAGGATGGTGGTATAGTCCTCCTACCATAGGATGGTGGTATAGTCCTCCTACCATAGGATGGTGGTATAGTCCTCCTACCATAGGATGGTGGTATAGTCCTCCTACCATAGGATGGTGGTATAGACCTCCTACCATAGGATGGTGGTATAGACCTCCTACCATAGGATGGTGGTATAGACCTCCTACCATAGGATGGTGGTATAGACCTCCTACCATAGGATGGTGGTATAGTCCTCCTACCATAGTATGGTGGTATAGACCTCCTACCATAGGATGGTGATATAGTCCTCCTACCATAGGATGGTGGTATAGACCTCCTACCATAGGATGGTGGTATAGTCCTCCTACCATAGGATGGTGGTATAGTCCTCCTACCATAGGATGGTGGTATAGACCTCCTACCATAGGATGGTGGTATAGTCCTCCTACCGTAGGATGGTGGTATAGTCCTCCTACCATAGGATGGTGGTATAGACCTCCTACCATAGGATGGTGGTATAGTCCTCCTACCATAGGATGGTGGTATAGTCCTCCTACCATAGGATGGTGGTATAGTCCTCCTACCATAGGATGGTGGTATAGTCCTCCTACCATAGGATGGTGGTATAGTCCTCCTACCATAGGATGGTGGTATAGTCCTCCTACCATAGGATGGTGGTATAGTCCTCCTACCATATGATGGTGGTATAGTCCTCCTACCATAGGATGGTGGTATAGACCTCCTACCATAGGATGGTGGTATAGTCCTCCTACCATAGGATGGTGGTATAGACCTCCTACCATAGGATGGTGGTATAGTCTTCCTACCATAGGATGGTGGTATAGACCTCCTACCATAGGATGGTGGTATAGTCCTCCTACCATAGGATGGTGGTATAGTCCTCCTACCATAGGATGGTGGTATAGTCCTCCTACCATAGGATGGTGGTATAGTCCTCCTACCATAGGATGGTGGTATAGTCCTCCTACCATAGGATGGTGGTATAGTCCTCCTACCATAGGATGGTGGTATAGACCTCCTACCATAGGATGGTGGTATAGTCCTCCTACCATAGGATGGTGGTATAGTCCTCCTACCATAGGATGGTGGTATAGTCCTCCTACCATAGGATGATGGTATAGTCCTCCTACCATGGGATGGTGGTATAGTCCTCCTACCATAGGATGGTGGTATAGTCCTCCTACCATAGGATGGTGGTATAGTCCTCCTACCATAGGATGGTGGTATAGTCCTCCTACCATAGGATGGTGGTATAGTCCTCCTACCATAGGATGGTGGTATAGACCTCCTACCATAGGATGGTGGTATAGTCCTCCTACCATATGATGGTGGTATAGACCTCCTACCGTAGGATGGTGGTATAGGCCTCCTACCATAGGATGGTGGTATAGTCCTCCTACCATAGGATGGTGGTATAGTCCTCCTACCGTAGGATGGTGGTATAGTCCTCCTACCATAGGATGGTGGTATAGTCCTCCTACCATAGGATGGTGGTATAGTCCTCCTACCATAGGATGGTGGTATAGTCCTCCTACCATAGGATGGTGGTATAGACCTCCTACCATAGGATGGTGGTATAGTCCTCCTACCATATGATGGTGGTATAGTCCTCCTACCATAGGATGGTGGTATAGTCCTCCTACCATAGGATGGTGGTATAGTCCTCCTACCATGGGATGGTGGTATAGACCTCCTACCATAGGATGGTGGTATAGACCTCCTACCATAGGATGGTGGTATAGTCCTCCTACCATAGGATGGTGGTATAGACCTCCTACCATAGGATGGTGGTATAGACCTCCTACCATAGGATGGTGGTATAGTCCTCCTACCATAGGATGGTGGTATAGTCCTCCTACCATAGGATGGTGGTATAGTCCTCCTACCATAGGATGGTGGTATAGTCCTCCTACCATAGGATGGTGGTATAGTCCTCCTACCATGGGATGGTGGTATAGACCTCCTACCATAGGATGGTGGTATAGACCTCCTACCATAGGATGGTGGTATAGTCCTCCTACCATAGGATGGTGGTATAGTCCTCCTACCATAGGATGGTGGTATAGTCCTCCTACCATAGGATGGTGGTATAGTCCTCCTACCATAGGATGGTGGTATAGTCCTCCTACCATAGGATGGTGGTATAGTCCTCCTACCATAGGATGGTGGTATAGACCTCCTACCATAGGATGGTGGTATAGTCCTCCTACCATAGGATGGTGGTATAGACCTCCTACCATAGGATGGTGGTATAGTCCTCCTACCATATGATGGTGGTATAGTCCTCCTACCATAGGATGGTGGTATAGTCCTCCTACCATAGGATGGTGGTATAGTCCTCCTACCATGGGATGGTGGTATAGACCTCCTACCATAGGATGGTGGTATAGACCTCCTACCATAGGATGGTGGTATAGTCCTCCTACCATAGGATGGTGGTATAGACCTCCTACCATAGGATGGTGGTATAGACCTCCTACCATAGGATGGTGGTATAGTCCTCCTACCATAGGATGGTGGTATAGTCCTCCTACCATAGGATGGTGGTATAGTCCTCCTACCATAGGATGGTGGTATAGTCCTCCTACCATAGGATGGTGGTATAGTCCTCCTACCATGGGATGGTGGTATAGACCTCCTACCATAGGATGGTGGTATAGACCTCCTACCATAGGATGGTGGTATAGTCCTCCTACCATAGGATGGTGGTATAGACCTCCTACCATAGGATGGTAGTATAGACCTCCTACCATAGGATGGTGGTATAGACCTCCTACCATAGGATGGTGGTATAGTCCTCCTACCATAGGATGGTGGTATAGTCCTCCTACCATAGGATGGTGGTATAGTCCTCCTACCATAGGATGGTAGTATAGTCCTCCTACCATTCTCCTAATCCACTTTCCTCCCTCCAGGTCCCACCCATTGACTCCGCCTCCAATGAGGGAGAGGTTCCTGATGTCTTTGATAGCACAGTAGAGTTCAAGGATGTCCACGTCAGTTACCCAACCAGACCTGATGTCAAGGTGTGTTCAGCTTTGAGTGGAAGTCACCCTCTCGAGCACATATTTCCTTGTGTCTTAGGTTTTGCAAGGCTTCAATCTTCAGGTCTTGGTAGGAAAGACAGTGGCTCTGGTGGGTCCAAGTGGGTGTGGCAAGAGCACAGTGGTTCAGCTGTTGCAAAGGTTCTACGACCCCAGTGGAGGGGAGGTAAGCATTAGTTGAGGGGAGGTAAGCGTTAGTGGAGAGGAGGTAAGCATTAGTGAAGAGGAGGTAAGCATTAGTGGAGGGGAGGTAAGCATTAGTGGAGGGGAGGTATGTGTTAGTGGAGGGGAGGTAAGCATTAGTGGAGGGAGGTAAGCATTAGTGGAGGGGAGGTAAGCATTAGTGGAGGGGAGGTAAGCATTACTGGAGGGAAGGTAAGCATTAGTGAAGGGGAGGTAAGCATTAGTGGAGGGAAGGTAAGCATTAGTGGAGGGGAGGTAAGCATTAGTGGAGGGGAGGTAAGCATTAGTGGAGGGGAGGTAAGCATTAGTGGAGGGGAGGTATGTGTTAGTGGAGGAGAGGTAAGCATTAGTGGAGGGGAGGTAAGCATTAGTGGAGGGAGGTAAACATTAGTGGAGGGGAGGTAAGCATTAGTGGAGGGGGGGTAAGCATTAGTGGAAGGAAGGTAAGCATTAGTGAAGGGGAGGTAAGCATTAGTGGAGGGGAGGTAAGCATTAGTGGAGGGGAGGTAAGCATTAGTGGAGGGGAGGTAAGCATTAGTGGAGGGAGGTAAGCATTAGTGGAGGGGAGGTAAGCATTAGTGGAGGGGGGGTAAGCATTAGTGGAGGGAAGGTAAGCATTAGTGAAGGGGAGGTAAGCATTAGTGGAGGGGAGGTAAGCATTAGTGGAGGGGAGGTAAGCATTAGTGGAGGGGAGGTAAGCATTAGTGGAGGGGAGGTAAGCATTAGTGGAGGGGAGGTATGTGTTAGTGGAGGGAAGATATGTGTTAGTGGGGGTAGGCTTGTAATAATGTATAAACGGCTACAACTGGTGTGTTTTATTCAAACACTGCCACAATCCATATGGTGGAATTCTAATTATCCATTTGTCATTTTGTTGCAGAATAATTATCTGTCATTAGATTTGTTCATAAATTATGTCACACTATTTTTTTTTATGGACTCCCCCCTCGTCATACGATGTCCCATCCTGATGCATGCTTAGTCTATACATCATCACTCTGGCTGATACCCCCTTCCCCCACCCCCCCCCCCCCCTCGTAATTTATGAACACCCCCTTACACGTACGTCTTCAATTTTTAGTTGCATATTGGAGGGAAGAACATTCGTACCCTGAACCTCAAGTGGCTCAGGAGACATATTGGACTGGTCAGCCAGGAGCCTGTCCTCTTTGACACCACCATAGCTGAGAACATCCGCTTTGGGAGAGAGGAGGCCTTACAGGCTGACGTAGAGCAGGCTGCCAGAGAGGCCAACATCCACGACTTCATTAGCTCCCTCCCCAGCGGTTACGACACCCTCGTAGGGGAACGAGGGGTGCAGCTGAGCGGGGGACAGAAGCAACGTGTGGCCATCGCTCGTGCCCTGGTACGTGACCCAAAGCTGTTGCTGCTCGACGAAGCCACGTCTGCTCTGGATACTGAAAGTGAATCTGTTGTCCAGAAGGCCCTGGAGAAGGCCAGATCGGGGAGGACCACCATCGTCATTGCGCACAGACTTTCAACCATCCGTAACGCTGACGTGATAGTTGCCCTTGAAGATGGCCAGGTGGCAGAGGTGGGGACCCACGAAGAGCTGATCCAACGTAAAGGGCTCTACTTCAACCTGGTGGTGGCCCAGGTATGGGCAAGCTGATGTGGCTGTCTGTATTGTCTATTGCTTTCAATATTGCTATTAACGGGTGCTTTTTTTTGTTTTAGTCCTATGGAGACATTGATATCTCCAAACTGTCAGGTGACCCTCTCAAGTCTATGCACTTTGGTTCTGCACAGAGCACTAAAATGAATGTCCACTCATCCAGAACTGAATCATTGGTGCCAAGTGGGAATGAAATTCATTCCGGTGTGAAAATGGGGAATCTGACACCCCAGAAGCTCCAGGAACAGTGGGACCAGGAGGTACCTGTAGTTCCACTGACAAGGCTGCTAAAGAAGAATGCTCCAGAGTGGTGGATGATTGCCCTGGGACTGGTCGGATCCATGGTGTCTGGAGCCATTTCTCCACTCTTCTCCATCTTCTTTGGAAGGATACTTGGCGTCTTTGCAAACCCTCCAGACAAGGTGTTTCCCCTGGTTCACCCGTGGGCTGGACTGTTCCTGGCTCTTGCCTTTGTGACTGCATTGGCCAACTTGTTAAAGGTGATCCTTTGATAATTCATTCTTGTAGTGTATTGATGAAGCTTATTAACACCTAACTTGTTGGCATGCAATGCAAGAGGCAGGCTATGATCTATTTTTGTGCCTGGCAAACCATGGGTTGAATATCATAATTCATATCAGGATCTACTGTAGTAGTTCTTATTTAGGAATTGACCCGGGTTGTGAATATCATTAAAATGCATATGTATTATGTGCAGATCTGGGGTATTAACCTGTGTGCTTGCACATGTCAGGTGGTCTGCTTTACTGTATCTGGTGAACGTCTCACGTCACGATTGCGATCAGAGAGCTTTCGGGCCATGCTAATGCAGGAGATTGCCTGGTTTGACGATCAAAGGAATTCAACAGGCGCCTTGGTGACAAGGTTATCTAACGATGCGGCCCAGGTTGAGGGGGTAAGTGCCTTGGCAGTGTGTGCGCTATAAGTTCTATTAAAGTGATATCCTTAACTAGCCCGTGCTCTGTACTTAACTAGCCCTGTGCTCTGTACTTAACTAGCCCTGTGCTCTGTACTTAACTAGCCCTGTGCTCTGTACTTAACTAGCCCTGTGTTCTGTACTTAACTAGCCCTGTGCTCTGTACTTAACTAGCCTGTGCTCTGTACTTAACTAGCCCTGTGCTCTGTACTTAACTAGCCCTGTGCTCTGTACTTAACTAGCCAGTGCTCTGTACTTAACTAGCCCTGTGCTCTGTACTTAACTAGCCCTGTGCTCTGTACTTAACTAGCCCTGTGCTCTGTACTTAACTAGCCCTGTGCTCTGTACTTAACTAGCCCTGTGCTCTGTACTTAACTAGCCTGTGCTCTGTACTTAACTAGCCCTGTGCTCTATACTTAACTAGCCCTGTGCTCTGTACTTAACTAGCCCTGTGCTCTGTACTTAACTAGCCCTGTGCTCTGTACTTAACTAGCCCTGTGCTCTATACTTAACTAGCCCTGTGCTCTGTACTTAACTAGCCCTGTGCTCTGTACTTAACTAGCCTGTGCTCTGTACTTAACTAGCCCTGTGCTCTGTACTTAACTAGCCCTGTGCTCTGTACTTAACTAGCCTGTGCTCTGTACTTAACTAGCCCTGTACTCTGTACTTAACTAGCCCTGTGCTCTGTACTTAACTAGCCCTGTGCTCTGTACTTAACTAGCCCTGTGCTCTGTACTTAACTAGCCCTGTGCTCTATACTTAACTAGCCCTGTGCTCTGTACTTAACTAGCCCTGTGCTCTGTACTTAACTAGCCTGTGCTCTGTACTTAACTAGCCCTGTGCTCTGTACTTAACTAGCCCTGTGCTCTATACTTAACTAGCCCTGTGCTCTGTACTTAACTAGCCCTGTGCTCTGTACTTAACTAGCCCTGTGCTCTGTACTTAACTAGCCCTGTGCTCTGTACTTAACTAACCTGTGCTCTGTACTTAACTAGCCCAGTGCTCTGTACTTAACTAGCCTGTGCTCTGTACTTAACTAGCCCTGTGCTCTGTACTTAACTAGCCCTGTGCTCTGTACTTAACTAACCTGTGCTCTGTACTTAACTAGCCCAGTGCTCTGTACTTAACTAGCCCTGTGCTCTGTACTTAACTAGCCCTGTGCTCTGTACTTAACTAGCCCCGTGCTCTGTACTTAACTAGCCCTGTGCTCTATACTTAACTAGCCTGTGCTCTGTACTTAACTAGCCTGTGCTCTGTACTTAACTAGCCCTGTGCTCTGTACTTAACTAGCCTGTGCTCTGTACTTAACTAGCCTGTGCTCTGTACTTAACTAGCCCTGTGCTCTGTACTTAACTAGCCCTGTGCTCTGTACTTAACTAGCCCTGTGCTCTGTACTTAACTAGCCTGTGCTCTGTACTTAACTAGCCCTGTACTCTGTACTTAACTAGCCTGTGCTCTGTACTTAACTAGCCTGTGCTCTGTACTTAACTAGCCCTGTGCTCTGTACTTAACTAGCCCTGTGCTCTGTACTTAACTAGCCTGTGCTCTGTACTTAACTAGCCCTGTACTCTGTACTTAACTAGCCTGTGCTCTGTACTTAACTAGCCTGTGCTCTGTACTTAACTAGCCCTGTGCTCTGTACTTAACTAGCCCTGTGCTCTGTACTTAACTAGCCTGTGCTCTGTACTTAACTAGCCCTGTACTCTGTACTTAACTAGCCTGTGCTCTGTACTTAACTAGCCTGTGCTCTGTACTTAACTAGCCCTGTGCTCTATACTTAACTAGCCCTGTGCTCTGTACTTAACTAGCCTGTGCTCTGTACTTAACTAGCCCTGTACTCTGTACTTAACTAGCCTGTGCTCTGTACTTAACTAGCCTGTGCTCTATACTTAACTAGCCCTGTGCTCTGTACTTAACTAGCCCTGTGCTCTGTACTTAACTAGCCCTGTACTCTGTACTTAACTAGCCTGTGCTCTGTACTTAACTAGCCTGTGCTCTATACTTAACTAGCCCTGTGCTCTGTACTTAACTAGCCCTGTGCTCTGTACTTAACTAGCCCTGTGCTCTGTACTTAACTAGCCTGTGCTCTGTACTTAACTAGCCCTGTACTCTGTACTTAACTAGCCTGTGCTCTGTACTTAACTAGCCTGTGCTCTATACTTAACTAGCCCTGTGCTCTGTACTTAACTAGCCCTGTGCTCTGTACTTAACTAGCCTGTGCTCTGTACTTAACTAGCCCTGTGCTCTGTACTTAACTAGCCCTGTGCTCTATACTTAACTAGCCAGTGCTCTGTACTTAACTAGCCCTGTGCTCTGTACTTAACTAGCCCTGTGCTCTATACTTAACTAGCCCTGTGCTCTGTACTTAACTAGCCCTGTGCTCTGTACTTAACTAGCCTGTGCTCTGTACTTAACTAGCCCTGTGCTCTGTACTTAACTAGCCCTGTGCTCTGTACTTAACTAGCCCTGTGCTCTGTACTTAACTAGCCCTGTGCTCTGTACTTAACTAGCCCTGTGCTCTGTACTTAACTAGCCTGTGCTCTGTACTTAACTAGCCCTGTGCTCTATACTTAACTAGCCCTGTGCTCTGTACTTAACTAGCCCTGTGCTCTGTACTTAACTAGCCTGTGCTCTGTACTTAACTAGCCCTGTGCTCTGTACTTAACTAGCCCTGTGCTCTGTACTTAACTAGCCTGTGCTCTATACTTAACTAGCCCTGTGCTCTGTACTTAACTAGCCCTGTGCTCTGTACTTAACTAGCCCTGTGCTCTGTACTTAACTAGCCTGTGCTCTGTACTTAACTAGCCTGTGCTCTATACTTAACTAGCCCTGTGCTCTGTACTTAACTAACCCTGTGCTCTGTACTTAACTAGCCCTGTGCTCTGTACTTAACTAGCCTGTGCTCTGTACTTAACTAGCCTGTGCTCTATACTTAACTAGCCCTGTGCTCTCTACTTAACTAGCCCTGTGCTCTGTACTTAACTAGCCCTGTGCTCTGTACTTAACTAGCCCTGTGCTCTGTACTTAACTAGCCCTGTGCTCTGTACTTAACTAGCCCTGTGCTCTGTACTTAACTAGCCTGTGCTCTGTACCTAACTAGCCTGTGCTCTGTACTTAACTAGCCCTGTGCTCTGTACTTAACTAGCCCTGTGCTCTGTACTTAACTAGCCTGTGCTCTGTACTTAACTAGCCTGTGCTCTATACTTAACTAGCCCTGTGCTCTGTACTTAACTAGCCCTGTGCTCTGTACTTAACTAACCCTGTGCTCTGTACTTAACTAGCCCTGTGCTCTGTACTTAACTAGCCTGTGCTCTGTACTTAACTAGCCTGTGCTCTGTACTTAACTAGCCCTGTGCTCTGTACTTAACTAGCCCTGTGCTCTGTACTTAACTAGCCCTGTGCTCTGTACTTAACTAGCCTGTGCTCTGTACTTAACTAACCCTGTGCTCTGTACTTAACTAACCCTGTGCTCTGTACTTAACTAGCCCTGTGCTCTGTACTTAACTAGTCCTGTGCTCTGTACTTAACTAGTCCTGTGCTCTGTACTTAACTAGCCCTGTGCTCTGTACTTAACTAGCCCTGTGCTCTGTTCTTAACTAGCCCTGTGCTCTGTACTTAACTAGCCCTGTGCTCTGTACTTAACTAGCCCTGTGCTCTGTACTTAACTAGCCCTGTGCTCTGTACTTAACTAGTCCTGTGCTCTGTACTTAACTAGCCCTGTGCTCTGTACTTAACTAGCCCTGTGCTCTGTACTTAACTAGCCTGTGCTCTGTACTTAACTAGCCCTGTGCTCTGTACTTAACTAGCCCTGTGCTCTGTACTTAACTAGCCTGTGCTCTGTACTTAACTAGCCTGTGCTCTATACTTAACTAGCCCGTGCTCTGTACTTAACTAGCCCTGTACTCTGTACTTAACTAGCCTGTGCTCTGTACTTAACTAGCCTGTGCTCTGTACTTAACTAGCCCTGTGCTCTGTACTTAACTAGCCCTGTGCTCTGTACTTAACTAGCCCTGTGCTCTGTACTTAACTAGCCCTGTGCTCTGTACTTAACTAGTCCTGTGCTCTGTACTTAACTAGCCCTGTGCTCTGTACTTAACTAGCCTGTGCTCTGTACTTAACTAGCCTGTGCTCTATACTTAACTAGCCTGTGCTCTGTACTTAACTAGCCCTGTGCTCTGTACTTAACTAGCCCGTGCTCTGTACTTAACTAGCCCTGTGCTCTGTACTTAACTAGCCCGTGCTCTGTACTTAACTAGTCCTGTGCTCTGTACTTAACTAGCCCTGTGCTCTGTACTTAACTAGCCTGTGCTCTGTACTTAACTAGCCTGTGCTCTATACTTAACTAGCCTGTGCTCTGTACTTAACTAGCCCTGTGCTCTGTACTTAACTAGCCCGTGCTCTGTACTTAACTAGCCCTGTGCTCTGTACTTAACTAGCCCGTGCTCTGTACTTAACTAGTCCTGTGCTCTGTACTTAACTAGCCCTGTGCTCTATACTTAACTAGCCCTGTGCTCTGTACTTAACTAGCCCTGTGCTCTGTACTTAACTAGCCCTGTGCTCTGTACTTAACTAGCCCGTGCTCTGTACTTAACTAGCCCTGTGCTCTGTACTTAACTAGCCCGTGCTCTGTACTTAACTAGTCCTGTGCTCTGTACTTAACTAGCCCTGTGCTCTATACTTAACTAGCCCTGTGCTCTGTACTTAACTAGCCCTGTGCTCTGTACTTAACTAGCCTGTGCTCTGTACTTAACTAGCCCTGTGCTCTGTACTTAACTAGCCCTGTGCTCTGTACTTAACTAGTCCTGTGCTCTATACTTAACTAGCCCTGTGCTCTGTACTTAACTAGCCCTGTGCTCTGTACTTAACTAGCCCTGTGCTCTGTACTTAACTAGCCCGTGCTCTGTACTTAACTAGTCCTGTGCTCTGTACTTAACTAGCCCTGTGCTCTATACTTAACTAGCCCTGTGCTCTGTACTTAACTAGCCCTGTGCTCTGTACTTAACTAGCCTGTGCTCTGTACTTAACTAGCCCTGTGCTCTGTACTTAACTAGCCTGTGCTCTGTACTTAACTAGCCCTGTGCTCTGTACTTAACTAGCCCTGTGCTCTGTACTTAACTAGTCCTGTGCTCTATACTTAACTAGCCCTGTGCTCTGTACTTAACTAGCCCTGTGCTCTGTACTTAACTAGCCCTGTGCTCTGTACTTAACTAGCCTGTGCTCTGTACTTAACTAGCCCTGTGCTCTGTACTTAACTAGCCCTGTGCTCTGTACTTAACTAGCCCTGTGCTCTGTACTTAACTAGCCCTGTGCTCTGTACTTAACTAGTCCTGTGCTCTATACTTAACTAGCCCTGTACTCTGTACTTAACTAGCCCTGTGCTCTGTACTTAACTAGCCCTGTGCTCTGTACTTAACTAGCCTGTGCTCTGTACTTAACTAGCCCTGTGCTCTGTACTTAACTAGCCCTGTGCTCTGTACTTAACTAGTCCTGTGCTCTGTACTTAACTAGCCCTGTGCTCTGTACTTAACTAGCCCTGTGCTCTGTACTTAACTAGCCCTGTACTCTGTACTTAACTAGCCCTGTGCTCTGTACTTAACTAGCCCTGTGCTCTGTACTTAACTAGTCCTGTGCTCTGTACTTAACTAGCCCTGTGCTCTGTACTTAACTAGTCCTGTGCTCTGTACTTAACTAGCCTGTGCTCTGTACTTAACTAGCCCTGTGCTCTGTACTTAACTAGCCCTGTGCTCTGTACTTAACTAGCCTGTGCTCTGTACTTAACTAGCCCTGTGCTCTGTACTTAACTAGCCCTGTGCTCTGTACTTAACTAGTCCTGTGCTCTATACTTAACTAGCCCTGTGCTCTGTACTTAACTAGCCCTGTGCTCTGTACTTAACTAGCCCTGTACTCTGTACTTAACTAGCCCTGTGCTCTGTACTTAACTAGCCCTGTGCTCTGTACTTAACTAGCCCTGTACTCTGTACTTAACTAGCCCTGTGCTCTGTACTTAACTAGCCCTGTGCTCTGTACTTAACTAGCCCTGTGCTCTGTACTTAACTAGCCCTGTGCTCTGTACTTAACTAGTCCTGTGCTCTGTACTTAACTAGCCCGTGCTCTGTACTTAACTAGCCCTGTGCTCTGTACTTAACTAGCCCTGTGCTCTGTACTTAACTAGCCCTGTGCTCTGTACTTAACTAGTCCTGTGCTCTGTACTTAACTAGCCCTGTGCTCTGTACTTAACTAGTCCTGTGCTCTGTACTTAACTAGCCCTGTGCTCTGTACTTAACTAGCCCGTGCTCTGTACTTAACTAGCCCTGTGCTCTGTACTTAACTAGCCCTGTGCTCTGTACTTAACTAGCCCTGTGCTCTGTACTTAACTAGCCCTGTGCTCTGTACTTAACTAGCCAGTGCTCTGTACTTAACTAGCCTGTGCTCTGTACTTAACTAGCCCTGTGCTCTGTACTTAACTAGCCCTGTGCTCTGTACTTAACTAGTCCTGTGCTCTGTACTTAACTAGCCCTGTGCTCTGTACTTAACTAGCCTGTGCTCTGTACTTAACTAGCCTGTGCTCTATACTTAACTAGCCCTGTGCTCTGTACTTAACTAGCCCTGTGCTCTGTACTTAACTAGCCCGTGCTCTGTACTTAACTAGCCCTGTGCTCTGTACTTAACTAGCCCGTGCTCTGTACTTAACTAGTCCTGTGCTCTGTACTTAACTAGCCCTGTGCTCTGTACTTAACTAGCCTGTGCTCTGTACTTAACTAGCCTGTGCTCTATACTTAACTAGCCTGTGCTCTGTACTTAACTAGCCCTGTGCTCTGTACTTAACTAGCCCGTGCTCTGTACTTAACTAGCCCTGTGCTCTGTACTTAACTAGCCCGTGCTCTGTACTTAACTAGTCCTGTGCTCTGTACTTAACTAGCCCTGTGCTCTATACTTAACTAGCCTGTGCTCTGTACTTAACTAGCCCTGTGCTCTGTACTTAACTAGCCCTGTGCTCTGTACTTAACTAGCCCTGTGCTCTGTACTTAACTAGCCCTGTGCTCTGTACTTAACTAGCCCTGTGCTCTGTACTTAACTAGCCCTGTGCTCTGTACTTAACTAGCCCTGTGCTCTGTACTTAACTAGCCTGTGCTCTGTACTTAACTAGCCCTGTGCTCTGTACTTAACTAGCCCTGTGCTCTGTACTTAACTAGCCCTGTGCTCTGTACTTAACTAGCCCTGTGCTCTATACTTAACTAGCCCTGTGCTCTGTACTTAACTAGCCCTGTGCTCTGTACTTAACTAGTCCTGTGCTCTGTACTTAACTAGCCCTGTGCTCTGTACTTAACTAGTCCTGTGCTCTGTACTTAACTAGCCCTGTGCTCTGTACTTAACTAGCCCGTGCTCTGTACTTAACTAGCCCTGTGCTCTGTACTTAACTAGCCCTGTGCTCTGTACTTAACTAGCCCTGTGCTCTGTACTTAACTAGCCCTGTGCTCTGTACTTAACTAGCCAGTGCTCTGTACTTAACTAGCCTGTGCTCTGTACTTAACTAGCCCTGTGCTCTGTACTTAACTAGCCCTGTGCTCTGTACTTAACTAGCCTGTGCTCTGTACTTAACTAGCCTGTGCTCTGTACTTAACTAGCCCTGTACTCTGTTCTTAACTAGCCCTGTGCTCTGTACTTAACTAGCCTGTGCTCTGTACTTAACTAGCCAGTGCTCTGTACTTAACTAGCCCTGTGCTCTGTACTTAACTAGCCTGTGCTCTGTACTTAACTAGCCTGTGCTCTGTACTTAACTAGCCCTGTGCTCTGTACTTAACTAGCCAGTGCTCTGTACTTAACTAGCCAGTGCTCTGTACTTAACTAGCCCTGTGCTCTGTACTTAACTAGCCAGTGCTCTGTACTTAACTAGCCAGTGCTCTGTACTTAACTAGCCCTGTGCTCTGTACTTAACTAGCCTGTGCTCTGTACTTAATTATTTTTCAAAGTGATATTACAACATGTGGAAGATGTTTTATCATCATCTGATTATAAATTGCAGACAATCTGAATTAATTGCTGATGTTTCTCAAAACAAGCGTGTAGTTATGATCACTTCTTATTGTTGGATTTAGCCATTTTGTGTTCCCTACACATATTGAAAAGTCTAATAGCTGCATGTACTAGCTGATGGGACTTTATCGCATACAAGACATTACTTAGAGAGTTTTGTAGTTAGAATCATCAGTTATCTCTGGTATAGTCCTCAAACATTTTCCATTCACCTCCTCAAAAACACTCACCTACCACTGGTAGTCGTCAGCTCCATTAACTCCATCTCCACAGGCACTATGAAGGAGCATTGATAACTTGAATGAAAGTAATAAACTGATGGGGTCAATTTGTGCGTGCTAAGGCATCCTCTGCTCATCTTATATTCCTCCAAACACATACACCACTGTATTGTCAAAAAGGTTTCCCTGCCTTCCCAAAATGTTCTAGGACCACATTCCAAATGCTTCATTCTACACGACAGTACTAAAGTGCACCTTGCCCCTCCCCCTCTCTATATGCAGACCTCTGAAGCATTATGAATATAATTATTATTCCCTGCTCATGTATAAAGGTGGGCCATACACTAGGTAACAATGTTGCGTGCAACTCAATGAATCCAATTACACTTTCAGTAAACCATCAGTTTACTGATATTTTACTAGAATTTTGCTAAAATTCTTAGTGTTGCGCGCAACATGTTGCCTGGTGTGTGGTCGGCTTTCATTGCTTGTGGCATGCATACGTAAACACATGCCATGCTTTCTGGAATCAACTATATATAATAATACACATAACCGTGCATGTATCACCCAATGGTAGGCCACGGGGACACGTTTGGGTACGCTATTGGAGTCCACGTTTGGACTGCTGTTGGCACTGGTCATTGCCCTAACATACTCTTGGATCCTCACCCTTGTCATACTGGGGTTCTTACCAGTGATGGTCATCGCTGGGGGACTGAGGACTAAGGCACTCACGGGGCACGCTGTTGGCTACAAGAAAGCTTTGGAGAATGCAGGAAAGGTTTGTTGAGTTTCACGTGAGCAATATATGTGAATGCCTGCCTGAACATAATGTAAATCTGTCGCAACCTCCTTTAAGATTGCAGTGGAGTCCATTCAGAACATCCGCACCGTTGCCTCTCTTAGTGTGGAGGCAGTGTTTGCTCACAAGTACGAAACTGAGTCACGAAAACCGTACAAGTGAGAATGTGTTGAGCACACATACGTCTCATTCCATGTTTTCCTCCACCACCAGGGAAGCTCTAATGAACTCGGTAGTATACGGGCTCACTTATGGATTCTCTCAGGGTGCTCTTTTCTTTGGATACGTCATCGCGTTTAGATTTGGTGCTTTCCTGGTGACCCGTCCTGCAGACCATATCCTCCACACAGACTTCAACGACGTCTTCGTTGTCCTGCTGGCGTTGGTGTTTGGAGCCATGGCTGCAGGCCAGGCGGGAGCCTTTGCTCCAAACTACGCCAAGGCCAGGCTGTCGGCCAATAGGATCTTTGCCCTCCTCAATCGCATTCCCGCCACCTCAGCCTATTGCAGTGAAGAGGGAATTAAACCTGTGTGTTGCCAGAAGTGTACCAGCTCTGTAACTTATTTATTTTATATGCACACACACACACACACACATACACACATACACACATGCACACACACATACACGCACACACTCACACAGGATAAAGTGAATGGAGCAATCACTGTGGAAAATGTCTGTTTCAGGTACCCCTCTCGACCAGAAATGCAAATCTTAAATGGGCTCAGTGTTTCGCTCAACCCGGGACAGACGCTAGCTCTGGTGGGACCCAGTGGGTGTGGCAAGAGCACAGTGGTGTCCCTTCTGGAGCGTTTCTATGAGCCCAAGTCGGGGTGCCTTAAAGTAGACCAGCAGGACATCCGCGACCTCAACATCCGATGGCTGAGGCAGAACATTGGGTTAGTGTCCCAGGAGCCCGTCCTGTTCAACGCCAGCATTGCCGACAACATTCGCTACGGAGCCAACTTCAGAGAGGTCTCAGATGAAGAGGTGATAGCAGCAGCCACGGCCGCCAATATCCACAGCTTCATTGAGACCCTCCCGGAGGTATGCAATACGATTTTCATTCTCCCGAGTACGATACGTCACTGACATCACCTGTATTATCTTTTTAAAGGCATACAACACCAACGTAGGAGCCAAAGGTACCCAGCTGAGCGGAGGGCAGAAGCAGCGTATAGCCATAGCCCGTGCCCTTGTGAGGAACCCCAGGATCCTCCTCCTGGACGAGGCCACCTCTGCCCTGGACACGGAGAGTGAGAAGGTGGTCCAGGAGGCCCTGGACAAGGCCCGAGAGGGACGCACCAGCATCGTGATAGCCCATCGCCTCTCCACCGTCCAAAATGCCGATGTCATCGCCGTGATCAAGGGCGGGCAGGTGGTTGAGAGTGGTAGACACGTGGAGCTGATGAAGACGAAGGGACTCTACTACAAGCTGAACTGCTACCAGGTGTTGGTGGGTGTGCCTGAGATCGAAAAACTAGACCAGAGAAGGGATGGGAGAAATGTGGAAGAAGAGATAGAAACGGTGCAACTTTAGTAACCTTCCTTGATGTCTCCTGCATCTTTCAGTAACCTCGGAGGCCACGCTGCACAAAACTGGGGGGCCACTGAAATACCCAAAGAATTGCGAATAGAATTTTTGCAGTTAATGGTGATGTGTGTGTGTGTAATATACATATTCATATTTATGTGATTCATTTGCTGCATCATGACCTTGAGTTGGGGGTTACATCAGAGGCAAGAACAAGTGATAAATGAAGTGTGCACTGGTGAAGTACCAGGAATGCAGGAACACCTCAGACTACATGAAGTATGTGTTGTTTTTATGAAGATAACATATCTCGATACAACATGCATGTATAAAACAAATCTAATTGCATGCTTCATATTTCAGTACTAGAGCCTTGAGTCAATATATAAACAGACATGCGAGAGGAAGGGCGGGGGGGGGGGGCCGGGGGGGAGAGAACATATCTGTAGGCAGAGATCATGGAGGGGGGGAGGAGGGGAGGGTGGGGGGTAGGGGCCTAACCTAATAGGATAGTGTGTAGCACTTCCTTCCCCCCACCCCCACCAACAAATGCATATATGTGGGGTCATTTTTGCATCCATAGTTCCTACACCAGCTAATGACGACAGGAAAATAAAACAACATGAAGAATATAAATCTTGTAAGTATTTTTTTTCTGAGCAGGCGGGGTCACACTTAGCTAAGGAAGTATATGCATAAAGTGGAAACGAGATAGTCACGAATGGTTCCAGGGAACTAACTCTATATGCAGTGTATGCTAGAGTGGTGATCAAGGGCCAAGAATGACCAGATGTGTTCAAGGTGGGGATGGACATGCATTACGGGTGAGGGTATGATCCCGGTAGAATGGGCTCCATTGCGTTGTGTGGCACTGAACACCTATGTGTTTGGTTCGTGCATGCAGTTGTTCACTTTCATGTCAATCCTCTTGCTGATGACGGAGAAGCATTCTTGGGCTTCATTTACACACCCACCATACAAAACTAATATATGCATCATGAAGGCCACCTCGATGTGACTCTAATGCCCTGGCCAGACCCTCCTCTTGTAGGGGGGTGCTCACCCCCAGGAGGGTAGTAAACTTTATATTATATTCCTGGTTATTAAGAAAAGTGAATAAAGTGCAGCAGAGAATACATGAATGCGTGAATTTACATTACTATGTTATAAGACCTTAGAAATTGGTTATTATAGACCTTTCGCTGGTAGGGACCAATGCTGAGGGCTGCACTATCCATACAGGCTTTGTATCTATAGAGTTCACCTAGTTTTGTTTTTGCATTAGTTGTGCATCACGTGTATGTACAGTACAAGTATGCATCCAAGGTGATTAAATAGGAAGGTGAGCCTTGCATGTGAAGGCACACCTTGGGCTTCCCTTACTCCCCAGTTCCCAATGGTTTCCACTGCTAACTGAGACGTCCACCACAACTGAGTGAGAATGCTCACCCAATAATGGCATACACCAAAACAAAGGAAAGCAGTAAGGAGTGGACCAGAGCAATATTCAAGTGGCCGACCACCACTACAGGACTGGTGAATGAGATGTGCCTGGAGATGGTACCTTTTTCCACAAGTAAATAAAAACATTCTCTACGAGAAAGTTGGTGGGATATAGGATTTGATTATGACATTGGTGGTGTAAAAAGCAAGGAAACAAGGTCTTATCATAAGGGAAAATGTCATAGTCCTATATTTAGCACACAAACAACACATGCCCTAGAAATGTGCTAAATATAGGACTATGACATTTTCCCTTCTGATAAGACCTTGTTTCCTTGCTTTTTACACCACCAATGTCATAATCAAATCCTATATCCCACCAACTTTCTCGTAGAGAATGTTTTTATTTACTTGTTTTCTTTATTTTTTTTCATACCCATTTAATTATACAAGACATTAGTCTCGTACCCAGACCGTCTATGACGTAAGCGATTATCGCTGTAAACAGTATAATCACTATACGTCCATACGTATGGACGTAGTGATTATACTGTTTACAGCGATAATCGCTTACGTCATAGACGGTCTGGGTACGAGACTAACAAGACATAGGAGGCTGATAGTCGATTGTTTATCAAAGTATTATATTATATAAAAGCGAGTCCTCCAGCCGATTCTGAAGCTATTGGTGAAATTTTCATCGCTTAGAAATGTTCCTGTCCTGAGTTATGCGTTGCCAAGAAGAAGGAGAAGAAGAATGAGAAGACGACCCGCCCCTTGTTCCGAGACTGGGTACGAGGACGGGCAGTACACTCTTGTTCTCAACAACCACGCGGTTCAGCGACATGAAACAAAATCGAAACTACTCATTTTTGACTTCTAGATCGATTGCTAAAACAAGCTACACGATCCGATCGTCGGGAGTGTTGTTACAGACGGGTCGCGTTTTTTTAATGACTTCATAGTCGGGGTCAAATCCTATATGGAAGTTTCTAACGAAACTTTCGATATGTCTCCACTGCCAATGACAATGCAGGGCCAACCTAATACCCCCCCCCCCCCCCCCCTACATTTGGCATCTGCTGCAAGGGTAGCCACACCAGCTAGCCTGGTGGGGCACCTCTGCTGCAATGGTGACACCACTCACATATAGATGACCAGTGTGACGGTGAGATGTAGTTAAGTTGGCCTCTCCGTCAGTGAAGGTCAAGGATGTCATTGTTTATAAATTAAATAGCTGTTCTGTTTACCTTTGAATAGTTTTAATTATATACTTACTGTACTGCTAAAATATAAAAACCTTTCACTTGGAGATTAAAAGGTAATTTGCCGTCTGCCAGAACACCCCACACTCACAACAGAGTACCAGTAAACGTGTGTGCAGAGCTGGTCCACATATGACGGGTAAGGTCACCCCCTCCAGCTACCATACAATGGTAGATAGGAGGGAGGGTGTGGTAGTATTAAACCTACAGGCGTGCTCTGAACAATGACACCATTGCACCATAACTATAAGTGGACACAAAATGTTTTGTTCTATCTGCGGCTTTCTCCTCTTATGTCAGCAGATGAAGTTCTCAGGGTGTGGGGTGTTGGGGTAGTAAAGGTTCCTCATGTCCCACATGGCCCTGCATATGGCCTCCCCAAACCTGGTGGAGTCAGTCTCCTTACACGAGCGCTTGCTGTTGACGTAGAAGTTAACTGCAACGGTGTGTGAAGGGAAGGAGAGATGGGATAGCGAGTGGATTAATTAGAGTATGTGTTTCCAATTAGAGCACACACCTCTGTCCTCTCCCATGATGATATAGGAGACACCATATCCTTCCTTGTCCACTGTCCCGAACCCTCCTCCTGGACAAATGTTTGGTATCTTGAATTTGCGCTTTGTCAGTTGAGTTGGTGTTTGCGAAGTGGAGAGCTTGAAGGAAAACTGGAATGCCTGCGTGTGTGCGTGTGTGTGTGCATGTGTGTGCATGTGTGTGTGTGTGTGTGCGTGTGTGTGAATGGATAATGGTGCATGGATAATGAAACATGTATAGTTCCAAATAGTGCCCCTCCCCCCGTACTAGCTCACCTTGTCCTCAAACAGCTTTGGCATAGGCTTCATGTCCATCCCTTTGGCCAGTATGTACAGGCCCAGGAGGTGCCTGTCCACACCTAGTGCCCTCATGGCCTGGAGCTTGTAGTCACATTGGTACCTGCGATGGGACAGACAACAGCCATTTTGGAGGTTGAAATAAGTTAACAGCTTAAGAATTAACATCCAATATCACATTATAAATACATGATGAGTGTGTATGTGCATGTTCATGTGTGTATGTGTGTGTGTGTGTGTGTGTATGTGTGTGTGTGTATGTGTGTGTGTGTGTGTGTATGTGTGTGTGTGTGGGTGACTCACTCTACGGCCATCTTCAGCAGTTTTTTGACCTCATCTCTGGAAACAGCTGGATCGTCCATGGCCTGGAATGGAATGGAGACATGCCCAGTACTGAAGTGCCCGGTATGGGTATTTAGAGGTGTTGGTACCTTAACAAATGCCACTGATGCATCAGACACTGGACGAATGGTCTCTGTACGTCCTTCATAGTAGAACCTTCGAGGATGGGGAGGAGGGAGTAAGAGTAAGCTATGAGCCATGTAGGGAGGAGGGGTGGGGTGTGTACCCCCATATATGGGAGGGGGGTGGGTACCCCCATATATGGGAGGGGGGTGTGTACCCCCATATATGGGAGGAGGTGTATACTTCCATATATGGGAGGAGGGGGTGTGTACCTTGTGGTAGCTGACTCGTATGTCAACACAAATGACTTGTGGAGACGGTAGTAAGCCAACTGCATGGCCATCTGAAGGAGAAGGAGGAGGTGGTCGGGAGGAAGGGGGAGGAGGAGGTCAGGAGGAAGGGGGAGGAGGAGGTCAGGAGGAAGTTTGAATAATATTATAAGTGTACAACACACCCAGTCATAATAGGAAGGACAAAACACTCCATGGTTATCAGCATAGAGGTCAAAAAAGTCAGACATTAATTTAAGGGTATGCAATATCACACCTGATATATATTCATACATCTTCCAATACAAGTATGGGATTACTGAGCTTGGCTCCCAGGAGATTACTGAGCTTAGCTCCCAGGAGATTACTGAGCTTGGCTTCCAGGAGATGGTTAATACACTTCGACACGTTCATATGCACCACCTCATTCCCCCCCCTTCAAATTGAATTGTTGGGTCACGTTTTTCAAATGTATGCGAGGGGGTCAATGAGTTGAGCTCCTCACCATAATATTTAGTGCCAAACGTCTCCTCCCAAGAGCTGATGAAAACAACTATTGTACGGCTTTCAAACTTATGGCTTTTTGAGCATTTATTGGATCACGCAATTCTTCAGTTTCATAACACAAAATAGTATTTGGCACCGTATGGCCGTATGATTAAATCATAAGATGGCCGTATGATTAGATCATGGCCCGCTGTTTGCTTTTTCAAACACAATCCAATGCTTAATTGAATAATTCAAAATCAATTACTGAATAATTATTTTGTATAAATAAAGAACACGTGATACGTTGATTACAAGTGACTTCTAAAATTGACATCATCAACGATCGATATGACAAGAGCGCTGTGGTATAAGCATTCTTGCACAACAGATGATACCTCCCGCAGTGCAGTTTGCTCTTCCACTTACTCCAGGATATTAGTTGAAATGATAAAAAGTATATGCCATGGTTCTGAAGACTAGCAATTACATCATATACAAGGGGGAGATTTAAGTACAAGGACATCTTGCAGAGGGCCCCTCCCGCCCCCCCCTCCACCCCCCACCGCCCGGCTGAGGCGATGTTGGTAACACTGGAGTTTAAATCACCCAATGGTTTGAGAGCTAACTGTAGCCAATAAAGCTAAATATACCTGAAAGAAGCCGTCTGGGCTAAGTTTGCAGCTCTTGGGAACAGACTTGCCAAATCCAGGAGTCAACACAACAAGATCTGAATCTGCTATCTGGATTGTGTGTGTGTGTGTGTGTGTGTGTGTGTGTGTGTGTGTGTGTGTGTGTGTGTGTGTGTGTGTGTGTATGTGTGTGTGTGTTAAAGGATGAATGCTTTCTTATAAACAAATCCAAATAGTGCACACCACCACACACCATTTCCTGGAGGCTCTTCTTGGCTTCTGCAAGTTGTTGCTCAAATCCCTCTAGTTCCCAGGCCAACCTACACGGGGGGGGGGGGGGGGGGGGGGAGGGAGATGGGTGTGGTCAGTACTACATAACCAAGTAGGTGTGTAAAGCCTTACATGGAAGGTGGGTTCACAGGGAAGTCGTGTGCCCCAGGGTATGAGGCAGTGGGAAGGACATGACCTTCTCCATCATAGGCCTCTTCACTGAGGTTATACTCCCATTGCTGGCCTGCCACCTAACGGGTTGGTGGGCATTAAATAGGTATCCCTTGTCCACCCCCCCCCCCCCCCCCCCCCCCCCCATTATACTTACAGTGGCATCTAGGGTGGAGTGTTCAACATTAGCTCCACAGTTTCCATTGGCCATGACAACAGCTGTAGCACTCTTATCAAACCACCTGTAAGGACAGGTGCAAAGTAGGTACAGTTGGTTTTATGTACACACCAAGGTCAAGGGGGACAGTGGTTTTATGTACACACCAAGGTCAGGGGGACAGTGGTTTTATTTACACACCAAGGTGGGAGAGTGGTTTTATGTACACACCAAGGTCAGGGGGACAGTGGTTTTATTTACACACCAAGGTCAGGGGGGAGAGTGGTTTTATGTACACACCAAGGTCAGGGGGACAGGGGTTTTATGTACACACCAAGGTCAGGGGGGACAGTGGTTTTATGTACACACCAAGGTCAGGGGGGACAGTGATTATATGTACACATCAAGGTCAGGGGGGACAGTGGTTTTATGTACACACCAAGGTCAGGGGGACAGGAGTTTTATGTACACACCAAGGTCAGGGGGGACAGTGGTTTTATGTACACATCAAGGTCAGGGCTATTTTGTCAACACCTATTAGGGTGCAAAGTCCTTGTGTACACATGTGTGCTGTGGTTTGATTACATAATTACATAACCCACAATTCTTATAACTTTGGGACAAATCAAATCTTATTGCTGGGATTGTTTGCCCATCAATACAATACAGATGTAAGGTTTAACTTATGTAAACTTTGGGTCTTACCTGTTGTATCCATTACCATGAAAACAGTGCCTGCTTACTCCTGTGAGGTCCTGAATTAAAAAAACATGGACCTTGGTAAGTGGGCATATCTGATAATGGATGATGAGGGGAGGGTGGGGGGTGGGGGATGTGACTTACAGAGACGTCACATGCCTCTGTATCCAGGCAGAGGAGGGACCAGGCTGAGTCTATGTCATGGAGGGATGCAGCGTTCACTGGACTGGCCTCCAGCCTCTCACGGATCTGTAGGGCGGAGCTTACTAAATGGAGGGAAGGTGGAGGGTACATTGATACTCACCTCAGCCCAGGTGGCTCTGGGGAGGGATGTCAAGGCAGCTATGCCTGTTTCATCCAGCTTGTCTGGTAAAATTACAGGACTGGATTAAAATATGGTGTAAGGTGGTGAGTGGGTGTGGCTATACCTCCGGCCATGTGGACCACCTTCTCCAGCTGTGCCCTTATCCCCAGGGGAGACAGAGCCTTGCCATCTTTGGAGATGACTTCAACTCTGTAGAACCTTCCCTGTCTGCAGAACAGGGAAGGCAAAGCCAAAAGAGTTTGAGGTGATTAATGGCCACACCCACAGCAAGGATGGCCACACCCACCTGTACACAACGATGTGTGTAGGATTCTCGTCTCCGTGGTAAGCAATCCTGTCCATCTCCTTCCCCGGGATGCGTGCTGTGTTATTAAGGTACCTACAAAAGGGGTGGGGCACATTGCCGTTGCTTAGTAACGTAAACAGTGTTGTACGTGGGCGGGCCTTACTTGCATCCGTTCATGCAGAAGGGAACAGCCGTACCCTCGGCCATCACCGTGTCCACTTTCCCCTGGCGGTAGAGCTTACCGAACCTTTTGAACAAAAGGTGTGTGGGGTGTGTGTGTATGTGGAGAGGAAGGTGTACGTGGGTGTAGGGGTGGAAGGGGAAGGACAAGGAGATGAAACAAAGAGGTCACAAAGAGGTCATGAAGGTCACAAAGAGGTCATAAAGGTCACAAAGTGGTCATGAAGGTCACAAAGTGGTCATGAAGGTCACTTACATTACTGAGCTGAACGTAAGCATAGCTGCCCTATCCAGCTGGTGCTTAGTGGTGGGGTGGAGTGTTCCTGCCGAGTAGTAGTTTGAGTTGACTGAATGGAGGAGGGGGAAGAGGAGGGGGAGGAGGAGGGGGTGGAGATGAATGTTATACATGTGGGTCAAAACATGGGTGTGGCTAACAGCATATTGGCGTTCTCTGCCTTAGGTAGATGAAGTTCAGCCACCAATCCGCGATCCAATTCCTCGTCCACCAGCTCCTGCGTCAATAACAAAAAAAAATGAATGTTGACAAAGTCTAAAAATAATCCGCGTTATCCAAATATAGGGCGTCCCCGCCCACGCTTTCGCAGGAGAGAGGTGACCTTGTGTAAGCGGGCCACGCCCATGCATACGCTTCGATGAATTCATCACTGGCTGATACTCACTTCAGTTTCAGCAGCAATTGAAGCAGCTTAGTCCGTCGGGACGACTGGAACTCCTTCACAGCCTGTTTTGCGTGTGTTGTGTATGTGTTGAATGTTATTTATGCTACAATAGTCCCTTTTACCTCCTCTGTTTTTTGGTATTCTTCAGCCGTCAACAAAGGATGCACGCTAGCCAAGAACCTTTTTGAAGAAGAAGAAAGAAAAAAAATCGTTGACATTCGAAAAAATATCAATAAACATGGTCCTATACATTTTGCAGGTGTGGTCGAGCGGTGGTACGGGTAGCGAGGGAAGGTAGTCCTGATACCAGCCGGCTCCCTTTGTGGTGCGACCAAGCAGTAATATCGTGAGCAGATACCACAGCTGCGTGTACAAAAAGGAAGTGTGAATCAAGGCCCGCTGTGGTCACCGAGGCGTGAATATAGCGCGCGGGAGAGGCCCGCCCAAGATGCCGTCGAAACTTTTTTCATACCTTATTTAAGGGGTGCTTAGGCGTGAGGAACCAGCCGTTGTAGTCGAGGAGGAAGCGGACGACGCGGGTCTTGAGAAAATGCCACACCAGTAGGACCAGGGTGCCGCCGAGAAAGCCCATCATGGCGGGTAGGAGCGACCTGAGCGCGACCAGCGGTTGCACGAACACCTCCTGTAGCAACAGGCCCAGAGGGATCATCACGGCGGACGAGTAGTAGCAGTTGACGAGGGCGCCCATCCCCCCGGCAACCAGCAAACTGGCGACTGTCGTGGCCATCGCTTCGATCGACAAAGAGAGTATTTGACCTCAGCGATAAAATTATTTGTACCCTAAAGGTCACCTTAGCAAGTATTAAGCAGCCGTTTGTGCGCGCGCCGCCTCACATGACCTTTCTATATAATTTTTTGATCAACATGGCGGCGTTAATAATTAGTGCATTATTACCGCCCCCGCGTCTTGAGACCTGCAAGCATGCAATTATTGTAGTAATGGAGGTCACACGTGCATATTATGCTTGGATCGTTGTTATCGTTGCAGCGTCGGGGGCTTCAGCGGGTCGCCCGCTTGCTCCGTACGGGCTGAAATGCGAAGGCAACCCCGTGGGCCTCGAGAGGCGCCAACTGCGGCGCCTGGACCAGCTGCGCCTCTTCTCCACGGACCGCCCCAACCCCGCATTCTCCTGGACCGCGGCCCACACGGAGAGGGGAGAGCGGCAGACGGCCGCGCAGGTCCTCGTCTCCCGGGATCCGGATCTGGCCGCTCCCTTGTGGGACTCGGGCGTCGTCGCCACGACCGACAGCACCATGCGGTACGGAGGCCCGCCCCTCGAGAGCGGGAAACTCCACTATTGGATCGTCCGATGGTGGGACAGCAGGGAGAGGGTCGCCCAGAGCAAGGTGGTGGGTCACTTCATGACAGGAGTCATGGACTTGGCCGACTGGAGCGTAGCAAGGTGGATTACGGCTCCTCCCACCATCACCTCGCTGCCCCGCATATTCAAGTCCATCTCCGTGTCTGCATCGAAGCCCGTCGCGCAGGCGGTGCTCTTTGCCTCGGGCCTCGGGTACTCGCGCGTCTACGTCAACGGTGCGGACCTGCACAGGAGCTACGACCCCCCGGTGGCCCTGAACCCCGGGTGGACCAACTACGAGATCCGGGTTCCTTACTCAGTTTACGACGTCACCAAATACGTCGCCTCCTCCTCCTCCTCCTCTACCCCGGTGACAATCGAGGTCTTACTAGGGATCGGCTGGCGCGATGCGAGCGTCTATCCTTACAGGGACGCCGCCCCTCCGGTCCCGGATACCTCCGCCCGCGTCCTCCGCGCCATCCTCAACATCACCTACTCGGACGGGAGAGTCCAGAGCGTCGCCACCGACGGGACCTGGTCGGCGGACACCACTCCGTACACCTCAGACTCCATCTACGACGGGGAGTCGTACGACGCGCGCCAGCAGGGCGGGCCCTCGAGCGTCTCCCAGGTGGTCGTCGTCAACGGCGGCCCGAACGGCCAGATGTACCTCCCTCCTATCCCTTACATCGCCGAGACGGGTACCGACTCCCCCGTCGCCGTCTATCGCCTCGCCTCCGACCCGAGCAAGCAGATCGTCGACTTCGGCAACAACACGGCGGGGGTGTGCCGCATCGGCGTCGCCGGATTCCCGTCCGGCACCGTCGTGCAGATCCGCCACGCCGAGGTACCCCAGCACCAGCCCTACGGCCCCGCGGACGGCTCCCTCTACTACGACAACCTCCGCAGCGCGAAGCAGACGGACGCGTACACGTGCAACGGGAGCGACCCCGCCTACTACCAACCGTCGTTCACGTACCACGGTTTCCGTTACGCGGAGGTGAGCGGTTACCCGCGCAATCTGACCGCCGCCGACGTCTCCAAGGTGACCGTCCACTCCAACATCCCCCTCAACGGCCAGCTGCACACCAACGACCCCTCCCTCGTGGCCATCCAGGCCAGCGTGGTGAGGGGCCAGCTCTCCAACCTCATGAGTGTGCCCACTGACTGCAACCAGAGGGACGAGAGGCTAGGGTGGATGGGGGACGCGGGCCTCTCCTCGGACTCCATGCTCCTCAACTTCCAAATGGACTCCTTCTTTCCACACTACGCCCAGCTGATGGCCGACGACATGGTGAAGGGATCTCTCCCCGATGTCGTACCGTTCTACAGGTAGGGACTGGGCACCCTAACGTAACGTTCTACAGGTAGGGACTGGGCACCCTAACGTAACGTTCTACAGGTAGGGACTGGGCACCCAACGTAACGCTCTACAGGTAGGGACTGGGCACCCTAACGTAACGCTCTACAGGTAGGGGGTGGGCACCTTAATGTAATGTAGTTCCAATGGAAAACTGTTTTTCTTGAAATTGAAATTTACGGCACCTCTCGTTTTCATTGGTCGCTGTTTTGGGCTTAGTTTGACCTAAACGACTTATGAGAACAACCAGCTGCCAAGATCTTAGTTCTGCTTAATCGAGATTTATATTTTAAAAATGAAACAAAACAAGTTGTCAGTGGTTGATATTGGAGGGAGTTGTCCCAATGAATTTAGTTTATGTACTGTATAATAGAAAGACTCTTTAATTAGATTCATATCTTACCACCTCACTCACCACTCTGATGCCTAGGAATGTGCTACCTCATCTCTATACCTAAAGGGTCCATTGGCTCACTTGTTTGCTTCATAACAGAGACATGGAAACACCTAGCACTGCGCTATGACAAACTAATAACCCCACACACGGCCAAATTATGTACATTTATATTCATACGTGGTTATTTAGTTTGTCCAGCAGTGTGATAGTAAACAGGCTCATTATTAACTTAACCCTGTAGTCATGTATAAAATAATATGAATATTTTATAAGTATACCTTTTGAGGTAATGATTGTGTTGGAATTTTTGCTGTGACCTCTTTTCACGATTGTCCGTACTTAACTGCTTGAGTTTTTAAAAAATCTGTATTCTTTGCATGGCATACAAATCAAACTCCAAAGCGTGGGACGGCCTTTTTTTTTCTTTTTCTAAGCTGACCTACCAACAATTATACAACCTTCAGTTATGGTACGTGTACGTGATATCACCATGGTTACAACCAGGCAAACATCAGCTATGATTTTCATAACCACCTATTTTTTGTTTTATTTATTTATTTTCTTCTAGTTAATGCCAGCTATCATATCTTAGTCGTACTTAGCTCCCCCATACTCCATAACTCACAGCTACCGTACTGATGATGTAACATCACACTATGTATTTAGATATTCCCATTCCCGATCTCCATCTGTTGTATCTGCAGTTTCCTGACTGTTAATAATAATAAACGCCATGAGGTCTATTATATGTGTGCTTAGGGTGATCATGTCGAAATGTTGGAGTGCTTGGAGCATTGGGAGGAGCACTTTACGGGGGAATTTTACGGTAGTGTGTGTAATCATTTTCATTTTATTTCCCTTCCCCCCCTCCCCCCCCTCCCCCCATCCCCACCCACACAATTAAGGTACGGAACTCGGCCCGCTGATCCCTCCTGGGGCTCCGCCTTCCCACAGTTGGTCTGGGCACTGTACCATTACTACGGCGACCTAACCACGGCCGAGGCCCTCTACCCTTACGTCATGTCCTACGTCCAGTTCATGCTCTCCACCATACCCTCCAGCGGCATCGGCAACCTCTACGGTTACTACGGCGACTGGGTACCGCCTCCTCCCCAGCCCAAAGTGGGCGTGAGCTTCACCTCGGCGTTCAGCCTCCTCCTGAACGTGCGCCAGACGGAGGAGCTGGCCAGGGCGCTGGGACGCAGCGACGACGCAGCTGCCCTGGCGGCCATCTTTGACACCCAGAGCGCCGCCTTCAACCGGGCCTTCTTCAACGGCCAGCGCTACTCCACGGGCCTCCAGATCACCTACGTCCTCCCGCTCTTCCTGGGCATCGTTCCCGCCGCATCCCTGGGAACGGTCGTCAACGACTTCCTCAACCAGCTGACGGGTTCCGACCGCGCCCACGTCACCGCGGGGATCATCGGCACAAAGTTCCTCCTCCCCGTCCTCTCCCTGGTGAACAGGAGCGACCTCGCACTGGAGGTAGTCCGCCAGACGGACTACCCGAGCTGGGGGTTCATGATCAATAACCCCTACGAGCCCGCCACGTCCGTGTGGGAGCTGTGGAACGCCCACAACGGGTCTGCGGGGATGGACTCCCGCAACCACCACATGTTCTCGAGCGTGAGTGGGTGGATGATGTCGGACATGGTCGGATTCACAGCGCTGCCGTCCGCTGCTTCGGCCGGAGGAGAAAGAGGAATGGGGAGGAGGAAGGGAGGGTTCGAGGAGCTGGCGTTCCATCCCGCGAGGTACCTCGACCTTTCGGACGCGTCTGTCTCGTTCCGGCACCCGAAGCCGGTCCAGTTCTCGTGGCGCAGGGACGGAGGGGTCCAGTGTGCCAGGGGACCCGAGACCCCGAGGGGGCTGGCGGTCACCTGCGGTCCCGAGGGAGGGGTCATCGACAGGGTGCTGTTTGCCTCCTACGGCAATCCCACGGGGGGGTGCGGTCGGTTCAGGACCGGCAGCTGCCACGCCCCCAACTCGCTGCAGGTGGTGGAGAGGCTGTGCCTGAGGAGGAGGGAGTGCGTGGTGCCCACAGAGGGGGCAGAGTGGGGCGGAGCCTGCCCCGGGGAGAGCAGGTGGATGGCGGTGAGCGTCCAGTGCCGGGTGGAGCGGCCTGGGCACGAGGAAGAGGATGGGGAGGAGGTCGGCGGAGACGATTACAAGTTCAGCACCATCTCCGCAAACGTGAGCGTCCCGCTCGGCAGCGTGGGCGTGGTCTACCTCCCCGCCCACGGGAAGGGACGGTTGGTCGCCAGGGAGAGGGGACGCCTGGTGTGGAGCGACCAGTCGTTTGTGGAAGGCGGCGCGGAAGGCGTGAGTGCGGGGGACTGGGTACCCGAGCTGGACTCCGTCAGGCTGAGTGTCCTCCCCGGTCACTACAGCTTCACCGTACGTGGGAAGGCGCCTTCGGAGAGGAGGTGTGTCGATTCGGGGCGGGGTGGGGCGGCTGCCTCCCCTCTGGTCGTCATGGAGTGTCGTCACGGTAACATCATCACCAGCATAGACTGGGTGTCGTACGGAGACCCCATCACTCGGGACGGCCGTTGCCTAGACCACCACTACGGAAGCTGCGACGCAGGAAGTGGGCGGAGCGTCGTGGAACGCCTGTGCCTGGGCCGGCCCTCCTGTGAGGTGTGGGAGGGTGCCTTTGGCTCCGCCCCCTGTCCCTCGGTGGTGGCCGGGAAGAGGAGGCTGGTGGTGGAGTACACATGCAACAGGAGACCAACATGAGGTGTCATCATCACCTGATCCCTGGTGGTAGTCCCTCCTCCTCATGTACTTTAACAATGTGCTGTTTTGTTCTCTGCCATGTTGTTAGACCCTTCTTCCTCTCCTCTCCCTCCTTCCTCCCCCCCTCCCCCCTCCTCCCTCCTCTCCTCCCCCTCCTCATTTATTGGGTACTTTTTGTATGATCCTCTATGATTGGTCAACCCCGTGGTGGTATAATTATTGCATGACACACACTTATATATTGTAGCTCCCATGAAAGGTTTATTAATATTAGGGCATAGTTCATTAACTAGTTCCATAACTAGGATCAATTATGATTATTACCTTCTTAGAACTAGACAGTTGGCCTGGAGGTCAGTTTTTCATATTTCCTATTGTTGGAGTGGTTGGTTGTTTAGGTAATAAATTAGATTGGTCGAATGTTTTGGTGAATGTGAGAAAACAGTAATACTAGCCCCCCCCCAACCTAAGGCCCAGTAACATCCCTTGGGAAAAGTCAGGTGAGGGGTTGAGCACCCCTACACACACCTGACTGGCTGATCCCTTTTATACAAGTGAATGCACTGGAGGAGGCTGTAGGCGTGCAACCATTTGTAGTCTCTGGGTAGTGAAGCCAGGGCGTATATAGGTGACATCATCACTGACATCTAAATGGAATATGTGAAATTTTTGTGATTTTTTTTTTGAGTGTGTTATTGTGAGGAAAGCACACACACACACACACACACACACACGGAGCTATTATGAGCAGGATGGAAAAAGCCAAATAACTTCACTTAATTCACTGTAGTTGGAAAATGCCTACCCATACAGGTGCATCATAAAATTGCAATATTTGCCACTCCCACCAGCGCCGTTAATACCACATTTAGAAGTGGTTTGATGGCAACACACCTCTGTGACCACACAGTGTCATGTGCTCTACACCCATATCTGCATAATCTCAGTGGGAGTGCAGGAAATATATATAGCTGTCTCCCTCATTTCTGTAAGGTGAGCTACTCTCTGCTCCAACAGAACTGCAGACTTCTTGTGTCAGCAGAGGTGATTTAAAATGAAGCAATCCAATGCTAAAAAATAAACTATTAAAGTACTGAACTGTAACCCTGAACTTAACTGATCAATGTTTACCACTACATAGTACATGTACCTCAATCAGCAAAGATAATCACCCCCCCCCCCCCCCCCCATGTCATCATCACTTAGCAAACATTCACCATTACTACATTACAATGAACACTCTGGAATGAAGAGTGTGGTGGTGATGTGTGCGCATGTACAGATACAACATGTGTACATTCAATTGGCTTCCCAAAAATAAACATGAAAGCTATGCAGAAGGCAGGTGGGATGGGGGTGAGGTAGGAGGGAGGGGTGGGGGTAGGAGGAGGGGTGGGGATAGGAGGGAGGGGTGGGGATAGGAGGGAGGGGTGGGGATAGGAGGGAGGGGTGGGGGTAGGAGGGAGGGGTGGGGGAGGTTAGGGCTGCCACTTTGGCGTGGCACACAAAATATGGGCATCAATACAACAGACATAGTTACATCATCGTTACATCATCTAGTAATAATCGGCTCTGGAACAGTACTCCAGCGATTTTTTGTTAGAAAATGCAGAATCCCTGGCTTCTTTGAACCTGCTGTCTGCTCACACACACACACACACACACACACACACAGGTGGAAGGACAATGATATGCAATAATTGCACAGCTAAATCCATTGCCAACGTCATGCAGCAATACAATGAACTGTGTTACGTAAACATTGGCCCTCAAAGAGCAGGAAACACATCACACAGGGTCCTAGGGAGCTGAAGTGACCACCCATGAGGGAGGGGGGGTGGTGGGGGGTGGGGTGGGAGGAAGGTGGGTTATGCTGAGTCCTAGGGAGCTGAAGTGACCACCCATGAGGGAGGGGGGGGTGGGGGGTGGTGAAGGAAGGTTATGCTGGGCATTTGAAAGACAATAGGCCAACATCACTAATGTGTAGCCATTGCACCTTGAGACAATGGCGTGCATGTCTAAAATGCACTCGCACAGAATTCTTTGCATGCTAAACCCTACAGCGACAGAAGTTACTATTTTAAAAGGGCACGTGAGCACCACATCACATCACACCAGACCCCTCGGGGCCCCCGCGGCCCACTGGAGGAGGTCACACCAGACCCCTCGGCCCACTGGAGGAGATATGCAATGCCATTAAAGTACCAAGGGTATCCACCGGATCCGTTTTTGTGAAAATCATTTTTTTGTTGTCGATATAATTATAATTAGTTGAGCAATATCCTACATGTTTAAATCACATATAGTTGACACACACACACGTACACACACACACACACACACATGTACACACACACACACACACACACACACACAGGCTTACATCTCCCCTCCAGTGTGTCCAGGTCAACCTGCGGCCTCAGTGCGGCTATCTCAGTGTCAATCTGCTCCAGCTCTTCCCTCAGCTCCCTCAGCTTACCCTCATGGCCATCCCTACGCTCCTCGTACATGCTCAGGTCACAGTGGCACTCCTCCAGCTCATCAGTCAGCTTCTTCACCTTCTTGGAAAAGCCGTGTTGTGCCGCCTTCATCTTCTCACTCTCCTGCTCTTTGATCTGCATATGCAGGGGGGTGGGGTGTGGGGGGTGTGGGGGGGATTGTGAGTTAGACTAGACTTGTTTGTAATTTGGGAGTGCTGAATCTGCACATAAACGATGGATGGGGGAGGGGGGGGGTGGGAATAGTTTACAAAAATGAGTGTTTAAATGTTTGGGGTTGTTGTTGCGATAAGGGACACACCTAATTGCATGTGATTTGATGTTATAAACCAATGTCCTCTACACTTCCTTTGCTACGTAACTAGAAATTGGACTATAACAGTTACAATCAGCTGAAATTTTAATTTCAATTGCACGCCCACTTCGATGCTTTGTTAAGAAGGTCCCCTATTTCACAGCAACGATTTTTTGTTTGTTGTGTGCGTTGGCTGGCTCCTTACAGTTGATTTGATCACGTCTAGGTTCATGTTGCAGTCATCCTTGTCCATCATGTGCTCGATGCTGGTTGCCATGACGATATCCCTCAGGGCCAGCAGTCCCTCCACCTTGAGGTCGTCGAGCTTCTTCGTCCAGCCCTGCTTTCTTATAAGGGCGTCCTCCATAATCACCTTGGTGCACTCTGTAGGGAAGAGACCACCTTCACTCCCCACCCTCTCCCACCACCTTCACTCCCACACTCCCCATCACCCTCACACACCACCTTCACTCCCCACCCTCCCCCACCACCTTCACTCCTCACCCTCCCCATCACCTTCACTCCCACCCTCCCCCACTACCTTCACTCCCCACCCTCTCCCACCACCTTCACTCCCCACCCTCCCCATCACCCTCACACACCACCTTCACTCCCACCCTCCCCCACCACCTTCACTCCCCACCCTCCCACCACCTTCACTCCCCACCCTCCCCATCACCCTCACACACCACCTTCACTCCCACCCTCCCCCACCACCTTCACTCCCCACCCTCTCCCACCACCTTCACTCCCCACCCTCCCCATCACCCTCACACACCACCTTCACTCCCACCCTCCCCCACCACCTTCACTCCCCACCCTCCCACTACCTTCACTCCTCACCCTCCCCATCACCTTCACTCACCTTCACTCCCCACCCTCCCCCACCACCTTCACTCCTCACCCTCCCCCACCACCTTCACTCCTCACCCTCCCCACCACCTTCACTCCCACCCTCTCCCATCACCCGCCCCCACCACTTTCACTCCCCACCCTCACACACCACCTTCACTCCCCACCCTCCCCCACCACCTTCATTTCCCACCCTCCCCACCACCTTCACTCCCCACCCTCCCCATCACCGTCACTCCCACCCTCCCCCACTACCTTCACTCCTCACCCTCCCCATTACCTTCACTCACCTTCACTCCCCATCCTCCCCCACCACCTTCACTCCTCACCCTCCCCACCACCTTCACTCCCACCCTCTCCCATCACCCGCCCCCACCACTTTCACTCCCCACCCTCACACACCACCTTCACTTCCCACCCTCCCCACCACCTTCACTCCCCACCCTGACACTCTACCCACTATTCATGATGCCCATGATGACAAGGGATGTGGAGGTCTTCCTCTGGAGGTCCTTGATGTTTTCCTGCCAGTCTGAAATGTTGGCCTCCGAATCAACCAGTGTCTGCAGAGAGATGGTACCAGTAATCCTGAAGGCTGTACATTGACTAGTGTACACACACACACACACACACACACGCACGCACGCACACACACACACACGCACACACGCACGCACACACACACATGCACGCACAACACACACACACAACACACACACACACACACACATTGTCAATGGTACCAGCAACATAACATATGTTGAAAAGGTGTGGTGTGCAGGGGAAATAAACTCTGACACGTACAGTAGTCATTTTATTGCGACCTATGATCCTCGCATTCAATGGTGCATAAAACTTTGAACTCGAATAATGTAACACTTAATTAAGCATAGGGCTTTGTTTTAAATCCACGTACTCTTTAGAATAGACGATCGAGACAGAGGAGCGTACTAAAATTGCCCACATCTTGATGACAGAGCATAAGAAGCAGGAAATCATCGGGTGTGTGACAAAAAGATATCTTCCTAAAAATGTAAATGAGGGGGCGTGCCCAACCTGACTAGCAGCATGCCGACGTTGTTTTCTGCCGCCACTTGGCAAGTAGCCCTATTTGCTATATTGATCGTTGTTATTTCAAGCGTTGGCTGGCTGTTCATTTGTTGGAATTAAGCGATTTGTAATGCCAACATGTAAGTTAACGTGCCTATGTGTATGTGTGTGTGTGTGTGTGTGTGTGTGTGTGTGTGTGTGTGTGTGCGATGATCTATGGTTAAAATATGTTTGTAGTTAACCTAACATGACTCTCAGTGCTAATACATGTAGGCTGTAACCAAGTTCATTCATTAACATGCAACGTTGTGTTTGTGTTGTATGATGATCTTAGAGTGTGAGCTTATTCCAACTAGACCATAACACCCCACGTCTGTCTTGCACCACCCCCACACGCCTATCCTCTGTCTCCCCCAAACCACACCCCCGCCATACCCTGTTTCAACCATGTCTGTTGTCTTAGTTCTACTTCCTCCCTCCCACCATACACCTTATCCCCCTCCTCCCACTCTATCCCCCTCCTCCACCTCCTCCCACCCTATCCCCCTCCCCCTCCTCCCACCCTATCCCCCTCCTCCACCTCCTCCCACCCTATCCCCCTCCTCCCCCTCCTCCCACCCTATCTCCCCCTCACCTTCTCCAGCTTCCTCTGCACCTCCTTGCCGTCCTTCAGCTCCTCGTTGAGCTGGTTCTCCCTGGCCTTGAGGAGCCTTAGCTCCTCCTCCAGCTCCGCCTGTCGCTTCCTGTTACGCTGGAGCTCCTGCTGCCTCTTGTTCTCCTGCTGAGTGTGCTCACGTCTGGCTGCATCCATGTGCTGGTGAAGGCAGTCCACACCCTCAACTGGAGAGGGAGGGAGGGAAGGGAGGGGGGAGGGGGAGAGGGAGGGGAGAGAGGGAGGGAGAGGGAGGGGAGAGAGGGAGGGAGAGGGAGAGGGAAAGGAGAGGGAGAGAAGGTGAGCAGAGGAGAAAGGACGGGGTGAACAGAAGTGGGGCAGTGCTGACATAAAGTAATGCAAAAACAATATTATTACGCTACAATCTTAACATGCGTTGAAAGGTGTGGTGGGCAGGGGAAATAAATTCTGATAACACAAAACTTAATGACATTGTATTACAAAACAAAAGCAGTTGTTTCAAACCAATGGTTTGGGTAAATACCAGGTTAAGTATACATCAATTTAACGAACAGAAAATAATAGCACCCTCTGTACAAGTACCAATAGCACCCTCTGTACAAGTACCAATAGCACCCTCTGTACAAGTACCAATAGCACCCTCTGTACAAGTACCAATAGCACCCTCTGTACAAGTACCAATAGCACCCTCTGTACAAGCACCAATAGCACCCTCTGTACAAGTACCAATAGCACCCTCTGTACAAGTACCAATAGCACCCTCTGTACAAGTACCAATAGCACCCTCTGTACAAGTACCAATAGCACCCTCTGTACAAGTACCAATAGCACCCTCTGTACAAGTACCAATAGCACCCTCCTCTGTACAAGTACCAATAGCACCCTCTGTACAAGCACCAATAGCACCCTCTGTACAAGTACCAATAGCACCCTCTGTACAAGTACCAATAGCACCCTCTGTACAAGTACCAATAGCACCCTCTGTACAAGCACCAATAGCACCCTCTGTACAAGTACCAATAGCACCCTCTGTACAAGTACCAATAGCACCCTCTGTACAAGTACCAATAGCACCCTCTGTACAAGTACCAATAGCACCCTCTGTACAAGTACCAATAGCACCCTCTGTACAAGTACCAATAGCACCCTCCTCTGTACAAGTACCAATAGCACCCTCTGTACAAGCACCAATAGCACCCTCTGTACAAGTACCAATAGCACCCTCTGTACAAGTACCAATAGCACCCTCTGTACAAGTACCAATAGCACCCTCTGTACAAGCACCAATAGCACCCTCTGTACAAGTACCAATAGCACCCTCTGTACAAGCACCAATAGCACCCTCTGTACAAGTACCAATAGCACCCTCTGTACAAGTACCAATAGCACCCTCCTCTGTACAAGTACCAATAGCACCCTCCTCTGTACAAGTACCAACAGCACCCTCTGTACAAGTACCAATAGCACCCTCCTCTGTACAAGTACCAATAGCACCCTCCTCTGTACAAGTACCAATAGCACCCTCTGTACAAGCACCAATAGCACCCTCCTCTGTACAAGTACCAACAGCACCCTCTGTACAAGCACCAATAGCACCCTCTGTACAAGTACCAATAGCACCCTCTGTACAAGTACCAATAGCACCCTCCGTACAAGTACCAATAGCACCCTCTGTACAAGTACCAATAGCACCCTCTGTACAAGTACCAATAGCACCCTCTGTACAAGTACCAATAGCACCCTCTGTACAAGTACCAATAGCACCCTCTGTACAAGCACCAATAGCACCCTCTGTACAAGTACCAATAGCACCCTCTGTACAAGCACCAATAGCACCCTCTGTACAAGTACCAATAGCACCCTCTGTACAAGTACCAATAGCACCCTCCTCTGTACAAGTACCAATAGCACCCTCCTCTGTACAAGTACCAACAGCACCCTCTGTACAAGTACCAATAGCACCCTCCTCTGTACAAGTACCAATAGCACCCTCCTCTGTACAAGTACCAATAGCACCCTCTGTACAAGCACCAATAGCACCCTCCTCTGTACAAGTACCAACAGCACCCTCTGTACAAGCACCAATAGCACCCTCTGTACAAGTACCAATAGCACCCTCTGTACAAGTACCAATAGCACCCTCCGTACAAGTACCAATAGCACCCTCTGTACAAGTACCAATAGCACCCTCTGTACAAGTACCAATAGCACCCTCCGTACAAGTACCAATAGCACCCTCTGTACAAGTACCAATAGCACCCTCTGTACAAGTACCAATAGCACCCTCTGTACAAGTACCAATAGCACCCTCTGTACAAGTACCAATAGCACCCTCTGTACAAGTACCAATAGCACCCTCTGTACAAGTACCAATAGCACCCTCTGTACAAGTACCAATAGCACCCTCTGTACAAGTACCAATAGCACCCTCTGTACAAGTACCAATAGCACCCTCTGTACAAGTACCAATAGCACCCTCTGTACAAGTACCAATAGCACCCTCCGTACAAGTACCAATAGCACCCTCTGTACAAGTACCAATAGCACCCTCCGTACAAGTACCAATAGCACCCTCTGTACAAGTACCAATAGCACCCTCCGTACAAGTACCAATAGCACCCTCTGTACAAGTACCAATAGCACCCTCCGTACAAGTACCACTCCTGCTGCTGTACATAACTGGAACCCAAGGATTAACCGATACCCTTTGACATGGAGAGACTTAATGTGACCAATGGAAAGCTTAGGTCTTTAGGTCAGTTCATCATGAGTGTGCCTCCCCCAAATGCCATCACTTGTGGTTCCCAATACAAGGTTGTCTAGGCAGCAGGGCAAGTGATTGTTTTAATGGTATTTATATGCACTAATATGCGCACCCACAAGCGCTCTGTCTATCATTTTTCTTTATCATATATACAGTGACAAGGAATAAGTTTACCGGTGGATGGTGTTCAGCGCTGTTAGCCAGGAGGGGAACGGGTCACTTGCTATAGACTCCGGATTTTCTCCGGGTGAGTAGAGGCGTTCTGGGCTGGGAACGCCCAGAACGCCGCTACTCACCCGGAGAAAATCCGGAGTCTATAAAGCGATGTGACCCGAGATTTCCTCCAGCACTATTCGCTCCCAATGGCTTCCCTATCGTAGGGTTTGCTGTTGGGTTATTTATTCGTTTTTGTTTACATTTACTTGCACGTAGGGAAACACATCCCATCATGCCTTGTTTGCTTACAGTTATTAGCTCCATTTTGCGTATGTGCAGGTTATTAATTAATTAACCGTTAACAATTTGGGTGCTGCAGCCATTAATCATGTAACTTCTGTGTTGTAAACCACCACCACCACCACCACCACCACCTCAATGTGTCATCACAAACATGTACCATAAGGTACCAGAACACATGTGAGTGAACACATGTGGCTGGTACATAACATCCCCACCCCATAAAGCATGAAATGGCCACCTGATAAAAGGTGACAGTTTTATGCTAGACGTGAGAATAAATTTAGGGTGCAATATGGCTAGGTTGGAGAGAGAGAGAGAGAGAGAGAGAGAGAGAGAGAGACAGAGAGAGAGAGAGAGAGAGACAGAGAGAGAGAGACGAAGAGAGAGAGAGACAGAGAGAGAGAGACAGAGAGAGAGAGAGAGAGAGAGAGAGAGAGAGAGAGAGAGAGAGAGACAGAGAGAGAGTGTGGTTTGAGATGGGACAAGGTACTAACCAATGGTGGTGAGGTCCCTCTTGCACTGTTCCTCCATGGTACGTAGCTCAGCCTCCTCGAGAGATATGATGTCGGCAGCTTGTTTGGTGAGCTCCCTCAGCCCCTCCTCCGAGATCTTCTCCTGGTCCTTCTCCGCCCTCAGCCTCTGCCTGTTCAGGTCTTCCTTGGCCTCCCTGTAGGCAATACCTGTGGGAAGGGGGGGGGGGACCACTGGGTAATGTAGAAGTGGTGTGTGTGTGTGTGTGTGTGTGTGTGTGTGTGTGTGTGTGTGTGTGTGTGTGTGTGTACGTGTGCGTGCGTGTGTGTGCGTGTGTGTATGTGTATCTTTGGTACATGCGTGTGAGGGGTCTAATGTAGTGGTGCTAATTTGGAACTCGTGTCATCTCTACACGTTTCAACAAACACATATGTCCAAATGCTGATTCATTATTGGAGTGTGAGACATGTCCTATGTATGCAACGAGGACCCTTGAGAGCATACAGGCCTGCCAGCTCTGGCAGATGAACAGAGGAATGTGTGTGTCTAGCTGGCTGGTGTGTGAAGAGTGTGCACTCTGAGCATGTGGAGGTGAGGACATGGGGAGATGAGGGTATCTGATGAGGTGAGGTGATCTGGTGAGCATGTGGAGGTGAGGGTGTTGGTGAGCATGTGGAGGTGTGGGCATCTGGTAAGCATGTGGAGGTGAGGGTGTTGGTGAACACATGGAGGTGAGGGTATGAAGGTATTTGGTAAACATGGAGGTGCGGGTATTGGTGAATATGTGGAGGTGAGGGTATCAGGTTAACAGGGATAGTAGGTGTGGCCTCGGGGGACTCCTCCCAGCACTTATGCAAAACGGGACAGGACTAAGGAGGGAGGGATGGGTGGGGAGCAAGGATGATGGGAGGGGACAGCACCCCATACCACGGGCAGTAAGGGAAACCCGTGACCAAACCACCTGGGCGAAGCCAAAAGTAAAATAAAATAATAAACCACTGCACTCACTAAGCTTCCTGTAACACTCTTCCTTCAGCTTCTCTGCGGACTCCATGTTGGCCAGTAGCCTCTCCTCCACCACCTTCCTCAGGGTGTCATCGTGCTCCTTCAGCACCCCCAGGGACCGCCGGCTGAGGTCAAAGGTGTCACGGCTCGCAAACTCCCCGTAGTTGAAGGCGTCGAAGATGAACTCCAAGATCTGGCTGGCCTTGAATACGCCCGTGCTGTTTTCGTTGGCAATGGCAACGACTTCGTCGACCATTTTGACGACCTGGGTTGGAACGGCTGTGTGTGCGCGCGTGTGTGAACCAAATGTGAAATAGTAATAGTATAAATACCCACATGGACACACACATACATAAATGCATGTACACACAAACACACACACAACACACACGCACACACACACACACACACACACACACACACACACACACACACACAACACACACGTACCGCTCCCGGAAAGTGTTGCAGCTGCACTCCTGAACTCCGCCCTGAACCTGTCAATCTCTTTGTCTGCGTGAATAGGCGAACAGTTATTGACCTCGTCCCCCCCCCTCCCCATCCCTTACCAAGCACGTCCAGTTGTTGGACCTTCTGCATACCCGCTTCCAGCTCATCACCGTCTCTGTAGTGCAGCCGCTGCTTGATATCTTCGGGCGCATTGCGTGCCTACGGAGAGGAAAGCACCGCCGAGGCGCCATTACACGTACGCGGCGAGGGAGGATGACGACTCGAGCGTACTAGTACGTAGGGCCTAGGCCCTATACCGCGAGCGTGCTAAGCGCAAACGCACGTTATCCACCCAGTATGTACGTACGTACTTCGTCCAACTCCGGGGTCATACTTTCTGGCGACAACTCGACAAAGGAGTAATTTTCCATTATTAAACTGCCACGAGAACACGACAAAAATCAAAAGAACTGTTACTACTATAACAGGTTAAAAATGGATAATGTATCTGACGTAATATCACGTGCTAATGAATGACACCAAGAGGGAAAATCCCAGGTGGTTTTGCTTCTATTCGCACGTTTTCTGCTCAGTCATGAGTGCCTCCATGACATCATACTCAGCGATGTCCTATATTAGGAAGGGGCGGGGCGGGGGGGGGGGGGGGGTGACATATATTTTGTTGGCATGCGCATCACGTGACACAACCTGTGGCAGTCTGCACTGGAACAGGTCTGATGGCTGCACCATGCCTGGAGATTCAACTACCCTCATTACTGGTGGTTGCACACCTATGAGGTGGGAGGAGACATGCGGAGTTCATTAGTCATGAAACAGGGAAAAGGGTTCAGAGGAGAGCGATTTGCGTTTCTCTCCTATACCAATCCTTCCTCCCAATCCTCCTCCCCCCTACATCTCTCCCATATATGCCATTAGTTTCCTTTGCTTTTAGTTTTCATATTAACCACATGTTAACTATATCTCACAACCTGAGAACCCATTATAGGGAACAAAAAAGCTTTTCCCAGTACATGAGGGGCAGTCGAACATTGGTGGGGGTTGAGAGGGAGGAGTGAGGGGTGGGTGAGGGAGAGATGATTGAGAGATGGTTGAGGGAGGAGGGAAGGGTGTTCCTCACATAGCATTCCAAGCTCCTCCCATGTAAACAACAGAGGGTCAGTCATAGGACAGAAGGGGTTAAGGTCCATCAAACGTACAGTGCCCTAAGCAACACACACACACACACACACACACACACACACACACACACACAGTTACCATCAGCAGGAAAAAGACAAACACACCTTCAAAATCTGCACAATGCCAGTGTAAACAAGCTAGCTGTTGAAATTGTAGGGAACAGAGAAGGTCAGTGCCCCTCCCTATAAGGTCAGTGCTCCTCCCTATAAGGTCAGTGGTCCTCCCTAAGGTCAGTAGTCCTACCTATAAGGTCAGTGGTCCTACTTATAAGGTCAGTGGTCCTCCCTAAGGTCAGTGGTCCTCCCTAAGGTCAGTGGTCCTCCCTATAAGGTCAGTGCTCCTCCCTATAAGGTCAGTGGTCCTCCCTAAGGTCAGTGGTCCTCCCTAAGGTCAGTGGTCCTCCCTATAAGGTCAGTGCTCCTCCCTATAAGGTCAGTAGTCCTACCTATAAGGTCAGTGGTCCTCCCTATAAGGTCAGTGGTCCTCCCTATAAGGTCAGTGCCCCTCCCTATAGGTTAGTGGTCCTCCCTATAATACAAAGGCTCACCACTGCACTAGGGCAAGGGATCCCTAAAATTCCACAGCCAGCTGTTTACACACATAAATATATATTACCTGGAACATAGTATGTATGTGTAGTGTGCACGTATGTACGTTCTCAATGGTACATAATGTGGTACCATTGTACACACACACACACACACACACACACACACGCACCGCACACTTAGTTTAGCCATTAACAGTTTATTTTTAACAGGTACGGGTCCATTGTAATAGCATAATAAACGAATTCACATTAATACCTCATCAGTCTTGAAGACATCAATGACATCTGTGTGTGTGTGTGTGTGTGTATGGTATGTGTGTGTATGTGTGGTATGTGTGTGTGTGAGCAGAATTTTAATTTAAAGGGGGGTGGTTGGTGGGACAACACTTACAGCTGGTATTGGGGAACCTCCCCCTGAGCGAGGAGGTGAAGAACTCGATGACGTCATCTCTCAGCTGGTCCCTGTGAGCAGCTACACAGTCAAAGTGCTGGGTGTAGTGTCTCTGACTAATCGCTTGCATGGGAGAGACAGATATCAAGTGAGCATATAAATACATACGTGCATGCATATGTACATACACACACACACACACACACACACACACACACACACACACACACACACACACACACACACACACACATACTGATTTATACAAACAAACTCACCAATGACATCATCATGACGAACAAAACATCTGAACTCTCCTGACGGGTGGATGTCCCTCCATTGCCTCAGGCACAACTATAGGTTCATGAGTTTGTAGGTCATTGAATATAACACACACACACACACACACACACACGCATACACACACACGCACACACAAACACACACACACACATACATTCACACACACACATACATTCACACACACACATACATTCACACACACACATACATTCACACACACACACATACATTCACACACACACACACACACACACACACACGTACTCACTATGGACACGTGCACACGTACACATCTAAACCAGTAATGGCCGGTATTCAAAAGGGTTGGGGGCTATGAACACCATCATCATATCATTGTGTTACAACTAGGTACGTGTGGACTATATGTACGTTGATTGGGTGCAGTGATTATTGAGTGGAGTGATGTTGCTACTTATTAAAGCTCTGTTCATTCTCAGCCTCCACGCACAGCCTTCCCTCCTGGTTCTAAGTAACACCATCCATGTGTTGTAAATGGAAGGAAAGGGGGGGGGGGGTGTGTGTGTGTGAGGAAGGTGCTGGGGACCGGATGCACACAATTGATGACACTTTAATTAGCCGGCTGTACGCTGTAGTCCCGGGATAGAGGAGGTTCATGGTATGCTCAACATAAGTGTTAATAAGTGTCAATTATGATGTTGTGGATGTTGGGGTACATAGGTATTTAAAAGGTTTGGTACATTGCATAACATGAACAGGAATACAAGATGCAGCAGAATACACTAATCAGAATAAATGCACTAAATAACGAATGCTATTATTAATACATACATACATATCCAGACACACTGAGACGCACTGGCTATGAAAGTGACAATGAGGAACTAGCCACATCGTAAGAGGAGGGCTCGGGCATTGGCTCGCACAAGAGTCAAATTAAGGCGACCATACAAGCTGCAGACAACCTTGGACTTGGGGGAGTTGGTCCTTGTAATTATTATAATTAATGGAGGTGTGCATGTGTGTGTGTGCATGTGTGTATGTGTGTGTGTGCATGTCTGTGCGTGCACACGTGTGTGTGTCCTTGTGCATGTGTGTGTGACAAGGTGCATTATGATTATGTTCTCCTCCTCCCCATCCCCTCCCACACCAGGTGGCTCTGGAGCTGCTGGACTACCACTTTGCTGATGACCAGGTGAGGTCAATGGCAGTGAAGAGACTCAAGATCCTCTCCAAGGACATCCTCCTCAGCATCCTGCTGCAGATGATCCAGGTTTATGAAATAAGTGTAAATTATGACGTTGGGCCGGGTCGATTCTTAATCTTAAGCCTTAAGACCTCACATGGACACTAAGGCCTGCACACTTCCTTACCTGCAACATACATGAAAAACAAAAACAAAAAAAAAAAAAAAAAACTGCCTAAAAAACTTTAAATTTTACAGACAATTTTACGCACTTGAAGTTGCAGGCAACTTTGGAAGTCCCGCCTGTGCATGTGTGTGCCCGCCTTCAGACTACAACAATATTATCCCAGGGGGCTACAGCTTACAGTGTGGAGACATGTCAGTTAATTTAAAGTACATTGTGGGCACCTGTCCCCATTCCTCCCCCTCCATGGCAACACTTAGCACACAAAGCAACACATGTGACCCGTATATATCACACACTCACACTCACCATGTACTGAAATGATGGAGCCACCTCTTGTGTGCAATATTTGAACCTGCAGACATGAAATTTATAGGTTGCCATGACAACACAGATCACGCGGCATTAATGTACCAACAGATGCTCCAAACCACTCCCCCTTCCCCCCCACACAATAACAAGAACACCAGTGTCACCCTATACTAGTCCCCAGACCATGTCCACTAATCACGACCATCTGGCAACCAAATTGGAAGGTCTGGGGACCATAATGGAAGGTCTGAGGACCACGTAAACAGGAAGGCCTGGGTCTGGGGACCATACTGGAAGGTCTGGGATATAGCAGGATGCAGTGGCCTTACACTCTTGATAAGTCGTGGGCCACAAAATCAGAACTCTTCAGCAGAAGCAACACCTCACTCGAGCACGTACACCTGAGGGTGTTACCTGGGATGATCCAGGTGGCATCCTGGGGAGAGAGGGGGATGAGGGAACCTCATGAGGAAAGGGGAGGGGGAGGAGGTATAGGAGGGAGAGGGGAGGAGGGATGGGAGGAGAGAGAGTTGCCTGTGTAACATTTAACACCTGTGTGTGTGTGTGTGCATGTGTGTGTGTGTGCATGTATGTGTGTGTGCATGTGTGTGTGTATGTGTGCATGTGTGTGTGTGTGTGTGTGTGTGTGTGTGTGTGTGTTCATATGTACTGTGTATAACACAGGGGTGCTGTAGTGCATCATGTCCCAATAAGCTCTACGTGAAACAGTGGTTAGAGATGCAGGACAGTGTTCCCTGGACCCCTGGCTGTTCCCTGGACCCCTGGGGCCCCCCTGGCCGCTTCCATCAAAGAGTTCCTTCAAACATATCACAATGTGCCCGTACACAGGAACAAGAAATTATATTATATTTGGACGAGCTTTACGTGTGCTCACGAATGGTTCTGCCAAACGTGCTGAAGAAATCAGAGGATTCAGGGAAAAGAACATAGTTCTAATGTAGTTCGTATTTGACTAAACATGCATTCATAAATTCATATAGATCGACAACCCTATAAGTGCTGCATCCTTTCGTGGACACCCATATATGTGCAAGGATAATGTGAAGGTCAACTCTCGGATAGGTCATATAAGGTGGAAGTTTATGACCTTAGCGTGCACAGGTTAAGTCTGGTGACTTTCTTTTGGGGTGAAAAATAAGTGTGCATTAGTGTTTTGATTCCATCGTGAACATTTGATAATCAACAGTGCTGGGACGACAGGGTTCTTTCTGCATGCTGAAAGATTGGAGTTGTTGATCTATCAGTCAGGCTGAGGTTGTCTGCGGTTCTGTTGTGGAGCTCCACTGACAAACCCAATATTGAGTAAATGTAACGTTCACTCCTTCGTAGAAATATTGATAGCATTTCTGTTTATTGAAGGGGCTTATGATATATAAGTAACTCTGCTGGTACGTGTACATCCCTTTAATATCTGTGTTATCCATAGCTTGTTAAATCACCGTGATTTTGAGTATCTTGATACATTTGGCTTGAGCATACAGTTTACACTTAGCGCTACAAGATTATTAATTTTAGTGCATAAATTTTAATTTGTGCAAGTTATGTCCTATTATGCAAATCTTGATTAGTGTGGTTTTGTTTTCAAACAGTTAGTTGTATTAGGTCACATCAAATAATTACTTTTTAAATGTCTACGCGTCGACGATTGTATATATATCAATGGAGTAAAGTTTAAAATGCTACCTACCCACGTGTTGCTTAACCTGTTTAGATGGTTCAGTAAGAAATTGGATATTTTTTGGAGGATATTAATTAGCAAAAATTTATCTGAAGTAGCGTTGATTTTGACCAATTTCGTCTACGTGTAGATTTAACATTAAGGATTCAAAACTGCCTTCATCATCTATGTGCATATGTGTATGTGTGTGGTGTGTGTAACTTTTACCTTAGGTGTGCTCCAATTAAGTTTTGGCACAACGGCACCTCCCAGTGTTGCAATCCCTCTCTCAATTTGACTGAGGAGGTCAGCAAAATCCGGTACCTGCTGTGGTGGTGGTGGTGGTGGTGTGTGTGTGTGTGTATGTGATGGTGTGGTGTGTATGATAGTGGATGTGTGTATGATGGTGTGTATGTATGTAGAACTTTGACATTGATGCAGGCCTCACCCCTGACTCCTCCCCCAACTCCTCCTCTTCTTCACTCCAACCATCCAGCTGAACAAAGCAATGAAAAAGAGCACATCACAGCCACTGCCAACATGTGTTCACGAGGTACCAAACCCCACACCCCAATACACACATGCACACGCACACACTAGTCTCGCAAACCAGACGTACATATGACGTACAGTAAGAGGACTGGGAACGAGGGAAACAAGGTCTGGTACAGGTGGTCAGTGTTTACATCATGCTCGCAACCAGGATTTGGTTGTGCCCAATCAGATTACATGCAGGTGCATTTCCTGTGACGATATAAAATTAAATACGCGTAAGCTAACAAAAATGGCTACAGTGAGTACTACGTCTATGTGAGGCTTTGGAGAGGACCCACACCACAACAGCTACAACTAAAGAGAGCTGCAAGAGAGTGAGCTGTCAGGTACTGCTAGGTACTGCTGTCAGGTACTGCTAGGTACTGCTAGGTACTGCTGTCAGGTACTGCTAGGTACTGCTAGGTACTGCTGTCAGGTACTGCTAGGTACTGCCAGGTACTGCTCGTAAGCTTAGCTTATCAACTGGAAGAGAAAAATCACCTATGCTATTATTGTCTGCTGCCAAGGGTATTTGGACATTGCAAAGACGACTCCGTAGTTGTTGTAGTAAGTCTGCTTGCGGCCTTTGATGAAAGACCAGGTCAGGGTGCAACGGAATGGTACACACGCGTACGCATGTGGGCGTGATCACAGAGGTCGTCGCATACGGCAAAGTAGCTTTTCATCAGCCCTGATATGCTGCTGAACGAGCAGGGGCAAGGTGATGGTGAGGGTGTTCTGCTAGGACTGGTGAACCAGCAGAATCTTGAGACCAAGTAAAATGTAAGTTTATGCATAATATGATACCCATATCATATGAATATTTTCACGAGTCACATGGTTCCAGATTAAATAAAAGGTCACCAATTAAAACTTTTACCAGATGTAATTCTACGTGTTCCCCTCATCTTCAGTCCTCAAATACGGAAGTACGTCTGGGCTGCAAGACTGCACACACAACTACCTAACCACGCATACACCACACACACCACCACATACACCACACATCCCCACATACACCACACACCCCACATACACCACACCCCACACACACCACCACATACACCACACATCCCCACATACACCACACCCCCACCTACACCACCCCCCCACATACACCACACATCCCCGACACACCTACCTCACCCTCAAGCTCACCATCACTCAGGCCGTCACTGTTACCATGGACGCACATCTCGGGGAGGTTACAACTACGTTGGAGGTAAAATTTTAAAAACGATGGCCACACCCACTTGCGCCATATAATTTACGCGAGAGCATACCCACGTGGTAGGATGACGCCATCACTCCCCAGGTAAGCTACGAAGTCCTCAGGCAACGTGATGAAGATACTGAAGCAAAAAGTGCCATTAGGATGCGTTGGCTAGGGCACCTTCTCCCCGCCCCCTCCTCTAGCGTATAATTACCTTGGGATTGTGACCGCTTTTAAGTCGTCGTACCAGTGCGAGATGGCGCAGTTCAGTACCTAAGCGTGCAGAAAGAAATGTGCCGCGAAGAAGAAGATTGGGAGCATATGGGCGGGTATGTGCAGGACGAGTCATAAACGAACGAACGCACTTCTTCCACTGAAACCTCCATGCCGGGGTTGCGTTGAAAAAGTCTGGGCACGCGTAATAGCAATTAGATCACGTGGTAAATGCTGTGCAATTACAGAATGCAATATTAATTGCTGTCCAACGGGGCAATGCAGCTGGGGACAACGAAGGTGGACAGTGAGGATGAAGAGTTTTTTTTTAGTTTTGTGTTATTATTTAGTGCAAATGTAGTTGGATATTGGTGTTGTATCTTTTATATATCCTTTAAAAAAAAGAAGTTATAATTCATTATTCAATTGTAATAAATAATTCTAGCTAGATGTTACATACTAATACAGAGATCATATATATATATATACGTATGATCTCTGCATGATACATGTATTTGGTAGTACATTTTGATATGCAGACTGGGAGATACAAGGCAGTCTGCATACAGGACGTGTACGTGCACACGAATTTGCAAATTAGGAGTTCTGAAGTGATACTTGATTTTAAGGAGCCGAAAGTTCAAACATTGTTCTTAAATAGAGCACACCGCACAGTCGACGGCAGGCTCTAGCTTGACGTTGTAGACGTCTTTGTAGGACGACGCATCGGCGACCGCGGCTATCTGGTAAGACTTGCTGGCCAGGAGCTTGGCGGCTTCAGCGTTGTCGACGCAGATGTTATCCGAGGGAAACTTGGGGTTGGCCGCAAGGATACCGGCGTACTCCAAGGTCCATCCGGCGGGGCACACTGCGGTGTTGGGGAAGACGACGAGGGTGTCGCGTCTGGCGGCGCAGGCCGTGCATGGTATGACCTCCTTGTTGACGAGGCTGGTCATCAGTTCAGGCCTATCCACTTGCATGTTGGAAGACGTCGGGTTGTCGGCAAGACAGAGGTACCCTCCCTCCCTGTTGGAGATGGAGCCTTGGGTGTTGACGATCTGGCCCAGGTAGAGAAGCACGCTGGGGCACGTGGAGCTACCCCATCGGAAGTAGAAGACGACTGAACCCATGCAGCGCGAGGAGAATTGGGGAGAGAGAGAGAGAGAGATCGAGTGAAGAGAGATATTACAAATGAACGACCACCCGTCATCCACCCAGGGCGTCATTGATTTCCCTTGCTTAATATATACCTCCTGAGGGCGGTCCCTTACCTCCTGAGGGCGGTCCGGGAGGTCCTGCCATTCCTGGAGTGCCCGGTAGACCATTTGTTCCAGGGGATCCTTCCGTCCCCGGGAGGCCACGTAGACCTTGAGCACCAGGGGAGCCAGGGCGCCCCTGACCACCGGGCGATCCACGCTGCCCTGCAGGTGTGTGTGTGTGTGTGTGTGTGTGTGTGTGTGTGTGTGTGTGTGTGTGTGTGTGTGTGTGTGTGTGTGTTAATGTGAAGATGAATGACCGCACACATTGTGGAATTTAAACCATGAAGGGCACCCTAATGGTATCCCATAATGCCAACGTACCTGGGTTGCCGACCAGACCAGGGATACCGTATTCACCTAGCTGCCCCTTTGATCCGTCGTTGCCTGGCGTTCCGGGGCTCCCGGGAGGGCCTGGGGGGCCCCCGTTACCGGTGGGACCCTTCTCCCCCGGAGATCCCGGTGGGCCCTGTACCCCAGTCTGTCCCTGATAGCCTGGACCTCCCGCGAAGCCCATATCTCCTTTGGCTCCCATCGTGCCTGTGAGATGGGTTGTGGACGATGGTAAGTGCTTGGTTTTGTATAAAACGGACCACAAAAGATTGGTGACAGCATGTAGGAAGCGAAATGGGTGGTGGTGGGTGGAAGTGAGGGAGGAGGGAGGGTAGGGTGAGAGTTCTGGAGAGAAAGAAAGAAAGAGAAGGAAGGTGTCTTACCATCCTCGCCTAGGGTGCCGGGGGTTCCAGGGGAACCGGATGGACCCCTTGATCCCATGTCTCCCGGCGCTCCCAATTTGCCAGGGGTGCCGGGTTGTCCTGGTGAGCCTTGCGGTCCCTGGGGGCCGGGGGGACCCTCTACGCCTGGGCCAGGGGGCGGGCATGTGGGACACTTCTCGTCTTTTGCTTCGCAGTATCCCTTCTTTCCAGTTGATCCTGTTGTGTGTATGTGTGTGTGTGTGTGTGTGTGTGTGTGTGTGTATCAATAAAGAGACATGCCTCTTTAATCATCCATTAGCTAACACCCCCCCCCCCCCCCCCTACCTGACCCCTTACCTTTCTGCCCAGAAGGTCCTGCTGGTCCCTGCTGCCCTGGTTCGCCAGCATTTCCTGTCTGGCCGGGTTGTCCAAGATGTCCAGGAAAACCAATGCCTCCTGGATTCCCCGGGTAGCCTGGGGACCCGGGCACTCCTTCATCTCCTTGTGGGCCTGGTTCAAAAGTTTTTTTTTTTAAAACAACAATAAGTTGAACTACACTTCAACACTTCAAAAAAACAAAAAGAAAAAGAGCCACCAATCCTCCCTCTTATGTCTCCCTCCATCCCCCTCTCACATCCTATATAAGTCACCTTCAAGTCCTGGGGGTCCCTGTGGACAGTTACAGTCCTTGTTATTGTAGACATCCCCTATCTCCGCTGCCAGAACTGAGCAGGCCTGAGCTAGGCACAGGAGTGCCCAAATCGAGGCCATATATGGTTTGCACATGACAGCTAGTCTTAAGGCCAGTGCAGCCCTCTTTATATACTCCTTCACGTAATGTTTTGTTTGTCTGGATTTAGCTACTGTGGCTATCCTTTAACCCTCAACAAGCCTTTCAAAGGTAGTCTTTGATTTTTAGAAATTCCTTTTGCTTTGTGTGGATGTGGGTTTGATTGTGCCATGAAGATTTTCAGTTGTATAGTCCGCTTTCCTCCGCCCCAATGTTCTCTTCCCATGCACCAAAGCCCTTAACCCTCCGCCAAACGGAACGAACTGCCGGTATACCAGTCCAGTGCAAAGATGTTATACTTGAACTTGGCATCATGGGGTTCTATATATTGTCTCTGCATATAATTAAATAAATGTACATGCATGCATGTATTTTTACGCGATACGGATAACGACTTTCGTGTGCACAACGGGAGGAGGGGGATCCAAATCCAAAAATTCAGATTACTTTATGCCATAGAGAAACGGCATATAGGTAGTTGGAACTAATAATCGTTCGGAAATTATAGCGATTCAAACGGAGCTAACACTTTTACTTCGTGCAAAGCTGCATGCCCCATGCCCCATGCCCCATGCCCCATGCATTATATGTCTGTATACGCCAACACGGCATGATTCACTTCAATTCTAATATGACCGAAGAACAAGAAACCGCGCAATTATGAAAGTCAGTCGTGTATAGCAGATATATATCTTCTCTTGCATGCGCGTGTAGCAGATAGGAAACAGTTCACTTGACTCATTTAGGAAGAGCACAAAAAGAACCCCAGTACGTATTTGCAGGTATATATAGAGGGTTTTTTTTTTTCTTACTTGGCGTGTGGATGTGCTTATTTTTATGCAATGCATATTGCTTTAGGCATCAATGGACTCTTTAATGCATACATGTGCTATTCATGCATGGGGTTTTTTAACGTTTTTTTTTTCGCCCCCCCCCCCCCCCCTCCCCCCCCCTCCCCCTCTTATCTGCCATGCATGCAACGTCTTAGGACCGAGCTAGCATGATATAATGATGAAAGATGGCTATCGCATTAATACATTATAGTAGTACTATATGCATGCATTATCAATTTCATGAATTGGATTTGTATATATTATTTTATGTAGAGAAGCACTTAGACGAGCGTATAGTTGAGTCGCAACGAATTCGAGACACACTTGTGGTGATGTGGCTTTGTGTTACTCGCTCAATGGGTTATCGAGCATCCATAACAACGCTACCTCCACAACGGGGTTTTGTCTAAACCCTTGCCGCATTGTTCTTCCGTTGCGTAGGACCGGACGTCGCATACACAGGGGGGGTGGCTCACTGCGAAGTATATAAGGAGCCTCCTTGCTGAGGGTAAAACATGTCCAGGTAGTGCAAAAAACATGGTACAACTAAGGTTCTGTGGTCTTGCCTTGCTCTGCCTGCTGCAAGTGGCTGCAGTGCTGGCCGATGACTCCTATGGGAGGGATAGGTCATACCCTCACTCTAAGCAAGAGTACAAGGAAGTGAGCAAGAAGTACCCTCCTAAAGAACACACCAAGAAGTACGCCCCTACACAAGAGTACCCAGAAGAGTACTACCCAGCGAAGGAAGAGTACCAACCTACGGAAGAGTACTACGCTCCTAAGGAAGAGTACTACCCACCTAAGGAAGAGTACTACCCACCTAAGGAACACACCAAGAAGCAGGAATACTATCCTCCTAAGGAGAACAACAAATGCAGTTGCCCTCCAGGTCCAATGGGACCCCAAGGTAACGATCTCTTTCCATGCATGCATCGATCCCACACTCTCCACACCCATGCATTCCCCAGCAGCCATGCATGCAGTTGTATGATAACATGAAGTAAAAACTTCTGAGCATTATTCACTTACCGTTACCCCTTATACCCACGCCCTTTGCAGGTCAAAAGGGAAATGTAGGGTCGCCAGGTTCCCCAGGTAACAACGGAAAGCCAGGCAATGCAGGAAAGCCAGGTCTTATGGGTCCATCAGGACCCAAGGGACAACCAGGCAACGCAGGACCCGCTGGTCCCGCTGGAACTCAGGGAGGGAAAGGTATATAAGCAATAAGATATATAAGCTAGTGAAACAGTTTTTTTTTTTTTTTTAATGCCACACCCATGCATGCATCAGAGATCAGCTAGGCCAATTTGAATTTAAATTTAAGTGACTTCATAGAATAGCAGCAGTTTACTGATAACACATAGCTCTTCGGGTTATATAGACCGAAGTTTGCTGTCAAAATAGCATGCAGCCTTTGGCTTCATAATAATATAAAATGATTTATATCATTGACAATGTAAGTGATTTAATTAACTTTTGCTTTGCAGGAGCGATGGGTATTCCAGGAGAGTGCATATACCCACCTGCCCCCACATGTCCCAACTGCCCCCCTGGTGCGCCTGGAAACCCAGGCACTCCCGGTCACCAAGGAGGACCTGGAGCCCCAGGGGCCCCAGGACAGAACGGTCAGCCCGGAGGCAACGGTGAACAGGGTTTGCCCGGTAAACAAGGTACCCCCGGAACACCAGGAATGCCTGGACAGCCAGGTAAGGATGAGGATGAGTGGTGTGTGAGCGAGAGAGAAAGAGAGAGAGAGAGAGAGATAGTGAGAGAGAGAGAGAGAGAGAGAGAAAGAGAGAGAGAGAGAGAGAGATAGTGAGAGAGAGAGCTAGAGCTAAATTAAGAAAGAGATGGTGATGGTGATATGTATACACATGCGCATTCTCATTTACAGGGAAGAAGGGAGAGAGAGGACCAATGGGACAACAGGGAGGCCCTGGCATGCCCGGAAGGAGAGGTGATACAGGTGCGATGGGTGCCCCTGGTCAGAGGGGTGACAACGGTCCATCTGGAGCCCCCGGAGCCCCAGGTGCCCCCGGCACTAATGGAGCCAATGGATTGAGTGGAGATAGAGGAAACACGGGTGCACCTGGACGTCCAGGAGCACCAGGTGAGGAACTTCAAACCAACAGAACAACAGCCACACCTTACACCCTCCCCCCCCCACCCCCCGCAACCATAATTTCTTTCTGTAGGTAACAATGGAGCTCCGGGTTCCGCTGGACCCGCAGGACCAACTGGACCACAAGGAGGACCAGGTGCTCGTGGAGGACCAGGAGCACCGGGAGCCCCCGGAGCGCCAGGCACCAACGGTGGACCAGGCCCAGCAGCTGCTAGAGGTTAAAAAAAAGGCTGCGTCACTAGTTTTATTAATGCCCCCCCCCCCCTCCCCCCCCCCCCCCCCCTTCCCTCTCTCTCTCTTTCTCTCTCGCAGTGGTCACTTTCACGCACTGGGGTCTCAACGTATGCCCGGAAGGCGAGGTCGTCCTCTACACTGGCCGCGCGGCTACTGCCCGCGCCGTCAGAGACGGATCTTCCAACTTCTTCTGCCTCCCCGACGAGAACGAGCGAACTGACGGGCCCCTCGAGCGACCGGAGCTGTCCGTCAACGTCGTCGTCCTCAAGGAAAAGAAGAACGCCGTCCCTCTCCTGTGCGCCGTCTGCTCCATCCGTCTCAGCCCTGCGATCTTCGTCTCCATCGGCCGCTCCAACGAGTGCCCGCCCGACTGGACCGCCCAGTACAGCGGTATACTCGCAGCCAACCCGAAGTGGCCCACCGACTCCATTTGCGTCAACAATGCCGTGGCCGGATCTCTCGTACAACAGCATGGGGACGGCATCGTGGCCGTAGCGCTCGACGGGAGCGGAAGTAGCGGCAAGTACGACGCCTACGGAGGGGCGTCGGCAGTCACTTGCACCGTGTGCTCGAAAGATCCAATTGTGTAAAAAAAGAACGTTGTTGGCATTTTGGAAAGTAAAAATATCCATGCAATTTGTATGAAATTTAAAGAAAAAAAGTTGTTTGCATACAAACGACGTGAGACGACTATACATGCCGCGGCAAACATGATCCATATACACTCAATTTTTCCCGCGCATCAGTCTAGCATTAACCGGTCATGCATGGGACGTATATATGCATGTCATGAGCCTCACAGTTTTAAGAGAACCGCGCTATACACATCGCGTGCGTGAATTTATTACTGTGGCCCGGCTGTGCGTATTATTTTATTTAGGAAAGGAAGAATTAGCCCCGCAATCGTGTTTTGGAACACATTTAAAACCATTGTCTTTCTTTAAAATTAACCATTCCATATACAGCTCAAGTTGATGGCGTCTATTGGATTATAATGAACAAGTAGAAATATACGAATGAAAGGAGCATAAAAGCGCGCATTGTGGGGACTTACATCGATTATATATAGATCCCCGGCTAATTATATAGATCCCCGGCTAATTATATAGATCCCCGGCTAATTATAGTAATTCTGAGCATCCAGGGACGCTAGCTGTTACAGAATTTGTGTTCCAAAATGTTTACCGTTCCAAAATAGTTGGCCCTATACATGCAGTAACTGAATGGCAAATAACAAGATTATATAATCTAAAAATGCTATCAATTAACCGGCTAGATAATTATAAATAGCAGCATTCAATTAGTGCGCTCTGACTCGATCAAGATTAATGTGATAGCGGGTTAACAATGCAAACCTGCTAGTTCTATATACTGCACGTTCAAACAGATAGAACATATTTTACATCCACAGCTGAGTGGAACTTTTTTTTTTTTAGTACAATATTATTTAAGCGAGCCCATTGCAGGTATTTCATTACATAAACAAGCTCTATATAGATGCAGGTTGCTAATAAAATAAATTGTAAATTGATGCTTGTAACATGTGCGCATATAGGTTAATATACGTTCCGGGCAAGCAAAAACACTAGGTCTGGCCCGACCATGCATGACTGTGGATACATGCGCAAAAAACTCTGCCCTTCATTTAATTCTCATGCATCATGCATGCGTGTATGCATGGCTATGAGTAGGCCTACCCTGCACCTCTTCCATATTCATGTATGGCCTCCCACTTTGACCTAAACTATTTAATATTATTTCAGCAGCTTTGCTGAATATGGTGGCGTCTGGCATGTGAGGTCAGTTGTCTGGCATGGGCCTCTATGTAACATGGGGTTGAGCACCATGCAGTAAGCTGTCCTGCATGCATGTCCGTGTTTGCGTTCTATACGTTAATTTGTCAGTGCGTTGCATGCATATCAGTGTACTGATTTTAAAAGAGAATATAAAATTAGGGACAATAGTGTAGCGGCTTAGCTATAGGAGACTGCATGTGGCTGGCTTGGCGGCAATTCGGTTAATTGTTTATAAGCCTGCGGTCATCAGCAGTTATAATATTACAAAAAGAGGTACTATATTTGTTGGCATGGCAATAACGACGTTGTTTATTCTGGCCATGCAAGCTAGAATGATAAATTCACGACCAATTAAGCCGAAATTGCATGCTATCCATCCTATAGAGTTTACTGACTAATTTTTTTATTTTTGATAATGCTCCGCGGCGCAAAATCAAATTCTCCCATGCACGCATATATACAGCTAGCGTGGCGAGCCTATACTGCTCACCTGGTCTATATAGATTAAGAAATGAAAATCAGCACGACATGCATACGCCCTCGCTCGAATGAGCAACCCTGTTGAGACATAACTGGATATCACTTCAAAGCACGCATGTGGACACCAGAAAAACGTTAGAAACTATGCAGCGCTTATACAATCTGCGCGTATATACTGAATTAAAAATCGAGCGTATACATATATCGGCTAGCTAGCTAGGGAATCGATTAATACGTAGACGAATAAAACTGCACACAGAAATACTTTTGTCTGATGGATGTCTGGTACGGGGTAATTACTACATTAAATAGACGCTTTGATCATATATATTACTAGAACCGCAGTTTTTTAAAAATAAAATAATTGTGCATGACCGGCTGAAAACGACACCACTAATAGGGCCATCTTGGTCCTCGCAACTTGGCCGTATATGCGTCTATCCTACCAGCCACCCGGCCCATCATGACGATTAAAAAAAAAAAAAAAACATTTACAGCACCGCCTTTTAATATGGAATCTGAACCTGCGGCAGCAGGTTCAATATAGGATTGATTGAGGGTTGATGAATGTCATTAATAAAACTTCACTAGCGTCTGGAGGGACAACGGAGAAACGGATCGCTTATCTCTTTATTGCGATAGAATGAGGGTACAACGACCTACAGTTCTACGTTGGTACCGTGTCATAAAACGGTGTGGTTATAGAGAAACAAACAATTTCCTGTTTCTCGTGCCCAGTCCTAAAATAATTCTCCATCGTCGTCGTCGTCGTCGTCGTCGTCGTCGTCTTCTTAGGAAGGTATAACTCGAGCTAGGAACGGTTTAGAAGGACGGGAATAGTATCAATCGCTTCGAAATTTACCGGCACGTTATCCATACATGTCATATAGACACATATCAAGTTCTATGAAATAATGTATGTAATAGATATTTATTAATAATTTTAGGCAGTATAAATACTCTAACCTGCACAAAAAATATTTGGTGTTCCTATCGCAGTTTAGTTGTTACTTTGGCTAGTGAAGTTGTTTTTCTAAAAATGCCTTCGCGTAATCAAAATTAAAGAAGAGATCTAAGCAACGAGCGGAATACCTCCAAAAGCAAGACGAGAACAAAGCTAAAGCCCGAGCGCTCTACAAGGCCGATCCCGAAAAGAAGAAGGCCTCTGTACGCGACAGCTACAACGCAGATATTGAATCTAAGCGATCTGCTAAAAGGCGGCGATATAAAGAGGACCTTGAGGAGAACCGTGCTGCTAAAAGGCGGCTATATGAAGAGGACCTCGAGGAGAACCGTGCTGCTAAAAGGCGGCGATATGAAGAGGACCTCGAGGGGAACCGCGCTGCTAACAGGCGGCGATATGAAGAGGACCTCGAGGGGAACCGCGCTGTTAACAGGCGGCGATATGAAGAGGACCTCGAGGAGAACCGTGCTGCTAAAAGGCGGCGATATGAAGAGGACCTCGAGGAGAATCGTGCTGCTAAAAGGCGGCGATATGAAGAGGACCTCGAGGAGAACCGTGCTGCTAAAAGGCGGCGATATGAAGAGGACCTCGAGGAGAACCGTGCTGCTAAAAGGCGGCGATGTGAAGAGGACCTCGAAGAGAACCATGCTGCTAAAAGGCGGCGATATGAAGAGGACCTCGAGGGGAACCGCGCTGCTAACAGGCAGAAATACGAGGACAATTCAGCTGCCATTAAAGCATCTAAAAGGAGTCGGTATTGGAATGACCCCGCTGTCCGATTGGCTAAATGTGCTTCCGAGAGGACGCGGTACCGCAGGGGTTACAGCACTACCACTACCACCCAAAGGTATGTTATGGCATGTTGTATTAACATTAAAAAGCTGTGCATGCAACATTTGTAGAGCATAGTCGGGCGGTGTTTGGTCGGGCTTGTCACCCTTCTACCTGACCAAACGCGGTAGTAGGGCCCGCCCGAGGATGTACAGCACGGATCTGCACAAAACCATTCACTTCACATGTAAAGCATGCATGGTGACTCAACTGTGTGTACAGTAATAGTGTCTATTGTTTTACTAATCTGATGTATAAAAAGGCTTCCTTATTTGAAGGCTTCCTTATCTGTCTAGCCATGTACATGTGTTGCAACTGTATGAATATAATTGCAGTTGCAAGGGCTGAGAACTATAGGTGAAATGACAATAACTGCAACCATATCCTGCTCCCATATAGCTACACCTTGTATGAACCCAAATCTCATGCACTAATGGAGTATAATGGTGGTCTTGAAAAAGCTATTCTTAGGGATAGTGAGCTTCTAAGTGAAGTAAATGATGCCTTTTGTAAGTCTCATCCATTGCTAGCTCAAAAGGTTGTTACTAGATCTGCCACCATAAGGTACTTCTCACATTTATGTAAAATCAGACATTCTGCCCACACTCATAACGCTGCAGACCTTGTCCACACTCATATCCTTATCAATCTACATGGTGCCATGTTATCCCAGATCTACATGCAGTCATGTGGTTCACTTCCTGGGTTCCCACACTATCCAGCTTTACTTCATGTAGGCTACACCTCCATGTTTAGATTGGAGCATTTTCAAATTTGACCAATAAAATTTTAGCACATGCCGTTAATATGATGGAATTGGACCAATAGAATTATAGCACAGTCTGCACACGTGTTAAGGCTTTGCAGGTATAAAAGTCAGTCATGCACCCGCTGAATTATAGTGCACTTTGAAAAAAGAGGTAAGAATTTAATAATATACTCTATGTGGATTCACGTGTAAACTTGCTTGAAAAAAGAATTAGGTAAAAAATTTAAAATCATACTCTCTGTCTCTGTCACGTACATGTAGATGGCAGCTGAAGACCTAACTGGTTTTTTTTATCAAGAGGGGTCGGAGGAGGAAGAGGATGATACATCCTCCGACTCCTCCCCTTCACCCCGCCACCTCCAGAAGCCCCGCCACTCCTACCACCACCAGCAGCAGCGCTACCCCCGCCGGCACCACCAGCGCTGCCCCCGCCGGCACCACCAGCACTGCCCCCACCGGCACCACCAGCGCTGCCCCCGCCGGCACCACCAGCGCTGCCCCCGCCGGCACCACCAGCGCTACCCCCGCCGGCACCACCAGCGCTGCCCCCGCTACCACTGCACCGCCGCCCCTGCATGGCCACTGCCACCCTGGCAGAATGCAGCATGGCGGGGAGGCCGAGGAGGAGGACGTCCCCGCAGGAGACGAGGGCGCGGGCGAGGACAACTGATAATTAATACTACAAATTCATATAATTATAATTATTATTATTTTTTAGAATAATAAGATCAATTTTTTGGCATATATCATAAGGAACCATACAGCACACCAACATATTATTATTATTTAATTAAAGTCAGAAGGGATCACAGTCCTAGCCAGTATGGCCCTTGCTATGGCTCTCACCAGGGTGATATTCAACCTTCCAAACATGTCACTGATCACCCTGGCTTTACGAAATGAGGAAGAGCCAAAGGCCAAGCGTGTGGCCAGTAGAGCAAAGGTTCCTCTTGCTTCCTCACCCCAATTGCAGTAAGTTTCTACTGCTAGAGGCACACACCTCCAGCCTAGTTCAGCACATTTAGGGTCATTGGCTGTGTGCTTTCTATTTTCTGCAGCTTCAGCAGCAGCACCCACCCTCCTACTTGCCTCAGCCAAAATAGCAGGGGTAAGAGGAGATGTGACCGTGATGTCAAAGGCTGCCGGCTTGCCTTGAGCCCAGTCCCTCACTAGCACATCAGCTGGGCGATTATTATTAAAGTTATTTATTGAAAATGATACTACATATACAGTTTTAAGCTACGCAATTTTACTAAACAAAAAACAATACACTGGAACGGAGAAGGTGAGGAGACTAACATCCAGTTACCATTGAACGGGACAGCAGAGCTCTGGCATTCGCTCTAACTAGAACCAGGTTTAACCTGCCATAGAGAGCCGAAGTGACCTGGGACTTGCAACAATTTGATCTAATTGCCTACGGTGATAAAAAAAACCTATGAAACAAGTAAATAAAAACATTCACTAACGAGAGAGTTGTTGGTATATAGGATTGACCAATGGTGGTGTAAAAAGCACGGAAACAAGAGTGACAGAAATTTTACTCGAAAATTGAAATTGGCCTATATTTAGCACGCTCACAAAATAACAGCGCATGCCTGAGTAATGTGCTAAATATAGGCCAATTTCAATTTTCGAGTAAAATTTCTGTCACTCTTGTTTCCGTGCTTTTTACACCACCATTGGTCAATCCTATATACCAACAACTCTCTCGTTAGAGAATGTTTTTATTTACTTGTGAAATAAGGGAAGATAAAATGGAATCCCGGCAGTGCATGTGGTGACGTTCTTTCAGATAGTGCTGAAGATCTCAGTTAACAGTGTGGCAACCGCATTAAGGATGGTATGCGACTAGTGCCCTGGGTGGACAGCAAGCAGGAATGAACACAATCCAGACACCAGCGATGCCAGAATAAAATAAAAATTAACTCCAGTATACCCATGCAGCGTGAGTATATAAGATTCATAAGGACCGAGAGCCATTTTAACCGATGCTACTAGACTAATTGGAGCATGCTGCATGCATCAGTTGAAAACACATGCTGCCGCTGTGTAGCAAAAAGGTTTAGCTGTGCATGCTTGTGGGTAATATTATAATAGTTGCAAAAGCAACGTTACCTGTGCATGCATGCATGGGGGACCATACGACCGAAATGTCAGGAGTAGTGTGCACGACGTGGTTGGATTTGCTTGCCTCTAAAGGTGTTGAAACCTATTGCGGGGGAGGGGGGTATATGCATGGAAAGTTAAACTTGTTTTTGGGTACCATCCACGGTTATGCCATCTGCATGGGGGCCTGGTGGACTTTATGAATCTTCGCAGATGCGTATATAATTATGATATAAATACACAAGTAAACGAATATCAATGATAAATTAAGCTCACATACATAATAATCCAACTTTAACTCCAAACAAAATGCCACTTCAATTAAATTTATAAAATGAATTCAGAAAAGGCCGGCGCAGCATTCAGCGGCCACTGAAAATGCACTACATGCAGACAATATAATGATAACTTATGATGACGTAGTGCAAGGCTAGGGGAAGCTGGGGGGTTTAATAAACAAACTGCTGAAAATAGAAGCTGAATCCAAACGATGGGAGCTACACATGCAAATTAAACGTGTGAACGCGACCATGACATCAGTAATTACTCAGCAGATGAGGAATGAGATAAGAAATTGAGCGACCTCCTTAGGGCGAATTAAACTAAGGTGGCGCTTCTCAGGGCATGATTCGGGTGGCATTTGTTTGTCGATGTGAGCACAACAAGATGTGCGGATGAGGAATGATGAGCAAAAAAAAAAAAAAAATCATTCAACCAATAATGGCTGCTGATCATCAGTTTTATATCTCGCGGGGAATATCATGTGTTTGTGAAAATGCACGCATGTCCCCGGTACGCATGTCCTCGGTACGCATGTCCCGGCCCGGTATACGGTTCAATTAAGGGCAAGAAGGGTTGCATTGAGTTGCATTTGTAGATGTGTATTATTGTAAACATTACTAGAAAACAAATGAATATTAATTAAAATGTCATAATTAAACTAAAGAGAGGAAGTGTTCCTCTGATGGTGGTCCCTTTGAATTAACATCCACCGAACATCCACCGATAGCCCGATTTGGTGATCCCCCCCCCCCCCCCCCCGTCGTGTTAGGTGAGGGTGTGAGGACTGAGTAAACCGCAAATATAAAAATGCAATCATTACATCGTGCTGTTAAGAGAACTACAATAGGGGGGTTGATTCCTCTGGTAATTGACTGGTTGTTTAAAGACGAGGAACCCAAATTAATGCTAAATCTAGACGCATATTATCTAATTGTGTATATATTAAACATGCTACTTATTCACGTGTTCACGTCTTAGAAAATTTATGAGGATAATCGCTCGGAAGTAGCGTCTACGGGTAGATGATTTTGACCGATTTCGTCTACGCGTAGACGGTCCGTCGATTTAATATTAAAGCAGTAGCGACCATTTATATATAACTCCTCCCCTTACTCTCTGGTATACATGACTCCTCCCCTGTCTCTCCACTTTAAGCTTGTTTTCATTGACCTGGTCCGTCAAGTCATGCCATGAAGTTTTCATTCACATACACTTAAACTGCCACAACGAGGAGAGGCATGGATGTATCCGCGCACAGTAGTACGTGACTTGGGCTAGCTAGGCGAAGCGAATGCGCGATAATTAGAGCTAGTAACAAATTGCGCATGCGCAGGACGTTCTTTCTCTCGTGCTATAGCGCGTGCACACTAGGTAGTTAGGTATGAGGTGAGTCTCCGTAAGAAACGTACCAAAGGTGTTGTGTAGGGCGGCGTTATTTGTACCCTTTCGAATAACGTAAGCGCCTATTTTATACTATGCAACGTTGAGTGTGGGCTAGAATGGAAAGTGGAGTAATATTACACGCCTAATTAGGAGTTGATCACATATTGTCTTCCTGTTGTTGCATAGTACCTTGCGCCTTCAAAAAAGATTGGCCGCCTCTGTACTAAAGTGCGGCAAGAGGAAGATATGGCTGGATCCCAACGAGACAACCGAAATTGCCAACGCTAACTCGCGCCAGAATATCCGCAAGCTGGTCAAAGACGGCCTCATTATCCGCAAGCCTCAGGCCATTCACTCCCGCTCGCGTGTAAGAAGAGCGTTGGAGGCAAAAAGAAAAGGACGCCACCAAGGTAAAGAGGCGTGGTGTGTAATGTTATGTCACGTGATCGTATGTGGGTGAAGATTAACCCCCTTCTCCTACTTACTGCATTATGCAGGGTATGGTAAAAGAAAGGGAACAGCAAACGCTCGTATGCCCGAAAAGGTGATCTGGATGAGAAGGATCCGGACACTAAGGCGTTTGCTGCGCAAATACAGAGAGTCGAAGAAAATCGATAGTCACCTGTCGGTGAACCTGTTGCCGCGTTAACGTTTGTGGCCATGACTGTCCCCTTTTTACCTTGCAGTTACCACAGCCTCTACCTTCGCGTCAAGGGTAACATGTTCAAGAACAAGAGAATCTTGATGGAGTACATTCACAAGAAGAAGGCTGAGAATCTTCGTGCTAAGCAGCTGTCGTAAGTTCAACTTCCAGGGGTGGAGAGGGTGGTGTTGGGTGCGTTTGGGAATAAGCTTGTTACAAGGCTTGTCTTCAATCACTTGAGTGTGTGGCCAGTACTGTCATCTGGTACTGACCAGTGTTGACTGTACCTTCAGACATGGACATGTGTAGCTTCATCTAATGTACTTCAAAGCTCCAGTGTATGTCCTGAGTACAACCACCGCCTTATCAAACACTGTTGTAACCAAGCAAATTATCTTTACAAAGTAGTCGATTGATTAAATAACTAGTTATTAAGTGTTGGATATTTATACTAATTCCTATAATTAAGTGTGCACACCCAAATATTCATGTCCTGTAGAAGTTGTATGCAAACTGGCTTGGGGGTAATAAAATATACCCTTGGAATTTTCTGGGTGTAGTGGATTGAGACTGCTGTCCTGGGGTGTGTGGTGCGATACGAGACTGTCGAAGGAAGGAGGAGGTATATGTTATGTCCTTATCCGTGTTAGGGTATTTCTTCATATGGTCTCGTCTGTAGGGAGTGTGCACTTACTTGGAATAGTCAGATTAATATCAATTTTATTCGTGCCGCCCCCCCCCCCCCCCCTCTTTCCCTAGTGACCAGGCTGAAGCTCGTCGCAGCAAAAAGAAGGAAAGCAGGCTACGTCGACAGGGTCGCCAAAGGGCAAAGCAAGCGCAAATCCTGCAGCAGGAAAACGTGGCCGAATGAAGTGGATATTGTAATAATGAATGCCATCCAACATTATATTGTGCACAAATCATCACGTGATGTCTGCACGTGCTCACGTTCGATTTTTGTTTGTAGGCGTACTGTTCTGGTTGATTCTCACGAAGCAAATAGACGGCTAGGAAAGCGCATGCTTTTCTCTGTCACAGGGTGGGGGGTACAAAGGTAAACGAACGTGTGCTTATTGATATTTAGACGTAGCATTACGCCATTCCAAGGTATTGCACCCTCACAAGCTAAATATGGTACATTATTAACGTGAGGTGGCATCCTTACCAGAGGCACATGGGGGTTTACAATTTAATTCATGTGAATACTGCCCCCCCCACACCCCAGACGTATGTACGTGCGGGTACGCGACGACTCTAGGATAAAGCTGACGAGGTTCATGCAATGCGTGTGTTGTCGAGGTTGATGTAAGCGAGAGAAGCTTAGTCTCGTACCCAGTATCTGGGTCTGGGTACGAGACTAAGAGAAGCTACACGCTGGATTACAGGGCAGATAAAAAAAATAGGTGTACTTGCTTGCACCAACAGATCAGAGATGGTATATAATTATATATATATATATGGGACAGTGTCCAGCTAAATCACCCGTATGGTACTTTTTCAAAATTTCCAGAACAAGCAAAAGAAAAGTAACGCTCGCATTGAAATGTATGGCTAATTATAAATTCAGTGCCTAATAACTTTGTGATGGATAGTCCGATTTAGGATGCGTAAGGACCATTTGACAGAAGCTCATGGGAAAATCAAAAAATTTGAAAACTTGAAAAACCAGCCAGAATGGTGATTCTGCTGGACACTGTCCCATATATATATTATCTCAGAACAGATGTAGATACCAAAACTGGGAAACAAGTGGTACAGACTCCATGCAGTGGCAGAGTTGGTCATATATATATAGTTGTCTATTATTGAGAGAAGCCATGGCTTTGCTTTCGTGTGGTTACCTGGGCTGACATTAAAGGCAAACAGATTTGCAGCAAATGCCTTTAACATGGTAAACAGGGTTATGGCTTTATGGAATGCACGTGTATTGTATTTAACATATTCCATGTTGGTTTTGAAGGGCTCTAAAGAATGTATTTACAGCGAGGAAGGAGTTACACAGGGTTACCCACTGTCTATATATGTTTCTCTATGCAGTAGCTGTTTTGCCATTGATCAGGCCTCTTGCTTCCAAACAAAACTTTGCACAATGCTGGTATACAGATGACTCAGCATGTGTAGGGAAACTGTCACTAATTCGTTTGTGGCTTGATAAACTCATTCAACTAGGACCAGCATATGGCTACTTCGCAGAACCAACCAAACGTTTTTTTTTTTTTTTTTCAGTAGTGGCACCACAATATGAGAGATTACTTCAAAGACTTGGGGATTACAGTGTCAAGTGGTCATCACTTCCTTGGAGGTGTGGTTGGTACTCAGGAGTACTGCAAAACAAAAGGTTGACCACTGGGTGGAGGTTGTCAACAAAGTATCCAAGGCAGCAGCGCCCCAGGCCAGGTGGCTTTTAGCACTATGATCAAATCACTGCAGTGTGAACAGGAATTCGTTCAGAGAGTGGTTCCAGATTGTACAGAGACATTCTTATCCTTACAGTGCACAATCACAACACACTTCTTTCCTTCTTTACTCCGGATAATGAAAAGCACTTGTTTCAGTTGCCAACATCCCTTGCTGGTCTTGGAATTTATGATCCAACTGAAACTGCTAACATACAACAGCCACAGTGAGTGGAGCGATTAACTTTCACCATGAACAACATTTGGAGGCTCTGAATACTGCCAGGAAGGTGACTACTAGCTACAATTTAATTTGAGAGCATCATACTTACCTTTAACCCCGATCGACAGAGAGCAATTCGAAGAACACACTGAAAGAAAGACATCTACTTGGCTCACTGTACTTCCACTTCAGAAATACCACTTTCATCTGTCACCTATGCAGTTCCGAGATGGCCTAGCCATATATGTTATTTGCAGGATCCTCCTTGTCTACCTCCCAGATGTGATGGATGTGAGGCCACCTTGTCTACCTCCCAGATGTGATGGATGTGGCAGATGTGATGGATGTGGGGCCACCTTGTCTACCTCCCAGATGTGATGGACGTGGGGTCACCTTGTCTACCTCCCAGATGTGATGGACGTGGGGCCACCTTGTCTACCTCCCAGATGTGATGGACGTGGGGCCACCTTGTCTACCTCCCAGATGTGATGGACGTGGGGCCACCTTGTCTACCTCCCAGATGTGATGGATGTGGGGTCACCTTGTCTACCTCCCAGATGTGATGGATGTGGGGCCACCTTGTCTACCTCCCAGATGTGATGGATGTGGGGCCACCTTGTCTACCTCCCAGATGTGATGGATGTGGGGCCACCTTGTCTACCTCCCAGATGTGATGGATGTGGGGCCACCTTGTCTACCTCCCAGATGTGATGGATGTGGGGCCACCTTGTCTACCTCCCAGATGTGATGGATGTGAGGCCACCTTGTCTACCTCCCAGATGTGATGGATGTGGGGCCACCTTGTCTCCTCAGCATGTCCTGGATTGCTAGAAGGGAGGACTCATTATTCAGAGTGCATAATGAAATCAGAGACTGCATAGGAGATATGGCCACACAGGATTCGCCAAGGAGCCAGTTGTCAGAGAGACTATGTTAGCACAGGAGATGATGGGCTGCAACTTGATTTGGGGATAAGAGGTGCATGGCAACCTCAGGTGGAGGCATTATTTGGGGATAAGGGTGCATGGCAACCTCAGGTGGAGGGCATTATTTGGGGATAAGAGGTGCATGGCAACCTCAGGTGGAGGCATTATTTGGGGATAAGAGGTGCATGGCAACCTCGGGTGGAGGGCATTATTTGGGGATAAGAGGTGCATGGCAACCTCAGGTGGAGGGCATTATTTGGGGAAAAGAGGTGCATGGCAACCTCAGGTGGAGGCATTATTTGGGGAAAAGAGGTGCATGGCAACCTCAGGTGGAGGCATTATTTGGGGATAAGGGTGCATGGCAACCTCAGGTGGAGGCATTATTTGGGGATAAGAGGTGCATGGCAACCTCGGGTGGAGGGCATTATTTGGCATCAAGGTCATTGACACCGATGCTCCAAACTGTTCAACTACATCAAAAGGATGTACTATGAACAGGCCGTATCTGAGCGGAGGGGTAACTTTACACCCCTAGTGATGTCAGTTGATGGACCACCCGTGAGCCCCTCAAGCACAAACTTGGATGCCCTTATGATGGAAAAGGCTAGTCGTGCTCTAACGTAGCCAATGTTTGGGAGTAGGATTTTCCCCCATTTGTGGGCCAAGTTTGCTGCTAGTCTTATCAAAAAATGTTCGGCCTCTCTGTAAGATAGAGTAGTGCAGTGCTCCATCACTGAACCCAAGTCCACTACTCCACTTCAGGCTGATCATGTGTTCAGAAAGAGTTATCATAGCTATATTTTCAATCCTATTTCATATATGTTTGTGACAAAAAAAAAAAAGTATATGTGTGCATTTATTTACCTGTTAATGTAATGAATATTATACACTTCTTTTTATATTTATTATTTATTATTACACATGGTTACACATTAATTGCGTAATGTATTTACAACAATGAATAATGTGTCATATACCCCGCCCCCGCTAGGCAATCCCAGTGAATATCTGCTGGTGGATTGCATCACCGCTACGCGTAGTCATCCCGTTTGAGGTCGCAAGTAAGTGAACGAGGAGACTAATTTTACAAGCGAAGCATCACAATTATATGTTAATTAGGAAATTATTCGCTTAAGGACACCGGATGCGACGACGGATGTTGTAGTCTTGAGCCGCGTTCAGTCGTTATTAGCCAAATCTTAGAACCAAATAGTATATTAATTAAATGAATGATACGTCATTTTAATCTTTTCATCTGAAATGGTACGACTCTATACATGATTGATGCAAAAGAGAAAAAAAAAAACCGAAGTTTCTCAGAGTGAGCACACGATGCAGCGAACTGCCTCGACTCGTGGGTACACATCGTATTTATCCTTTCCACTGTCGGACCCGATGGCCACAATGGCGATGTCTTCAAGCGGGTGCTTGGCGATGCCCTCGCCAGCTCCCTGCTGGAGGCAGATGACCTCGCTGGCGGACCGCGGGTTGGAGGCGGTTAACCCGGCGTACTCGGTGACCCACTTGGGCGGGCACACGGAGCTACCGATCTTCACGATCACGTTGGAGCGGCCGCGGACGAGGCAGACGGTACACGGAAGCTTGTCGACGGCGCGGAGGGCAAGCTCGGGCTTCTGGACAACCTGTTTGCTACGTCCGGCGACGTTAGGGATGCAGAGGTATCCGGAAGCGACGTCGAGTCGGTTTCGGCTGGTTGCCATCGTGCCGACGGAGACGACAATCTCATTAGGCTGTCCGCAAATGCCGCTTCCCCAGTAGGTGTATGAGGTAGCTGCAAAGTGTAGGAGAGAGATTCTCTTCAATTCATGAACAATAAAAATGTACAGGTGGGCGGGGCTATACCTGAGGGCCCTGCGGGTCCTTGAGCACCGGGGGTGCCGGGGGCGCCAGGCTGTCCCTGGGATCCGCGCATTCCGGTTGAGCCGCTGGGACCTGCGGGTCCTCTCTGTCCAGCAGGTCCAGGGGCACCAGGCTGTCCGGGGGCACCTTTTAAGTGTTAAGAGAATCGGGGTTGTAAAATTAAGACGTTAGTAGTACAATAAGGCGAAAATGTTCTCGCGCCACGTTTATTTATTTATTATTGCACATTAACTCACCTGGGGCACCGTTGTTTCCTGGAGCACCTGGGGTACCCATCTGTCCCTTCATTCCAGGAGCGCCTGGAGTGCCGGGGGTACCAGGCTGACCTAGGGGGCCAGGAGACCCTGCGGTGCCTTTCTCTCCGGGTTGACCTCTCGCTCCAGGTGCGCCTGATGGTCCCTGGGGTCCCTGGGGGCCCGGGGTTCCGATGTCTCCTATCTGACCTTGCTGACCTGATTGTAAAAGAGTTTTGAGATGCATCACGGAAATCCTTTTTATGTATTTATTTATTTTGAATTTTAAAAGGAACCATCCCACTGCTCCCCTCCCTCCCTCCTCTCCCCACTCCCCAAGGTTCCTCACCAGGCTGTCCTGGTTGGCCGGGGGCACCAGGGGATCCTGGCTGTCCTGGTTGTCCTCTCTCTCCTGTGCGGCCGTTCTCGCCTAGCCTGCCTTGGTTGCCGGGGGCGCCTTGTGTACCTGGTGCTCCAGGGGGTCCTGGGGGTCCTTGGGGACCTGGCTTGCAGCCTTGGCATTTGATGGGGGGAAGGACTTTGTTGTCTCCTCTATCGCCCATATCACCTGTAGCAAAAAAAAAAAAATTAGAACCAAGATGATAATTAAAACAATTTACAAACGTATTTATTTTCTCTTTCTCATGCATGATGATAGGTAAGCAACCTTTATCTCCCATGGCGCCTGGGGGGCCTGGGGGTCCAGCTTTTCCCTTCATCCCTGCGGGGCCAGCAGGTCCATTTGGTCCAGGCATGCCCTCATGACCGGGGGCTCCAGGGGAACCAGGGGAACCAGGGGGTCCTGCGTTCCCTTTTTGACCTTAGAAATTGTGTTGGTAGGGGGGGAGAGGGGGAGAGGGAGTGAAGTGGAGTATGATGTTGAGTGGGGGGAAAGGGGGTAGGGATGGCACTAGCTGGGTGCCTTGCATGTCTGTACCTGGTGGTCCTCCTGGACCAGCTGGACAGTAGCACTTAGATCCATAGCTGTTCTCCTTATATTCCTGTTTCTTGGTGTATTCCTTAGGTGGGTAGTATTCTTCCTTAGGAGCGTAGTACTCTTCCGGGTACTCTTGTGTAGGGGCGTACTTCTTGGTGTGTTCTTTAGGAGGATACTTCTTGCTCACTTCCTTGTACTCTTGCTTAGAGTGAGGGTATGACCTATCCCTCCCATAGGAGTCTTCGGCCAGCACTGCAGCCACTTGCAGCAGGCAGAGCAAGGCAAGACCACAGAACCTTAGTTGTACCATGTTTTTTGCACTACCTGGACATGTTTTACCCTCAGCAAGGAGGCTCCTTATATACTGCTAGGTTGCAACGATATTAAAAATATCCTATTTCCTGTCCCCAATAGTCACAAGAAGTGGTCAATGGATGCCCAACAATGGCTGGGCCCAGCCATAACAGGGACACAAAAAAACGAAACTTTAACGTGGTGGTTTGTGTTCAAAGTCAACTGCGTCAATACCAAAGCCATAGCATGTTTGCTTGAAATGAAATTTTGCGTTTCGATTTTAACCAAAGCGTTCACTTAGTGAAGTACTGGTATATAGGCTATGATGCGTACCCTCTTTTACTAAGAATAACTCCATAATTGACATCACTGTTGGAAGGGAAGGGGGATGTAGCTTAGTAACGGCGCTTGTTTGTTATCTGTGTGGGGGGCATGTGCATACTTCCTTGTAACCTACCCCCACCCCCCTCCTCCTCCCATTCTTCCTCTACCCCTGTCTCATCCACTCCCTCTCTTTACCGCTTTTTTTTTGGCCCTTCCAGGGCGTGGGCTAGTGTAATTAAAACTATTGTAAGAGCTATAAGGACAAATGCAGCTATTTCGAACATAGCACCAGAGAACAGACCACAAAACATACGGTTCCAATGTAACAGATGTTAAGAGAAGCAGTTACCATGGAGGGAAAGTGAGTAGGTTAGATGGTGGTGCAAAAATGGACAATGGCATAACAGTAGAAACGAGTTGTACTTTTTGTACAAAAAGAACTCTTTCTCTTAAAAAATAAGACACACAGCACACAGCAAGACAACACTGCACATGTGGAGGCTGCACCACAAGTCAAATTAGGCCCATCCGTAACCAGACATGTTTCCTGGTTGGCGTATATAAGCCAGCACCAGGCTGTGGGAAGTTTATCTGTTCTGTTTAGTAGCAATGGTTTCCTTCTTGGTACTGCTGTGCCTAGTACAGGCCTGCTCAGTTTTGGCAGCAGAGACAGGCAATGCCTACAACAAGAAGAATTGTAACTGTCCACAGGGACCCCCAGGACCACAAGGTAATTGTGCAAGATGGGAGAGGGGGAGAAGCGATGGAGGGAGGGAGGGAGGGAGGGTGGGATAGAGGGAGGGAGGGATAAGGGAGGGAGAGGGGAACAATGATGACTTCTCTCCCTCCCGACAGGTCCTCCAGGAGATATGGGATATCCCGGAAAACCTGGACAACCTGGAAAGGCCGGAATGAAGGGACCTGCAGGACCCCACGGACACCCTGGAACCCCGGGAGACACTGGTGTCAGAGGTCCCCCAGGACATCAAGGGCAGAAAGGAATGAAAGGTATGAGGGAGGGGGAGGGGGGGCGGGGGCAGTCGTAAGAAGCATAGTAATGCATGATTCATGCACTTGAATCAAGAGGGACACGTAATTCAAGTGCGTCTTGCTTCCCAAACAGGACAAAAGGGAAACATGGGACAGTGTGGAAAGAATGAGCAGCACTGCCCCAAGTGCCCGCCCTCCCCACGTGGCCCCCCAGGCTCCCCTGGTGCCCCCGGAAAGCAGGGAGCCCCTGGAACCCCTGGCAGCCCCGGTAAACCTGGACAACCAGGGATGAACGGTGGGCGTGGTGCCCCAGGCGCTCCTGGTGCCCCCGGTGCCCCCGGTGCAAGCGGTACGTTAGCCACACCCACCACATATTCACACGCTGACACACGTTTTGCATGTCACACACACACACACACACACACACACACACACACACACACACACACACACACACACACACACACCAACCAAAGGCTCAGCCGGTCAGAAGGGAGAAAGAGGAACACCTGGACAACGAGGAACTCAAGGAGGTATGGGCCCCGCTGGAGAAATGGGAGCCCCTGGAACGAAGGGAGCAACAGGCGCCCCCGGTGGACCCGGAACACCAGGAACCCCCGGAGCACCCGGAAACCGCGGACAACCCGGGCAGAGAGGAGACGTGGGAGCCCCAGGCATGCCTGGTCGTCCAGGTAATATTAAAATGACAATGAATGAGCGTGCGCATGGAAAAAAAAAAAAAAAAAAAAAGAGAGTGTTTCTGTTAGTAGTAATGCATTGTACTGATATTTGCGATGCCAACGTTAATGTATTCGCTTGCACGCTTGTAATAATAAATAATCAAGTGAATACAAATCCCACAGGTCAGCCCGGTGCACCTGGCCGTCAGGGACCCCCCGGCCCTTCTGGCCCTCAGGGCCCAAGTGGTGCCCCAGGTTTGAACGGAGCCCCTGGCGCAAGCGGTCGTCCAGGCACCCCAGGACTCGTTGGACCCCCTGGACCCCCTTCTGGAGGTAGGGTGGGGGTGGGGGGGGGGGGGGGGGAAGGGAGGGGGGATACACAAGACTTTGCTAATAACTCAGCGATGGGTGATCATTCATTTATAACCTTTCTCTCTCTCTCTCTCCCCTCCCCTCCGTCGCGCTGCATGGGTTCAGTCGTCTTCTACTTCCGATGGGGTAGCTCCACGTGCCCCAGCGTGCTTCTCTACCTGGGCCAGATCGTCAACACCCGAAGCTCCATCTCCAACAGGGAAGGAGGGTACCTCTGTCTCGCCGAAAACCCGACGCCTTCCAACCAGCAAGTGGAGAGGCCAGAACTGGCGACCAAGCTCGTCAATATCTACGACAAGCACGCCATACCATGCACGGCCTGCGCCGCCAGACGCGACACCCTCGTCGTCTTCCCCAACACCGCAGTGTGCCCCGCCGGATGGACCTTGGAGTACGCCGGTATCCTTGCGGCCAACCCCAAGTTCCCCTCGGATAACATCTGCGTCGACAACGCAAGTGCCGGAAAGCTCCTGGCCAGCAAGTCTAACCAGATAGCCGCGGTCGCCGATGCGTCGTCCTACAAAGACGTGTACAAAGTCAAGTCAGAGCCTGCCGTCGACTGTGCGGTGTGCTCTATTTAAAGAGTGTTTTTTTTTTCTCCCTTATTTTTTGGACATTGGTATGATACGATGAAACCATACTAGATAAATGACGTCCATGCATGAGTCGGGGCACGAGGTTATGCACCTATGGAGGACGCAGGAGTCGTTGTCTACTTCAAGGCAGGTCGCCTCATGAGAACTTTCAAAAATTTAGCTGCTTCCTCCTTGTTCAGAACTCACCTTCGGCACAAGCAGTAGGAGGTTGGTGTGTAGCCTTTTACGCTCCACACCCCTGCCCCCTCCCCCCTCAGCACCACCCACGTGGACTTTCACGTTACCCAGCAAATGTTCATATGCAGCATACGAGGGACCGAATATAGTATATAGCGAATATTCATCGTGTGTGAGAGCATGCTATGTTTGTGTGTGTGCGTGTGTGTGTGTGTGTGTGTGTGTGTGTGTGTGTGCAGAGATAATATATAAATGTGTGTGTGTATGTGGGGGGAACACGAAGTGTTTTAAGATGCATATAACATCCGTAAAACCACAAGTAATTTGTTCCTGCAATCCATTGGTGTAAACACACCCTATCAGTGTGTGTGTGTGTGTGTGTGTGTGTGTGTGTGTGTGTGTGTGTGTTGTGCGTAATGCATACTTATACGCACAACACACACAAACACATGCTGACAGGGTGTGTTCGCACCAATGGATTGCGGTGCAGCAAACATGGGGGAGGGGCACGTCATGGGGGAGGGGCACATCACGTATGATATGTGCCCCTCCCCTATCACTACCACCATCAGGCAGAGATGGGTTCGCATATCTTTCATGTGTGGGTTGGTTTTACACAGGGGATGCCAGGCTAATGGTCCCAGATGAGGACTCCGCTGGTAACGGCCTGGGCCAATTGGACCCCGCCCCCTCTGGTAGCACTCTGGAGCCCACCACCAACACCAACCTTATGTCTGTCTGCAAGAACCTCATCCGCCATATTAGTGGGCGTGGCATGCTGCACTGTTCTAGTGCGCAAGAGGCAAGTCGCTTATTTCTTAAGGCACCTCCTTCCCTCTCTTTACCCCTTCCTTCTCCCTCCTCCACCCTCCTTCTCCCTCTTCCCCCTTCCTTCTCCCTCCTCCCCCTTCCTTCTCACTCCTCCCCCTTCCTTCTCCCTCCTCCCCCTTCCTTCTCACTCCTCCCCCTTCCTTCTCCTTCCTCCCCCTTCTTTCTCCCTCCTCCCCCTTCCTTCTCACTCCTCCCCTTCCTTCTCCCTCCTCCCCCTTCCTTCTCCCTCCTCCCCCTTCCTTCTCACTCCTCCATTTCTTTTTTCTGAATCACTTGGCAAGTGACACATACCTCCCCTGTCCCCCCATCCCCCTCCTTATGCCAAAAAAGGAGATGCTTAGGGTGGGCATTATTAAGGAGATCACTAGAAGTCCATTGCTAACAGAAGAAGACTTCCAACTACTCACGTTTACCCTACCCTCTGCCTGCAATGATAATCCATCTTCTCAAGATGAGGTTTGTACATGTGTGTGTGTGTGTGTGTGATGCGTGTATGTGTGCATGTGTGTACGTGTGCATGTGTGTATTTGTGTATGTGTGCATGTGTGTATATGTGTGCATGTGTGTATATATGTGCATGTGTGCATGTGTGTACGTGTGCATGTGTGTATTTGTGTATGTGTGCATGTGTGTATATGTGTGCATGTGTGCACTGTAATTTGTTGCCCTCGGCATACAGGACACCAGACCTTGCGAGCCACCTTCCGTTGCAGTGCCACGCCTCCAGCCCCTCCTCCCCCATGTCGCAGTGGTCGTGGTGGCAACTGTTCTTGCAGTCTTTGGGTGCCGGTATGCGGCGGGGGCTGTTGCCGTGACGACAGGCACCTTTTTTGCCCTGAGGACGGTATGGTGCTCATCACTGTGATGTGCATGTGTGTGTTCTCTACCCCCACCTCCTTGTTGGAACCATGCTGCCATGGTGATCAGACTGTTATCTTATTGTTAATACTTCTGTCCTCCCTCTCCTCCCCCTCACACTCCCTCCTCCCCCTCACACTCCCTCCTCCCCAGTACTCGCACAGGCGGCTCAGAACTAGTGCTGGCTTGGTTTCTGCCTACTTGCAGAAATCCGAAGCAATGCTGTCTCTTCTGACGTCAACCATCAGGACCATACAGGAAGTGGAGGTCATAGCATGTGGCTACACCAGGTGTGACTGGTCCCCAGGAACTAATGCACATGATGCTGGGGTTATCTGGATCATCTGAGACCTGCCTCTTTCCCATCATATCTCTCTCCTCTCTCCATCTGAGTCTCTCTCTTTCTCTCTCTCTTTTTCCCTCCTCTCTCTTTTTCTCTCTGTCTCTCTCTCTCTCTCTCTCTCTCTCTCTCTCTCTCCTTTCTCCTCTCTCTCCTTTCTCTCCTTTCTCTCCCTCTCTCTCTCTCTCTCTCTCTCTCCCTCTCTCTCTCTCTCTCTCTCTCCTTTCTCTCCTCTCTCTCCTTTCTCTCCTTTCTCTCTCTCTCTCTCTCTCTCTCTCTCTCTCTCTCTCTCTCTCTCTCTCTCTCTCTCTCTCTCTCTCTCTCTCTCTCTCTCTCTCTCTCTCTCTCTCTCTCTCTCTCTCTCTCTCTCCTCTCTCTCTCTCTCACCTCTTCCCCAGACCCTCAAGGATGGTTCCAGTGACAAAGGTTGAGGGGCAAGGGGGCGGGTACCAGTGCATGCCCCTGAGGAGGCGTGTCTTTGCCTCCTGCACCAAGGGACTGATGGCTCTTCGGAGGGCTACCCAGGACCTGTGCCAACAGTATCTGCCCCTCCCTCTCTCCCTCATATCACTACTCCCTCACCACACACCTACTTAAGTGTCTCACACGTTACAGCATGTTGGTCATGTGATACTCATGTGACATACATAAATACATACATACATACATACATACATACATACATACGTACATACATACATACATACATACATACGTACATACATACATACATACATACATACATACATACATACATACATACGTACATACATACATACATACATACATACGTACATACATACATACATACATACATACACACATACACACATACATACATACATACATTCATAATTACATACGTACATACATACATATGTACATACATACATACATACATAATTACATACATACGTACATACATACATGCATACATACATACACAAATACATACACAAATACGTACATACACACATATGTACATACAGTTCTGTTCAGCCCTTGATGGTCTAGCAGCCACACGTTGGCAGAGGAGGTGGTGGGAGGAGGTCTAGCCATGACACCACTGCACCAACTCCACAGTCACATGACCCAGCAGTGGGCGGAAGTGGAAGAGGGGGAAGAGGGGAAACCACCGCACCTGTCCCTTGAGTCCATCAAGGTAAGGCCAGCACTGTTATGTGCCCAAAAAGCTTAACGGTGCTCTAGTGGGGAGAAGGGATGTTTTGGGGGTTAACGTTCCATCTAGCAGGTTAAATAGCTATTCTGCACGCATTACTCGTGACGTGGTTGTCTTTATTTCTTTTGCTATTTACATGTGAAAACACCTGCATAATGTTATCAGGGACCCCCCCCCCCCTCCCCCCCTTGGTCGCTTCATTAATTATTCATGCAGCCCCCCAACCTCCCCCCACCCCCGCCCCCTGCAATTGGTACGTCAGCCTGTGTGATTATGTTTGGTGTTGGAACTTTGCCTCGTCTGGTTACGTATGTGTGTGTGTGTGTGTGTGCTTGTGTACATGTGTTTGTATGTGCTGTCTTGTTTTTACCAACAGTGTGTTGTGTGTGCACGCATTGGGTATGTACATTACCCCCCCCCCCCCCCCCCCCCCCCCCTTGTGAAGGATGGCTGTTGTCTCTTGGCTGCCCAGAACTCCGAGTACCTGTGTCGAATGGCTCTGTGCCTCTCCCAGCGCTACAACACCTCACCAGGTGTGGGAGGATGGTATGACCTGGGTTGTGTTGTTAACAGCACTCTCCTCCCCCTCCCCTTCCACTCCTCCTCCCCCCTCTTCCCCTCTCCTCCCTCTCTCCTCCTCTTCCCCTCCCCTCCCTCTCTCCTCCTCCCCTCCTCTCTCCTCCTCCTCTCTTCATCTTCCCCTCCCCCTCTCCTCCTCCCCCTCCCCTCTCTTCCCCTCTCCTCCTCCCTCCCCCCTCCCCTCTCCTCCCCCTCCCCCTCTCCTCCTCCCTCTCCCCTCCCCCTCTCCTCCTCCCTCTCCCCTCCCCCTCTCCTCCTCCCTCCTCCTCCCCCTCCCCCTCTCCTCCCTCTCCCCTCTCCTCCCCTCCCCTTCTCCTCCTCCCTCTCCCCTCTCCTCCTCCCCCTCCCTCTCCTCTTCCTCCCCCTCCCCCTCTCCTCCTCTCTCCTCCTCCTCCTGCTTCCTGTCATGAAGATGTCTCCTTGCTCTACCTCCCTGGCCTTGGTCCTCAAGTGACCAGTCTCTGCAGCTGTTTTGATTCCATACACTCAGAACTGAGCTGGAGCAACGAGTTCCATAAGAATCAGTACTTTGGTGAGGTCATGTGATCCCTACCTCCTCCCTATGTGACTACCTCCTCCCCATGTTGACCCTACCTCCTCCCCATGTTGACCCTGCCTCCTCCCCATGTTGACCCTACCTCTTCCCCATGTTGACCCTACCTCCTCCCCATGTTGACCCTACCTCCTCCCCATGTTGACCCTACCTCCTCCCCATGTTGACCCTACCTCCTTCCCATGTTGACCCTACCTCCTCCCCATGTGACCCTACCTCCTCCCCATGTTGACCCTACCTCCTCCCCATGTTGACCCTACCTCCTCCCCATGTTGACCCTACCTCCTCCCCATGTTGACCCTACCTCCTCCCCATGTTGACCCTACCTCCTCCCCATGTTGGCCCTACCTCCTCCCCCCCGCTCTTCACCTCAACAATCACTTCAGGTGACCCACCAAGCAGACACAAACCTTCCAAACGCTCCAACAAAGGCCTTCCTCCTGAGCTGTCTGACATGGCCGAAGATGTGCATTGTCTAGACTTGAAGGCCCAGCTTGTCCTGATGAGGTGAGTGTTTCCCCAACACACTAACCAGAGAGCTCTTTGCGGTTCAGCTCCATAATACCAAGGATATTTAATTATTACATGGATTAAAAACGCATCCTACACGTACATATAAATTTGTTGACGTCATGTCCTCGGTAACACCAAGTTCCCAAAGAACGGTATGCTACGATGCATGCCTGCTGTGTCGTGTTTTTTGTCGCTAATGGTTAGCACACGACTGACAAGTCGTACTTTGATGCCTGTCTAAAACACTACAAAATGACAGAAAGCGTGTTTTGGTTGATTTAGTGTGGTCCACTCAAAAGGCCTTTTGCCGAGCTTGTGAACCACTGTTTGTCGTCTGTGTTGAAGATATGGATGTAGAAACTGTGACAATAACTCAGACACTTGGATTTATAACGCCTAATATTGTAAAGGTACCGTTCAAAGCGCCTTTCGCTTTTTCGTGCATAAATTTAGCCCCGTATTGTGAGCCACTTTTCTCAACAGGGGGGTCATCTTATTGGAAGATGTGGTACTTTTTAGTCTTCCGAGTCATCATAGTGCAACATCATAATCATTTTAGATTCTGTGGTTAATAGGGGGCTGGGGGGGGGGGGAAACAAAGTTGGGCACTTTTGTTCTGTGGTTACTTGATAGGACAGGTGAAAACTTCAAGGCTAAAGTGTTTAACTAGAAGAAAGATAAGGTGTTCCATGTTGTGCAATATTGAAAGTTGAGATAACCTTTTGCTTTCGCAACAACCTTACTTGACAAAATCAGGGCAGTACCCATTGTAGCCAGCCAGCCATTGTATTATGAATATTCATGACAATGTTTGTTTTTAATCCATGTAAAAATTAAATATCCTTGGTTATACCACTCTCTTGTAATATCAGTTGTCCTTCACACCAACTCTCCCTCCTCCCTCTCCTCTCCTCCATCCTCCTCCCACTCCTCCATCCTCCTCCCACTCCTCCATCTTCCTCCCACTCCCCCTCCCTCTCCTCTCCTCTATCCTCCTCCCACTCCCCCCCTCCCTCTCCTCTCCTCCATCCTCCTCCCCCTGTCCCCCTCCACCTCCTTCACTTCTCTACAGGATCAGGACACTTGAGTCACACCTGGAACAGCTGTCCACTGATCAGCAAGGTCTGGTTGCTAAGGTGACCGTGTTACACACTTTTGATGTGTGGTGTTGACCCTGCAGGACCGGACGTAGACCTGAATGAACTGCAAGGTGAGCAGTTAATATTAAATCGAGGGACCATCTATATGTAGACGAAATCGTCAAATTCATCTACCCGTAGACGCTATTTCAGGGCAATTTTCGTTTATTTATATCCTCCAAAAAAATATTAAACAGGTTAAGCAATATGTGGGTAGGTAGCATTTAAAGCTTTACTCCATCGATATATACTGATGTCTACACGTAGATGGTGTTAATGTTCTCTTATAGGATGTGCCAGGGGGTGGGGGGGGGGGGAGGTGGAGGGGCCGGAAAGGTGGGAAAAGGTTTAATATCTAGTGCACTTTCATTTATATCTACGCACGTGCACACATACACAGATCAGGTGCTCTCTCTAAAGGAAGGTTTGGAGGGTGCCCAGGAACACGTCCGCTCATGTCTCCTCTCCCTCAGCAAGCTCAGTGACCCCAAGACCCCCCTTGTGGACACGCCCACCCAGGCGCACATCGAGGTCACACCAGACCTGGTCCAGCATGCAGGAGGAGAAGAGACCACCTGCAGCAACGATGATACCTCTGACGATGAAATGGTAACTATGACAATACCATGTAGCATCATCACAATTTTGTGCATTTTGCATGTTGCCCCCTTCCCCTCCCTCCCCTCCCCCCCGCCCGCCACCACATTACATCATCAAATAAGGTATACGAAGCCTACATTCCGCCAGGTGGTGTGATGGGGGAGGGTGCCATTGGTGAGGAGGAGGAGGGAAGGACTTCACCTAAGGTGAGGATGACCACTCCTTATATGGAGGATAAGTTGATCCATGTCACAGTTTTTTTGGGTGGTCTTATTATTACTGTAGGTATCAAGTGAGGTTCCCATGGATATGGTGAGGGAGCTTCAGTCAGTGCTGAGCGTACGTGCCTCGCAGAGGCAGCAGAGGAGGGAGGAGAGGAGGAAGAGGAGGGGCGTGGCTGCACCCCTACAAGCGGCACACCCACCGGCGGTCCCTCCACCCTGCACACCATCAGTCGAAGGCGTCGCCGAGGGCGTGGGGAAGGAGGGGGATGGTGAGGGGGTCACGGCAGAGCCCACCTCCTCCACCACCTCCTCCTCCACCTCCTCCACCACCTCCTCCACCACCTCCACCACCACCTCCTCCTCCTCTGTCCTGATGCCCACTATGGAGACGCTGGCCAACATGATCAGATTGGCATCAGCTGCAGCGGCTGCAGGGGCAGCCAAGGTGACTGAAGAGGTCGTGTTTGAAGACGATACCTAAAGACTGAATAGTATTTTTGCTCAAAACAAATCAAATCCCGATATAATACATAAATTATAATAATCATCATTATTGTTTATTTTTTATAAATAGTCTGTACTTCAACTAGTTTATAATTAATTTAGTGATGAGGGGTGTTTGCAATTATTCATGGATTAAGAATACCCCTGTCTCTTAATTAAGAATACCCCTCTCTCTTAATTCTAATGAAATATATTATTTCGCTTAATTGTTTTTACTTATCCTAATTATAACCATTACATAATTGGGATTAGTATACAGTTTATTTTTAACATGTACGTAGGCGAACACACACATCTAAAGCTACACTATCACACCCCAGAATGGATGCTGCATTGCCTCTCTGCACTGCAACAGACATTTGAAAGAATTAGGCTCGTAGGATGTGTTGATTTAATTATGTCTATTAAAATTACTTTTGAATCTTGAATATGTGGGTGTTAGTTTTCTAATAACGAGGTTACCAATATAATTTATTCTAAACGAAAGAACTTCAACTTAAGCTTTGACTACCTCTTTTAATATACTTGATACTAGTAATAATATTCAGTGGTGTAGGAAGCATGGGGGCAGCGGGGGCAATTGCCCTTGCACTTCTGCTTTAGGGGGAGCATTGACATACCCCCCACCCACCTTCATTGTACAGTATTACCTCTTATGTACATATCACTATGTATGTATGACTGACACTTTCATATAAGGTTCTCCCCCTTAACCGGTAGGTACAGCCCCCCCCCCCCCCCCCCCCCCCCTCACGTTTTCATATTGTTAAAAATACCTTCCTAGTGCCTGATACATCTAAACGTCGCTATAAGAAATAAGTAATGGAAGTTGCATTGTCCCTTTGTATAGCCACTGAAAGGACAGGTAGCTGTATCTTCTTTGTGGTCTAGTTCCTTCAGGAAGGAGGTCCAAGTACTCCTGATGTTTCAAAGGCAATAGAGTGTAAACCTTATATGCCTGGATGTCCCACCAAATAAGAGTGATACATGGCAACATGGCAACTGAAGCCATCTGAAGGAGTATATTTGCTTCATGACATCTGCTTAAATATTTAAGGAATACAGTTGTGTATATTCCTAGCTGGTTAAAAAAAAGAACTGTATCTGAACCTGCGGCAGCAGGTTCAATATAGGATTGATTGAGGGTTGATGAATGTCATTAAAAAAACGTAAGCGTCTAGAGGAACAACGGTGAAACGGATCGCTCATCTCTTTGTCGCGGCGGAATGAGAGCACAACGATCTACAGTTCTACGTTGGTTCCGTGTCATAAAACGGTATGGTTATAGAGAAACTAACAAATTCCTGTTTCTCGTGCCCAGTCCTAAAATAATTCTTGGTCGTCGTCGTCTTCTTCTTCTTAGGAAGGTATAACAAACGGTTTTGAAGAACGGCAATAGTACCAATCGCTTCGAAATTTACCGGCACGTTATCCTATCATGTCACATAAACGCATATCACATCTAGAAAGAAACTACAGCGAAAAAGACCCTTATTCGGTAGTATGTTCTATATAGGAACAGGTATCTAGCAAGTTATTAACGATTTAATTTATTTTAATTAATATGCTTAATCGATCCAACCAACGAGCGGATCGCGGAATACCTTAAGGAGCAAGACGAGAACAAAGCTATACATGTAGCCCGAGTGCGCTATCAAGAGTCCCCAAAAGAACAAGGCATCTGTACGTGACAGCTACAAGGCCGATCCCGAAAAGAAGAGGCCTCTGTACACAAGGCCGACCCTAAAATAAAGGCCTCTGTACTCGACAGCTACAACTACAACGCAGGAATTGATCTGCTGAGAGGCAGAAAACCACGATGAGAACCGCGCTACTAAAAGGCAGAAATACGAGGACAATTCAGCTGCCATTAAAGCATCTGAAAGGACCCCACTGTCCGATTGGCTAAATGTGCTGTCGAGAGATGGCGGTACCGCAGAGGTCACAGAACTACCACTACCACCCAAAGGTATGCTATGGGCGCATGTTGTATTGTACTAGCATTAAAAAGCTATGGGAAGATGAAGATGTGCACAAAAACAGCACGCATGCATGTATGTAAGGGATCTTGTACCACTTCACATGTAAAGCATGCATGGTGACCCAACTGTGTGTACAGTAGTCCTTTCTCCTTGTGATCTGTCTTTTGAATATTGGGGTGACATCATGATAGGGCTTGCCTGCAACTGTATGAATTTAATTGCAAGGGCTGAGTAGGTGAAATGATAATTACTGCAACCATATATATATCCTTCTCCCATATAGCTACTCCTTGTATGAAACCAAATCTCATGCACTAATGGGGTATAATGGTGGTCTTGAAAAAGCTATTCTTAAGGATAGTGAGTTTCTAAGTGAAGTAAATGATGCCTTTTGTAATTGCTAGCTCAAAATGTTGTTACAAGATCTGTCCCCCACCGCCAGCAGCAGCACTGCCCCCATCGCTACCACCACTAGCTGCACTGCCCCCACCACCAGCAGAAGCAGAAGCATCACCCCCCCACCAGCAGAAGCAGCACTACTCCCACCACCAGCGCTAGCTGCACTGCCCCCTAAACCTCCCTTACCAGCAGAAGCAGCACTGCTCCCGCCACCAGCAGAAGCAGCACTACTCCCACTACCACCACTAGCTGCACTGCCCCCACCACCAGCAGAAGCAGCACTGCCCCCACCACTACCACCACTAGCTGCACTGCCCCCTACCCCCATCACCAGCAGAAGCATCACCCCCCCCCCACCAGCAGAAGCTGCACTGCCCCCACCACCAGCAGAAGCAGCACTGCCCCCACCACTACCACCACTAGCTGCACTTCCCCCTACCCCCACCACCAGCAGAAGCAGCACTGTGTCCCCACCACCAGCAGAAGCACTGCCCCCACCACCAGCACTAGCTGCTATACATGTAAGGGCTGTGCATGCAGTATGAATTTAATTGCAAGGGCTGAGTACTAGGTGAAATGAAAATTACTATAACCCTATCCTTCTCCCATATAACTACCACCACCAGCTGTGCTGCCCCCCTAACCCCACCACCAGCAGGAGGAGAATGGTGCGGCTAAAAGGCAGAAATATGAGTACTATTCCAGCTGCCATTAAGGCATCTGAAAGGAGTCTGTATTAGGATGACCCCACTGTCTGATTGGCTAAACATGCTGCAGAGAGGATGTGGTATCGCAGAGGTCACAGAACTACCACTACCACCCTAAGGTATGTTATGGGCATGTTACATGTATTGTACTAGCATTTAAAAGCTATGGGAAGATGTGCATGCAAACAGCAAGCATGTAAGGATTTGCACAAAACCATTCTCTTCACATGTAAAGCAGCATGCATGTCCTTTGTGACCTATTGGGGTGCCATGTTAATCTGATGTACAAAAAGGCTTCCTTCCTTATCTGATGTACCAAAGGCTATACATGTAGTCTACATGTTAGGGCTTGCAACTGTGTATGAATGTAATTGCAGTTGCAAGGGCTGAGTACTAGGTGAAATGAAATTTACTGCAACCATATCCTTCTCCCATATAGCTACTCCTTGTATATGAACCTTGTAATTGCTAGCTCAAAAGGCTGTTACAAGTCCCCCACCGCCAGCAGCAGCAACACTGCCACCAGCGCGAGCTGCACTGCCCCCTACCCCCCACCACCAACAGAAACAGCAGCACTGACCCCGTCACTACCACCACTAGCTGCGCTGCCCCTACCACCAGCAGAAGCAGCAGCAGAAGTACTGCCACCCTTGCACACCACATGGTCAGAACTTGGCAGGAGGAGGCTGGGGAGGAGGACACAGCTGCCCTCGAGAACAAGGACAATTTGTACACTGTATAAAATTATCATTACCATTATTAAAGTTATTTAGTTATTTAGTTTATTGCACTAAGAGATAAAGTCAGGGGTGGACATGGATCGTCCTATAATTCTAGTATTTATTGACCTTTCCAAAGTTTGATTATTCACTATGATACTGATATGACAGTCTGAGGGAGAAAAAAAAACTTATGAAACAAGTAAGTAAAAACATTCTCCAACGAGAGAGTTGTTGGTATATAGGATTGACCAATGGTGGTGTAAAAAGCATGGAAACAAGAGTGACAGAAATTTGATTGGAAAATTGAAATAGGCCTATATTTAGCACACTCACATTATAACAGTGCATGTCTGAGTAATGGGCTAAATATAGGCCTATTTCAATTTTCCAGTCAAATTTCTGTCACTCTTGTTTCCATGCTTTTTACACCACCATTGGTCAATCCTATATACCAACAACTCTCTCGTTAGAGAATGTTTTTATTTACTTGTGTGTAAATAAAGGAATACACACACCTCATAGCCTTAATAAACCTAACGCATGTCAAGAACAAAGCATGCGGAAAGGATGGCTGCTGGGTTGGCTGTCACCAGGTAGAGGTTCAGCCTGCCATATATGGAACCTTGGAGGAACTCCACCTTTTGTGGTTTACGTTGCATGGAACTGAATAAGGACATCCATGTGTGTGTACATATTATTTACTGGTCATGCAGGATAGTAGGTTAGGTGTACCATATAATGACCACAGTATTCTAATATTTTAAAATAATGATACAATTGTAATAATGAACCTTTACAATCACTGACAACAAACATGCCACAAACACCCTTAACCCCCCACCCACATACCAATTCACTCTATGAAGGCTACCTTCGACCCATGTCCTCTGCATGCTGCAACCTTGACCGGGAGAGCAAGGCTAGCATTGCAGCAAACTAAGGTGAGGTTAAGCCTCTGGTAGATGCTTGTGATGGCCTTTGACTTGCTGCACTGCAGCTGCAGGGCCAGGCGGGTTGCCAGGCGAGAGACTGAGCACTGCGCTTCTTCACCCCAACAACTATGGGTCTCTACTGCCAAGAGGGACACAGAACCAACCTAGCTCTCTGCACTTCTGATCGTTGGCCGTATGTTTGCGAGCTTCAGCATTACCAGCTGCTGACCCACCTGTAGCTCCCGCTTCATTAGTTAAGCGGAGAGACTACGGTTAAATCAAAAGCAGCTGGCTTGCCACTCAACCAGTTGGGCACCAAGATGTCTGCTGGCCGGCTATGTGAGCTATCAGATCCTGACCCATGGCCTACTTCGAATTGCCCACCCAGCCGAGCCCTGTGACAGAATTGGGCAAAAACATCCCTCAGGGCATTAATTGTGGCCCACAACAACATCACCACCCCCCTTTGCACGTCATAGCATGATGCCCCAGAGGATCCAGCTGGTGGTTAGGGCAGTAAAGGCAATATGTACCTGTGGCGATGTGTCCATCCCAAGCCACCATTGTAAGGCACCCTGGAACTCTTCTGGCTCCAGGCCAAGATTAAGTCCCTTCGATGGTATAACAGCTAGCCAAGATAAAGCATGATGCGAAGTTGGCTGGAGATGAGGGGAGGTACAACTGGTCAAATTGATGGTCATCAATCCTGCTAGATAAGTTCATTTGACTGAGGCCAGAATCAAGCAAAGACTCAACTGAGACAGAACTCTCAGGAGTTATAACTATTAAATTCACAGTGGACAATGCAGCTGCAGAAGTGACGTGACGTATCACCTGCTCTCTTCAAAATTCTAGAAGTCGATGGATTGGAATAACATTTGATGGGGAGGAGGGGATCCGTTGCCGCTGGAAGGAAAAGTATCGAGATCTGGGCATGGGCCTTATAGCCTGGGTGTACTCTTTATAAAGAAAAGTCTTGTCGGGATGCTGAAAGTGATCTCACTCATCACTTTCTCTTGATATCTGAGCACAATGTAGTAGGTAACCTCAAGCTTGACAACGAAAGACATGGTGGTGGAGGGAACCTTGGTCCAAGAGTTCCACCATTTGTGGTTTACCTTGTATGGAACTGAATAAGGACACCCATCATATTTTGTTAGCGGTCATGCAAGATAGTAGGTTATTTAGGTGTACCATATGATGACCACATGTATAGTACTAGTTGTGATTGTATCTTTTTTGAATACACTACTTAAAAATGGCGGCTTGCCCTTATCCTCTTCACCTCTACAACCCTGCATGTACATGCCCCTACCAAATGTATTCTACAATTCAAAAAAGTTGACATGTGGGGAAAATTCAGAATCATCTTAATCTTTGAGAAGGTTGGTGGCAATGTGGTGTGGAAATGGAGTGAAATCCATAATCCATCTCTTGCATGTAAATCAGCCCCTTCATGCTTGTCTAGTCCCTTAATGTAGGTTATACTCCCTTCAGTCCATCTAACACGACCTCCCACACACTATTTGGTTTACCTAACAAGGTTTGCATGAAGGTAGTTTGTTGGGCAGTAAAATGGCCACTCCTTTTCCACTGTTAGGTTGACATATTTCCACGATGTTTCCCTGGCCCTTGCCTATCTCCACTCTATCAACATTATCCATCGTGACCTCTTCAGTAATAATGTTCTGCTGACTAAGGATAAAAGGGCAAAAGTCACAGACTTTGAAGTTGACAGGATCAAATCGAAATATGTCATGTCTCACTCAGGCACCAGGTTGTATCCTGTACATGCCACCAGAGGTCCTAAGGGACCACCCTGTGTACTCAAACAAGCTAGACTGCTTTTCAGTTGGTGTGGTAACAATACAGATACTGACCCGCAAGTTTCCCGATCCAGGATCAGCATGCAAGGGAGTAAATGACCCAAATTACCCATATCCTGTTGAAGTACCAATTCCTGAAATTGAGTGTCGCAAGTCCCACATCAAATCTAATAGAGCCTGGTCATTTTTAAAAACTTGCACTCAATTGTCTGTGCTACGATGAGAAGAGCAGACCAACATTTGTGTTCTCATGGTTTGGGGGATAAAGAGGAGCAGTCAATACTCTGAAGCCGTAGCTGAAGATAGCCATTAGGCAAGAACTCACTCAGCTTTTAGTGAGAGGGCTGCACGCAGGCTTCAGAAAAGGAACAAAAACTACTTGAAGTGTGCAAAAAAAAGGCTTACATCACTGCTTCGGCGCTATGAGTCATTCTGCCATGAGGTTCGGCTATTTACAATAGTGCTAGCTCAAAGTTCCAGAAAAAAATGGCACTGGAAAGAAGGTCTGTGCCCAAAGGTTAAGTACAACTTTGAAGTTGTAGTCAGTGATGAACTGCAGCCATGATGGAACACCTACAAAGCCAGTCTAGCAAAAAAGGGTCACCTGTGGGTGTGGAGGAGTATTATCATGGCACTCGAATTGAATGTTACCTAGACAAAACCAAGACCCTGTGTAAAATTCCTGTTGCAGCGCGGGTGTGGCTACAGGTGGCTTGGAATATGCTGAGTTATTGCTATACTAACAAGCTGCTATCTTATCTCGCTACATAGTCATGTACCTGCATGAACTAAAGTACTGGTAGTTGGTGCATCTTTGATCAGAGGTGTGTGATTAATAGTTAATTTAAGGACATACATAGGAACAATCAGATTAGTTGATGTGCTTGTGTAAACAAACATGCATGTACTGTTGATTTAGTGTTTGGGCATGCATTTATCTGTAGAGCAAGGGAACCTATGGAACAAATTATACCTTCCCTTGACTGACGTGGGCAGACAATGCTGGCTAGAGAGATATTAATTTAAACGCTGTTGGATAGTAAATTTAATGGAGATTATAACTGTATACTAACCATAGAAAATGTTACATGAATCCTGGTACTGAAAACTCGCTTTTCGGCAAATATACCTCGCAAAGGTTCCGAATAAGGAACAGCCACACCAAACGGTTGTTATATAAACACACAGCTAGCTGCATGGAGTTTGCCGCGCGCTTTATAAAAATGAAATTTATATACTGCACGGACGGTATTTATGGCCGACATGGCTATTGAAGCCTACAAGGCCAAAAAGCTAAGGTCTCATTCCGCAAGATTGCATTCTTCAAGCGATTGACTTTGTAATGCTTAACCACCAGCCACCGACGAAGTAACAATAGACCACGGGCAGGAAGGGAGCAAAATTAAAAACTGTGTCCTTATCGTACGCTAGTCAACATGTAGTGCACATTTGCATTTTTGTAAATGTCTAGTATATACATCGTAAACTAATGTTTACGGACTTACGGTATGATTGGTTGATTTGCGCGCTGGGTTTAAAAAGAGCTTTGGATCCAAAAATTTCAACCGGCCGTGCTGCCAAAATGGGTATGTTTAAAAAAAAAAATTTAAGTGGTGATTCTATATATGGGCAACAGCAAACTGGAGGTCTTCACCCTCTTGTAATGTTATTAAGTTAACAAACTATCAATCACATGTCAAATTACTGTACGGTCGGATCGTGAGGGTACATGAAATCATTTTTCTTGCACGTTGCTTCGAATGCAAATAATGGAATTGACTTCATTTGCACCTGCAAATACATAACTATGCATAAAAGTAGTGTGCGACATTCAGGCGTTTTCGGGATCGTTGCTTGTAAGCTCAATATCCTTCAACTTCGTCGTCATATATTCTAAAACCAAACGTTCAGATTCTTTAAACTAATTTTGACGTATAGTTTGCGTAGTTCAGGTCAGGCTCATCATTGCGGAAGCAGCATTGTCCCCACCATAGACCTGTCGTATCCTTACTTTGCTTTGTGGGCACACATATCCCTTTATCATGCTTCTCTAATACCTCCACATCCTTGGTAGGAATGGACAACTGAAATTCCTCATCCGAAACCACTGCAAGTTCTAAGTGATCGAAAAATGTCCCTACGTGTTTACGGATGACCCACGTATGCTGCTTGACGTGTTCCCCTGATATAGAGCACAAATGGGTTTGAAGTTGCAAGCAAAAACAGAAACCGATCGCTTTTTTCACCAATTTTTTGCAATAAACTCATTCTGCTGCAGTAATATACGAATTGTTATAATGATTAATTCTCAACTAATATTTATCCAAATAATATTGGAGACCATAAAAATAAAATTAAAAAACTTCAAAGCTGTAATATGGAGGTCCTAGATCTAGGACCTTCGCCTGGAGATTAAAGGCTAAACAAGCCAGTACGCGCAGTTTGCGCATGTAAGTAGCTATGGTAGGCACAGGAGAATAAAAAAAAAAAAAATGCACAAATGGTAGGGGCATGAACTGCCGCCCTCTTCTGAGTGCAGTTAATCTTGTCAATGACGTTTGAATGAGCGTTCATGCCCCCCCACTGAATAGGCTCCTTTGTGTATGCGTAGACTGCATTCAACCTCATTCGAATGGATGAGTATATATATATATATACATACGACTTCACGAAAATTATACTTGATCCTATCTATAATCACTTCAATTAGCTCCATGGCTTTCTCGGAATCCTGCAGTAACCTCGTGGTCAGTGGAACTACCTTATCAGCCGATTGCAATGATACAAGTGGTAATCCCAGGCAGTCCTCCATCGACCTAAACGAGTGCATTTCTAATCAAGATGGAGTTCTGGTTTGGACCAGAGGGGGATACTTCGGTAACTCTTCCCATGCAATTTATCTTTCCGAAGGCGGACCAATCCTTAGCGCTAAGTGCAAGAGAATTTCTGGCGAGACCGTTGATAGCACCATCAATTTGGACGAGAGAATCACTAATGATAACGGTGTTCTGCGCTACAACGATTGATAATATGGGAACATGGCATTTGCGAACGTAATTGATTTGTGCACGTTCATTTCGAACAATGGCATTAGTTATAAAATGATGCAGTATACTTTTGCGCATGCGAAGGACGTCGAACATCATTCCAGAAGTTAAGTACGCGTAATAAAGTTTTTATTCATTGCTACACTGATGGATTGCAAAGGGCGCTTGGATTATTGCAAATTCAGCTACCTGTTTAATTCAGCCAAATTTCGCGATCCATCAACAACGGATGCATGCATGTTCCTGGGCAGTGGGCACCCTCCAAGCTTTCCTTTACCTGATCTGTGTATGAGCATCTGTGTATGAGCATGTGTGCACTACGTATCAAGGCCGTAGTAAGGTAGTAAGGGGGGGCTTGGAGGGGCTTAAGCCCCCTCCCCCCCCCCCCCAATTTTTTGTCCAGCATATTATTTATATTAAAAAGGATACACGTTGATGTTATAGTACGCGCGGTAACACAAATTGAACACATATTCTGGTATCAAGCCGCCCGTATTGTATGCCATAATTCAAGCCGCCACGCTGTATTTGGCCGTTTAATGAATACTGTATAGAATGTACATTTTAAGTGTAGTACTCAAGATCATGATTATTAATTAGCCCCCCCCCCCCCCCCCCCCCCCCCCCCAAATTTTGTGATTGACTACGGCCATGCGTATTAAACCTTTCACATTTCCAGCGCCCCCCCACCCCCCCCCACCCCACCCGCACATTCTGTAAGAGGACATTAATGTTAAATCAATAATGGATAGAGAAGGAGAGAGGGGAGGGAGAGAGAGAGAGAGCTGTTACACATCCATGCTCAACACGCAGGTATTAATATACCAACTTTCAGACTCGGAGTACTCGGAGTTCTGCATGGCCAAGAGATGACAGCCATTGCCTTTACGGGCATGTGGGGAAGAGGGGGGACATGCATGGGAGAGAGTAATGTATACATACCCAGTGCGTGAACACACAGCATGCTGTTGATAAAATAAGACGAACACACACATGTATGACACACACAGGCACACAAACACACACACACACACACACACACACACACACACACACACACACACCACACACACATGTACGTGAAGATAAACACATACACACGCGGGTAAACTGGTAACATCAGGTGTTCGTGTAAATAGTAAAAAATAATCATACATATATTGAAACCACTTTGCGTTAGATTTGCACACGATAGTATTCATGAAATCTGCAATTAAATTAACTTAAAATACCAAGTGCCAGGACTGAATTACTTAAAGGTCTAAGCAGGTGTCAACTGAAGCAAACTCCGCTTACCTGTTTCAGAAACTGTCAGAGGAGCCCGACAAGAGGATTGGAAGGCAATAGTGGTGTAAAAAGGAAGGAAACAAGGGTCTAATAAGAAGGGGAAATTTAATAGTCCTATCATTCGCACACTCCTACATATGGGCGGAGTGGACTATTACATTTCACCTTCTTATTAGACACTTGTTTCATTACCATTGTTGCTTTCCAATCCTATATATCCCAGTAAGGAATGTTTCTATTACCTGTACATGTAATAGTTAGGATACCAAAAAAAACATGGCGGCGAGTGAGTCAACATTTGTGTGTCTTCCCGAGATGACATTGCAACCGTAAACTTCCGTCTTTACATATTCTCAACGCTGATTTAGAAATTCTCTAAATAACAAACCAAAAACAAATGAGTGTCAATCCTAATTGGAACAAGTAAAGAAAAGCAATCTCTAAGTTGGTGGGATATAGGAATTGGAGGCAAAGGTGGTGTAAAAAGGAGGGGAGCAAGGTTTTGACAAAAGGAAAATGAGACAAAAATCCTATATTTAGCACATGTAAATGTAACAGAATCAAAAATAGGACTTTTGTCTCATTTTCCTTTTCTCAAAACCTTGCTCCCTTCCGCTTTGCCTCCAATTCCGATATACTTTCTCGTTACAGAATGTTTTTCTTTACTTGTTTATAACGCACAATTCTAAATATACGTGAATGTCGCCATGGGAACGGCTAAACATAGCACTCCATATTACGTAATGATTACCTATATCGCTCTATTCATATATCTGACACCTGAAGATGTCCTTCTAGGAGATTCTAAAGCGATTGATATAACTTGCGCTCTTTAAAACCATTTCTATCCCGAGTTATACTCGACCGAGAAGATGACGACGACGACGACAATGACGGAGAAGAATTGGTCTGGGTACGAGAACAAACACACCTTTTTTTTTTTCTCTTAAAGAAAACAGTTTGAAGACTGGAACAGTACATAAAAATGACCTTCTTTGCCTTCTGGTTCGATAGCAACAAAGAGCTAAACTATCCATTTATTGATACGTGAGTTTAGATTATAGAATACAGGGATTGGAAACGGTATATACATTTACGTGACGTGACATCACGTTCCGTTACGTGACCGTGCTTCGCATCGAATCCTTTGGTGGGCGTGTGAGTTGTTAAACATCCTTCTGTAGAGAGCTTCTTTCGGCGTTGTTTAGCGTATAACTGTGAGAGTACAGCCTCTTTGACACCAAAGAATCGTTTAACTATTCTTTTTACAGAGTTTCAGTTGAGCCAGCGAGCGATCATAGCTACCACGTGATCGGGTAGTGGTTGTGGCATTTTCCTGGACACAGGAAACGTTATAAATCCATTTTGGCAGTTCCCATATAGATTACGTAGTTGGTAGTGTGGCGTAGTAACGTTCTGGAGCCTGCGAAGGGTTCTGGCATTGTAAATCGTAAATATGTCATATAAAGATATCCTAAAAGAGTACTTTTTGTGTTCTTTTCCCAGAAAAGTGATCAGGTATCTAGAATATTTGAGGACATATATTAAATCAGAGATGCATATTGAGTGGCGTGATCAAAATTTCTGATGTGTTGTGCATGTGTTGTAGGAGCAAATGGCTCGCAAGTTCGTTTGGGTCGAAGCTCAGATATATCCGTGTTGAATGGAATTGCTCCACAAATGCCTCTTCTTCTTATTAAACGTATTTTTACCTTTTGGATAGCCGGATCGGGCACAAGTTTCTCAAATGTAATCTACTATTTTCTCGGCAAAGCTCACAAAAGTGCCCTGGCCAGGGTACATAATTTACGGAATGGTGAAATGCGGATGAATCCTGTAATCTTTATCGTTTCCAATCCCTGTATTCTATAATCTATGGTTATACGCGGTCGCGTTTAAAAAATGATATTCACGATCCGGGTCAGTACTGTTCCGATATTGCAAATCCAGCTGTTCAGTCAAATTTCGCGATCCAGCAACAACAGATAATGTATCCGTTATTGAGTGATTGTATTGTTAAATCGGTTAGCTTCAGTTGAACTATATACATGCACAACAGATCCCATTAAGGGACGGTTTCTAGTTCAAAGCACCCTTTGCAGATCCATCACAGTCCAACTATATACATGCACAACGGATCCTATTAAAATGGGGTGTAACGAACTTTCAACTGGTTTTAATCCATCAGTGTAGCAATGAATAGAAATTAAATATACGCGTCCGGTATAAATTTTTTCTGAATCGATGTTTCGACGTCCTTCGCATGCGCAAAAATATACTGGATCATGCACTTCGATGGGTTAAATTAAAAAACTAATGCCGTTGAACGTGCACAAATCAATTAAGTTCACAGAATTAATGTCATCAGTTTTATTAAGTTCCCCATGAGAGAGATTGCATCAATCGTTGTAGCGCAGGACACCGTTATCATTAGAGATTCTCTCGTCCAAATTGATGGTGCTATCGATGGTGTCGCCAGAAATTCTCTTGCACTTAGCGCTAAGGATTGGTCGGCCTTCGGAAAGATGAAGTACATGGGAAGAGTTACCGAAGTGTCCTCCTCTGGTCCAAACCAGAAATCCATCTTGATTAGAAATGCACTCGTTTAGGTCGATGGAGGACTGCCTGGGATTACCACTTGTATCATTGCAATCGGCTGATAAGGTAGTTCCACTGACCACGAGGTTATTGGAGTATAATTTCGTGAAGTCCTATACGACTGGTATATATACTCGTCCATTACGCATACACAAATGCCCTTCAATCCATACATCCTATACCAAATTTCAACTTTACAACCAACTTTCTTGTTAGAGATACGAGTTTCTTTGGGCGTTGTCCATGACTGTGACATAATACCTAGTCACACATGCACATGCTCACATACACAGATCAGGTGCTCTCTCTAAAGGAAGGCTTTGAGGGTGCCCAGGATCATGTCCACTCATGTTTCCTCCCCTCAGCAAGCTCCCACTTGTGGACACACTCAGGCACCTACTGAGGCCTCACCAGACTCAGACCAGCATGCAGGAGGAGAAGAGATGGGAGTCACTTGCAACAACGATGATACCTCTGACGATGAAATGGTAACCATGGCAATACCATGTATAAAAATAGCATGATCACAATTTTGTGCATCATACATGTTCCCCTCCCTCCACCCTCCCACCCATCATTACATCATCACATAAGGATATGAAGCATACATACTGCCATGCAGGTGATATGATGGGTAGGGTGCCATTGGTGAAGAGGAGGAGGGAAGGACTTCACCTAAGGTGAGGATGATGACCACTCCTTATATGGAGGATTAGTTGATCCCATGTCACAGTTTGTTTGGGTGTCCTATTTTTGTTATTACTATTTTAGGTATCAAGTGAGGTTCCCATGGATATGGTAAGGGAGAATCAGTCAGTGTTGAGTGTATGCGCCTCACAGAGGCAGCAGAGGAGGGAGGAGAGGAGGAAGAAGTGCACCCCTAGAAGCGGCACATCCACCGGCAGTCCCTCCACCCTGCACACCATAAGTCGAAGGCGTCGCCAAGGGCGTGGGGAAGGAGGGGGATGGTGAGGGGGTCACGGCAGAGCCCACCTCCTCCACCACCTCCTCCTCCTCCACCACTTCCTCCTCCTCTGTCGTGATGCCCACTATGGAGACGCTGGCCAACATGATCAGATTGGCATCAGCTGCAGCAGCTGCAGGGGGACTGAAGAGGTCGTACAATACCTATGCGCAAATGAAAGAATTGTATTTTTACTCAAACAAATCAAATTCCTATATAATACTTATTATAATTATAATTATTATCATTATTGTTTAATTTTATTTTTTATAAATAGTCTGTACTTCAACCAGTTTAATGATAAGGGGTGTTTGCAGTCAAATTATAGAATACCCCTCTCTCTTAATTAAGAATACCCCTCTCTCTTAAGAATACCCCTCTCTCTTAAGAATACCCCTCTCTCTTAATTAAGAATACCCCTGTCTCTTAATTAAGATTACTTCTCTCTCTTAATTAATAATACCCCCCTCTCTTAGTTAAGAATCCCCCTCTCTCTTAATTCTAAGTGTTGTAATGAAGTATTGTAATTGTTTTTACTTATCCTAATTATAACCATTACATAATTGGGATTAGTATACAGTTTTTTACAGAAATTAATACGTACGTAGGCAGCTCTAGACGAACACACACATTTAAAACTACACCATCACACCCCAGAATGGATGCTGCATTGCCTCTCTGCACTGCAATAGACATTTGAAAGAATTAGGCTCATGTAATGTGGCTTAGATTATAATTATGTCTATTAAAATTACTTTTGAAACTATTTTTGAATCTTGAATATGTGGGTGTTAGTTTTCTAATAACGAGGTTACCAATATAATTTATTCTAAACGAAAGAACTTTAACTTAAGCCTTGACTGCCTCTTTTAATATACTTGATACTAACAATAATATACAGTGGTGTAGGAAGCATGGGAGCAGCGGGGGCAATTGCCCTCGCACTTTTGCTTTAGGGGGAGCATTGACACCCCCCCTCCCCCAACCTTCATTGTACAGTATTACCTCTTATGTACATATCACTATATGTATGTATGACCCACCCTTTCATATAAGGTCTTCCCTTTTCCGCTAGGTACAGTCCCACCCCCACCCCCCTTCCCCCCTCACGTTTCGTATTGTTAAAAATATCTTGCTATGCGCCTGATACACCTAAAGGTCGCTATAAGAAATAAGTGTTCCAGGGATGGAGGGTTTGTGACCTAGTTCCTTCAGGAAGGAGGACCAAGTACTCCTGATGTTTCAAAGGCAATAGAGTGTAAACCTTATATGCCTGGATGTCCCACGAAATAAGAGTGATACATGGCAACATGGCAACTGAAGCCATGTATCTGAAGGAGTATATTTGTTTCACTTGACATCTGCTTAGATCTTTAAGAAATACAGTTGTGTTTATTTGTTAGCTGGTTAAAAAAAAAGAACTGTATGTATAAATGCACACACCTCATAGTCTTAATATACCTAACACATGTCAAGAACAAAGCATCTGGAAAGGATGGCTGCTGGGTTGGCTGTCACCAGGTTGAGGTTCAGCCTGCTATATAGGCCAGCCAGCGCGGCCACTTCCTTTACCCCTGTTGGAGCTGGTCGCAAAAGACGAGAGGGCGGACGTGACAATGGCTTAGGTCCCCAGTCCCAAGCGCCAACAGAGTAATTATTTGCCCACCCCCCTTGGACCATTGGTGCCTTACAGTGAATATGAGATGTCTGTGCTCCTGGCTGAAAAAGGGGAGGAACCTTATATGAAAGGGTGGGTCATACATACATAGTGATATGTACTAACTAGTACATAAGAGGTAATACTGTACAATGAAGGTGGGGGGGTCAATGCTCTCCCTAATGCAAAAGTGCAAGGGCAATTGCCCCGCTGCCCCCATGCTTCCTACACTACTGAATATTATTGTTAGTATCAAGTATATTAAAGAGGTAGTCAAAGCTTTAGTTGAAGTTCTTTCGTTTAGATTGGTAACCTCGTTATTAGAAAACTAACACCCACATATTCAAGATTCAAAAATAGTTCAAAAGTAATTTTAATGTTGAAGCCATTTGATTTACTCCTGCATCATGCCAAAAATTATAGCGGGTTCTGACAAACCCTGTGGGGCATTGGATGTTGTAATATTGCACTTGCAAGGCTCTAAAATATTACACCATAGAGAAATGGTATAATATGAAGTATTGAACTTAACTCCCAATCCTCCATTGACAATGATAGCAAGAATTATCCATTTTTCTCCTTTCCCCCCCCTCTCTCCTTCACACACCTCTCCCCTTTCTCGCTCAACCTTTCATAGGACATAAGGATACAATCTGTTATTTCATACCTATACAGTTAAATACAGAATTTAAAATCAAATACAAAAACAAACATAATCAGCACATAAATATCCAGCACATATATATGATAAGTGATTCTTCGGTGCTTATGACGTAACGTTGCTGCTTCATTTGAATAGAAGGTACTTTGATTTTTCAAGACAAATTCTCATTGTGGATAATACCACCATATCACTGGCCATACTACCACCACCAGCCTCTTGTATAGCACCCCTACGTACAAACATGAACCATTATTAAAGACTCACACTAGCAAAGCAAACACAGGTGTTGTTCACAACACACACACACAAACACACACACACTCGCACACTTGCACACACACACACACACACACACACACCACACAACCAAAACTTACTTCACAGAGAATTTTTGTAGTGACTTAGAGATCTCCTACCCATGTACCAGTTCACCCGGGCTGATACTTAAAGTGGCCTGCTGAGGAACAATGTGCCTACCATTAGTGCTTCAGAGAAATAAGACTGTTACCAGCAACTCTTTAAGCCATGAGTGGGGTGAAGTGTAGGTTACTTGTTAAAAATCTCTCCTGTTTGTTTACTCCTCTCATATCTAGGTACTAGCTGAGGTCATCCTCTCCATCTGGGTTATAGCATACCTCTCAGCAGAGACCTGCATTGGCGTGGTACATTGTAACCATACCCACCCACATGTATCGCAACCAATCACACTTGATCTAATACTATCCCCTCTCTCCAATCATGTTTTACCTACGGTGGAGTGACTAGTACACCCACACACATTAGCTTGTGCATACACATATGTACTGTGTAACTCTATGATGCTATCACGAGCTTGAAAGTATTGAGGGGACATCAACGGACCTCATTACAACTGTCCCCTTGATATTATTGCGCTTGTCTGGATGCCGTGCAATAATATCGAGAGCATATTTGTCCAATACATGCACATGTGATCCGCCATTTTTGTGCATGCTTGCTTGCTAAAGTTGTGTGTGCATGTGTACAATCAGGAAGTAATCATACAGTGCATGGTGTGGAGAGGGAGACCTCTCACCCTCCACCATCAAAGCCCAGAGTGGACCCAACTTTACGAGCCGATTTGTTCAGCTGATTGTACACAACTCTTGACCATTCCATTTTGGCCCATACTCACTTTGCCCACCAAAATGGCCGCCGAAATTGACGCCACGACTTTATAAAACACCATACGGATAAACGTTCGCGCCGCAACTGGTCTATTCGGTTAATGACTTCATAAACTCTAGATGTGGGCTGGTCAGCAGGCTAACCTAATCAGTTATAAAATGCACGAAATGGTACTATAAATATGTACAAATGGTGGGACGTGGGGAGGTAATGCAATATTATAACTTCCCGGATAAGACTCCTCCACGGGGTCATGAAGCCATTCGGTCCCCCATAACAAGGGCTATTTCAAAATGCAGCGATGGTGGATGCATTTATATGGTATTTTCTGTAAGAGGTTCACGTAGAGCACATCTGGTGCTGTCATCATCCTGATCGTCATCTTCATCACTATCATCATAAATCGGTTCATCCAGCTCCATATATTGATGTCGCATTTTCACTGGTGAGATGAGATTTAATATTTTCTCTTTTGTTTTGTCAAACATGTCACAAAGCTTGAGAATGGCAACAATGACATGGTACAGGACAGTAATCATGACCACAACAGCAAAGAGGCCAACAAGGCCTCCAACAGTTATTGTAGCGTACATGCGGTCCAAAGATTGATGGTCTAGAATATACAACATTGATGATGCTAGTGCGATATAGTTGAGCATGTAAAACAGGTCTAGCCAGTTGAAAAATTGATTGAAGAACAGTGTTTGTTTATAATATTTGTCAATGATTGGAACAGTCTCTCCAAATGGCTTTATGAGAGCCTGGGCTAATATGAATAACATCAGTAAAGCAACGTGGACAAACAGAAGCAGTGATGGGTTGTCAGAACTGTATACTGAATTTAAAATGAACATGATGACCAGAAGCCATAGGCGTGCTCCAAGCCACCATCGCCACTTCCCCTTGTAAGGTGCATAAATGGCATCATTCATTGGTTTAATCCGATTGATGGTCTTGTGCAGGTACCTCAATAGCCTGTTGTGCTCACTGTACAACTCAATAATTGGGGTGAAGACGAGGGAAAGTGTGTAAGGGAGGAGGAACAGGGTGCATGTCGCCACGGCTATAAGAAATAAAATGATGTGTTTTCCATGAAGGTACTTGATGTTTCCATCATAAAACCACACCTTCATTGGACCATTAGGACTCTGGAGTGTGGAGGATGCAAAGATATCAATGACAGTTCTTAGCAGTTTGAAGTATGACAAGTAAGGTAAACTGCCATATTAGAACAGGTTGGCCTAATTGGAACAGGGGGGGGGGTCAGAATAACCGCAGCCTATAACCACAGTTGATAATACCCTTTAGCGAACTACGCCCCTAAGTAGTTAATTTGTTTTCACGTACGTACGAAAGCTAGTTAGTAAACCTCTTATTTCTTGGAGGCCAAGCGTGGAAGAAATGGCTGGCAGCGAAAGGGAAAGCGCCTATCCCAGTTAATAGTAAAGATGTCACGATGGACATATGTAAACGATATCGCTCCACAGAACCGACCCGTTCGTGGGGTCAAAGGAAGTAGGCCTAGCATTTGGTAAATATAAGGCCAAACTGCAGTGCCCAGGACACGTCACCACTGATCTGAACGCCATAAAAATCATAGCCGATTGTGTGCCCGATATACGCGCATCTATCAATAATTTTCCAATAATATTTATTACAATAATTTAACCAAGTATAGGTAAACAAGTTTTGTTTTGCTGAATTCCAGCGATTCTCAGGGGGCTGTAGAAGAGGTAGGGATTTGAAACTCATTCTTTCTTGCGTAGATTTGTGTTATAACCGTAACTTAGCGATGCCAATTTCCACCATGCAAGCTATGGCTCATTTAGTACTCACTTCCGGTAATTTTCAATGGAGTTCACGAAGCCTCTCTTTGACTTGAAGTAGCTCTTCCGCGTAACCACTTATAACCAAGTTTAATGCTTAAAATCGATGTCTCATGACTTATGAATAGAAAGATGGGGAAAATGAGGGCTTTTGCTAGCTCTTGCAATGCATGGCGTTTTTTAAATCACTACCCCTCGAACTAACAGAAAGTGACATAGTTGCAGACAGCGAACGCAAATGTATTTTTTTGTGTGTTTAGAACTTCACTTCGGATACTTCTAGATATGTTGGCGGCGTTGCTGGTTGTCTGTACGATTGAAACTATTAAAAAAGCTACGACACACCCCCCTGTTCTAATTTGGCACTCATCGCGAACCCCCCCCCCCCCCTCAGAGGTGCGAGTGGATATACAAAACAAAAGGTGCTGGAAAACTTTTAAAACGATGGTATGGTGCGCATCCATCAGTAGTGACACTTGGTGGTGTTAAAACGTCCTCCAGACGATGCGTTTGACTTGTACAGTTCGTTTAAAAACCGGTTCTAATATGGCAGCTTACCTTAGATGAGAGTAGATAAAAGACCGACAACTCTCTGTCCTATTAAGTCATTAATTTTATCGCAGTAATGTACATTGTCTGAAGATCGACAAAGGCAGTAGTGACAAGCAACAATAATAATTATGGTGAGGGTGATGAGGTAGGTGGGGAACACAAACTGAAGGCCCATCTTTGTAGCATCATCCATTCCATCATAAAAGCAGAGAGGCACCCCAAGGTCAAGGTTGATTAGGGAAATCATCACCTGCAAAGGTCTCAATATTGATTGGTTGAAGAATATGGTGGGATTGGCTTGGATGATGTTGGCATAGAAGATGAGTCCATAGAGAGTCCCCTGTGTTACTGTGAGGTTGAGGATGAACAGAACAACCACCAATGAGGCACCAAGCACTGCAAACATGAGAATGGTGAGGAGCCACATATCTGAGCATACCATGCACCCTGACGAGCCAAAGACCACACTGAGACCATCAGAGCAATGACCACATAGGGTGCCACTACGTCCTCCATTGCACAGATCCCCAGGCCTTGTTAGAAACAATGGTTGGATATCATGTTTGCAGTAGTTCAATGGACAGGTGAATGCAATGATGGGAATAGTGTTGTCCCGCTTGTCATTGTATATGCCTATCCACATGTATTGGTTGCTTCTGTTCACTGTACCATGAGCTGTATCACACATCACTCCAAATGATGTAAGGAAGGCTGAACAAACACAACTAAAATTTGGTGTCAGCGTGAATCCAGGCTCACATGACTTAAGGGTCACCTCAATGAGTGCTGCAGGATTACCGGGATAGCTTGACAGAAATAGATTCAGTGAAGTATTTTCTGGTCCATAGATCTGGTACTCCAGTGGAATACACCTCCTCTCTACCCACTGGGTAATCTGATTGGGTGCAAGAGTTATGGTCTCGGGAGTGTTTCCATTCACTCTAATGTATGCATAGACCACACTTGGAGAGAGGCTGTTAGCATAATCCATTGAAGAGACGTTCAGTAGCACAGTTCCTCCAGGGTATGTAAATACATGATACTCTCCACAAATTTCAATATCTGTTGGAGACGAAACTATTTGTGAATCTCCTGGCAATGGTGGAGGTGTTATGTTATAGAACTGAAGGTATGTTTCTAATATACCATCATACACTGCTATGATCGATGAATTTGAAAACTTTTGAATCACTTTGCAATGATAGATGGGTGTGGCATAGATGGAATGGCCAGAAAGTAATGCACGGTTGCCATGGAAGTTAATGAGGTAATGTTCATAGAAGGACAGCGCACACTCAAGTGAAGATTTGGTAGTCACCTGAATGGCTGTTTCTTCTATGTATATGGCACCGCCAAATCTTGTGGCTGTATTGCCTGCAAACGTCACATCACAATAATCAATGAATGAAAGCTTAACATTATTTGACAGACTTATCGCTCCTCCATTTTCTCCAGAGTTATAGGCAAATATCACCTTACCACCAAGTTGAAGATAGTCACCATTTACTCCTTGAATGGCTCCTTGAGGACCATTGGATGTAAACTGGCCACCTTGGACAGTTATTCTGACTTGATCAAAATACAGGGCTCCTCCTCTTGTAACCTTGTTCCTACCAGTGGGACAGTAATTGTTTTTAATAATCACATCATTAATAGTAAGAGAGGGAGTTTGCAACGAATCAGAATTACAACTAATGTACATTGCTGCGCCTATTGATGCACTGTTAGAACTGAACGTTGAGTTTGTAATTGTTGCATCTGCACTTAATATCATGTACAGAGCTCCTCCTGTGATTGCATTATTGTTATTAAAAGTGCTTGTCAAGATAGTGATATTGCAATATGATTTCCTTCTATCCAGTTTCACCTCAACCATTCCATCCCTCGCGCCACTGAATTGTGGCTCTCCAATATACAATGCTCCTCCTTCATCACCAGCACTGTTGTTATGGAAGTTGCACTCTATGATGGCAGTATTAGCTTCTTCCGAGTACACTATTATAGCTCCCCCAACCCCCGCAACGTTGTTATAGAAGTTGCATACCGAGATTGTAGTAGTTGCTTCTGAGGCTATGTATATAGCTCCGCCTTTATCACCTGCACTGTTGTTATAAAAATTGCATCCTAATATGGTAGTAGTTTCCTCTGAGTATATGTTTATAGCTCCTCCTCCGAGATCGGCACTGTTGTTGTAAAAGTTACATTCTGATATTGTAGTAGCTGCCGTTGAGACTATTTGTATAGCTCCTCCTTCATTATCAGCACTGTTGTTATAAAAGTTGCATCCCAAGATGGTAGTAGCTGACCATGAGTTTACAAATATAGCTGCTCCTCCTTGAACACTGGTACTGCTGTCATAAAAGTTACATCCCGAGATTATAATGGCTGAATCCGAGGATGCTTTTACAGCTCCTAGTGTCCTACAAACATTGTTATGAATGTTGCATCCCGAGATTGTGGTCGCGAGTTTCGATGGTGGTCGTGAGTATACATATACAGATCCTCCTCTGTTGTTGTAAAAATTGCATCCAGAGATACGGGTAGTAGCTGCAGTTGAGTACACATTTATAACTCCTGCACTTTCTTTATCAGCACCGTGGTCATAAAAGTTACATCCCGAGATGGTAGTAGTTGCCGCAGAGTACACATGTATGGCTCCACCTTCTTCATGACCGACATTCTTGCATCTAACAGCCGGTATGTAAGTTTCCGTTAGAACGATTTCATCGAAGGTGCATCTAGCTACTCCAGATATGGATGTGCTTCCATTAAATGTGCTGTTAGTTATTAAAACAGATGATGACTTCTTCATTCCAAACATCCTGATCCCCTTAGTGTTGTTCCGAAACACGCAACCCGAGATAAAAACTGCATTGAAAAATGAATCGCCTTTGGTACAAGTGCAACCATCCGATTGATTCGACGGCGCTGCATGTGTCTCTGTGTATTCATTAAAAACCACCGCATAATGATCATTATTGCTGTTAAATCTGCAGTTCTCGATGTGAACATTTGCTGAAAACACGAAGTCATGTCCAGCAATTTCGGACATCCATACATGTCTATGCATTGAAAACGCATGTAAAGTATTTGATTTTTTTCAAACATTAACGCAGTAGGATTATTTTTTTAAATATAAGAAATGCATTATTTTATTTTTCGCTTTCATTTTGCGAGCAGGAGAATCAAGAACAAAATTAATTATTACGTAATCATTTTCTTTAGAGGTCAATAATGAAAATGATTAATAAACATCAAATGGTGGGCGCGCCCTAATAGTGCACATTATAAGTGCTGGTGCGTGTGTGAGTGGGAGGAGCGTGTGGTTATCTAAATGCTCGAAATGTGCCCTTGGTTCAATACATTTGAATATTTCTTTCATGCATCGGCGTGGATAGACGAACGTGCGCTCGGCGTGCATCTACCTGTTTGCTACAAGCGCGAAGTAAGACATTACTTTATGATTTCAAATGGACCACGACACTAATACCTGTACACTACGGCAGTGGCCGGCGTCAGCGAGGGGGGTGATTCAGGTCAGGCCAGGTACGATAATTGGGGGGGGGGGGGGGGGGGAGTTGCTGTCCGCTTCAGACCCAATACGAAAAGTGGGGGCCCTTTAATTGTTTGGCATAGGGCCTACTCTACGTTATTGTTATTACCGGTTACAATTATGGCTGAGGACCCGGAGCACCCTCTCTGGGATACGTTAGCTTCGGCTATATATACTTGTAACCGTTAATTATTAACGATAATGTATTTGCTGTGTGCCAAACAAAGGGCCCCCACTTTTTGTATCGGACCTGAAGCGGACAGCAACCCCCCCCCCCAAGGGCGTAGACAAGTTTTAAGGGTGGGGGGCTAATTATGGTTGGGGCTTTAGACCCGCGATACGACAAGCGGGGGGTGGGGGGCTAGTTATGGTTGGGGGTTTAGTCCAGCGATACGACAGTGGGGGTGAGGAGGTGTACACTTCAGGCACATTACGAAAGGCGGTGGGGGGGGGGGGGGGGGGAGG
>OY811971.1:19816747-19851747 GCA_963681505.1 Eunapius fragilis
ATGCCTATAAAATGATGAATAGAAACCTATTAGATATGGATATGAATTTAGACACAATGACTTCAGGCCTATTTACCCCCCCCCCCCCCCCCCCCCAACCCCCATATCTATGTCCATTCAAGCACAACACTTTTTTTTACACACACACACGCACACACACACATACACACACAACACATACACACACATACACACACACACATGCACGCACCTTATAGTGTTCTGGTTTTTAACGAACAATTAGTTTTTCACTATTGAATTCGTGGCATTCACCTGCCAGTAGCAAAGTGCTCCTGAACTGTTGAAGGAGTTAAATTTATTTATTACCTTAAACTGATAAAAGGTACTCTCCCACTTTCGTTGGATGCATTTTCTCTCCATTCAAATGTTATCTATACATACGGGACGGCTTTATATCCCATGAGTTCAATTTGAAATCAAAATTACACAAGCACATAAATACATGTACTCAGACATACTGATGTAATTAGATCATCGATACATACACACATAAATACATAGATTCATACACGCGCGCGCACACACACACACGTGTTACAATCCAGGGGCGGATACAGGGTTTTCCAAAAGGGGGGGGTTGAGACCCGCGATACGAAATGCAGGGGGGGTTGGGGGGGGGGGGGGGGGGGGGGGGGGTGCTGTCTGCTTTAGACCCGACATGAAAAGCGGGGGGGGGGGGGGGGGGGGGGGGGGGGTTGCTGCCCGCTTCAGGCCCGATACAAAAAGCGGGGGGAGGGGGTGCTGTCCACTTCAAGCCCGATACGAAAAGCAAGGGGGGGGGGGGGGGGGGGATGCTGTCCATTGTGTGTGTGTGTGTGTGTGTGTGGCTGTGTGCTTTGTGTATGTACGTGTATGTGTGTTGTGTGTGAATATACATGTGCATGTGTGGTATGTGATGTGTGTATAGTGATATACATGTGTGCATGTGTTTACATGCATGAGCAAATAATTCACATCAAGCCAGCTGCTGCTTACCTCACCGTACAGTATGAGCTTGTTGTTAGGAAGCAGCACATTGGTCTCGTCTGATGAATGTCTTAAATCCCCTCCAGTCATTTCCTAGGGACAAAGCTATATACCCTCTGACCAGAAGAGCTATAACATATACAATGCACCCACACCTAACACACACAAAAACACACATATACATGCGCATAGTCGACGTGCACATACACAAACACACACACACACACACAGAACATACACACCAAAAGAACTCAGTGATGTTAAGGCAATTTTTGCAGTTATTAAATTTAATTACTAATTTGAGGACTGTATTGGAATAATGGTTTTCACTTAGTCTGATAAGGTATAAATCATCTTAATATTTCCCGAGAATGTACTTAGGTTGTATAATATATGAAGTAAATTTGGTGTCATGGCAACCAAGTGCGTGCGCGCGCTGCAACGCTTTTTAAGTTGCCCATTTTTTAAACGCATTTTTGCGTTATGCGGATGCTTAAACGCATCGTACTACGACTCTTTTTCACATAGGTGGATAGCTACTGACGAGTGGTATAAGAATCCGTTTGATGTGGTGGTCCTACCACTATGTTTGTCTTAGAACACCGAAAAAGGTCTCCTTTTTGGATGTGACAGTAGTATTTAATTGCTGTACGAACGTCGTAGTTATTGCATATTGTATCTAAATCTTGTATTCCACTCAAATCTCTAATATTCAAGGTACCTTGAATGATAGGATGTTTGTATTTCACACTTTTGTAAGCGTTGATGTGTCCGCAAAATGAATTACGGTTCGTTTCGTGCGGCCATTTATGAGGCTGTAACTAGGGGGTGTGGCTTTGCTTCCGTAACAACCAATCATTTTGTATATGGTGTGTGTAGGGTGTGTGTGGAGATGTATGTGTGTATGGAGAGGGATGTGTAGGGTGTGGAGAGGGGCTTGTGGAGACGTGTGTGTGGAGAGGGATGGTGGAGTGTGAGGTGTAGTGTGTGGGAAGGGGAGTTGTGTAGGTGGGTGTGCGGAGTGTACAGTGTGTGTGTGGAGGGGGTGGGTGTGTAGGGTGCATGCGGTGAGGGGTGTGTGGAGGGGAGTGTGTACACAAAGTGGTTGGAGAGTAGTGGTGTGCAGGTGCGTGTGGAGAGGGAGTGTAGGGTGTGTGTGCGGAGGGGTGTGTGTGGTGTATGGAGAGAAAGTGAGTGGGGATTAGTGGTGTGCAAGTGTGTGTGTGGTGTATGAATAAGGGATGTGTAGTGTATGAGGGGGAGTGTGTAGGGTGTGTGGAGGGAGTGTGGAGGGAGTGTGTAGGGTGTGTGGAGGGAGTGTGTAGGGTGTGTGGAGGGGTATGTGCAGAGTGTGTACACGGAGTGTGTGGAAAGAACAGAGGAGTGTATAGAGGGGATGTGTGGAGTGTGCGTGGAGAGGGGTGTGGGGAGTGGAGCAAGGAATGTAGGGTGTGTGCAGAGGGTGTGTGGAGGGGAGTGAGTGTGTAGGGTGTGCAGAGACGTGTGTCTATGTGGGGAGGGGAGTGTATAGGGTGTGTGTGGAGAAGTGAGTGTGTAGGGGGTATGGAGTGTAGGATGTGTGTAGAGAGGGGTGGTGTGTAGGTGAGTGTGCAAAGGGAGTCTGTAGGGTGTGTGGATGGAGTGTAGGGTGTGTGTGGATGGGAGTGTGGGGTGTGTGGAGGTGAGTGTGTAGGGGTATGGAGTATAGGGTGTGTGTGGAGAGGGAGTTGTGTAGGTAGGTGTGCAAAGGGAGTCTGTAGGGTGTGTGGATGGGAGTGTAGGGTGTGTGTGGATGGGAGTGTGGGGTGTGTGGAGAGGGGTGGTGTGTAGGTGAGTGTGCAAAGGGAGTCTGTAGGGTGTGTGGATGGGAGTGTAGGGTGTGTGTGGATGGGTGTGGAGGGGTGCGTGTAGAGGGGAGTGTGGGGTGTGTAGGGTGCGTGTGGTGAGGGGTGTTTGTGTGCTAAGTTATTTGTGGCACCAAACCACCAAACCAAATGACTAGAAGAAAAAAGTTTGGCCATTACTTTCATGCATTAACAACCCACTCACCACTGCTGTACCGAATCATTTGTCTAAGATCCCTAAACACGGAGATTCAGGTGAGAATGTTCAGTCAAGTCAAACAAATCAGCAATTCAACATGAAATCAAAACACAGAGAACATTATCACCAATGCCATCAAACGCCTGCATTATGAGCAACATTCTAAACATGAGGACACGGTAGCAGTGCAAAAGTTGTGAGGTAGAAAAGTTTGGAAAAGTTACAGGAAAAATCTCAAACACCCACTTTACAAGGGAGATTATGAAATCTGCATCATACCAAGCACACATCGAGAGGATTAGTGATTACCTTATTTGTGGACCTGGTGTGTGGTGGAAGACCACTGATGACGGAGTTGAGTTCTTTGATGGAGACTCAGAAGAGGACTACAAGGCTGTAGGTCCTTCCTTGCATCACTTCCATTCAGTTTCACTGGAGGACATTGATGCGCTTTTATTAGAACAGTGGGAACAGTGCATTGCACAGAACACTGAACTTGTAGCACTAATAATGTACAGGACTGGTGCCGGTGTTGTACTGGGCTGATGTATTGAATGTACTGGACTGGTGTGATGTATGTACTGGACTGGTGTGATGTATGTACTGGACTGGTGTGATGTATGTACTGGACTGGTGTGATGTATGTACTGGACCGGTGTGTGTAGTATGTACTGGACCACCTCACATAAACTCCATGGACTTAAATAGCAGACTTTGCATTTGGTGATATCAAACACCCTCTGTGTGTGTGTGTGTGTTTGTGTTTGTATTTACATGTAAATGGTCTCACTGGATGGAGCCTTGATAATGGCAGTGAAATTATTTCTACCCTATCTCAATAGATTTGGCCACTGGATATGCTGAGCTATTCACACACATGACTTCATATTTACCCATGGCTTCAGAACTTCAAATGTAAAAATCTGAGGATGGTACACCGGTGTCTAGTACTTCCCACCAACACCCTCCCTCTTTAATAAATGTGCAGGGGCAATGCCACACCCCCTTCCCTCCTCCATCATACAACATACCAGTCCACTACATACATCACAGCAATCCAATACACCAGTCCTGTTCATACAACATGTGGTGGAAGTTGCAAATACATAATGCCTCTGTACTGTATATAGGACTCGGGAACTAGTGAGACACACCCAGTGGTGGATCCAGGCATATTTTAGGCTCATTAAAACCGGGCAATTATGGGCACGGGCCCATAATTGCCCGGTTTTAATGAACCTAAAATATGCTGGATCCGCCACTGCACACCCACCCAAGATCTGAGCACTTGGTGTCATTTGAAGTAGGTTTCTGGATCGTAGTGGCCTGGGCAGTGCCACTTTCAAAAGGCAATCCAGTATGTATAAGTCCAGTACATGCAACAACTGGTGTGTTGTATGTATTGAACCAACTAACATACATGTACATTCCATGGTGTTAAATGGGAGACTTTGCGTTTGGTCATAGCAAACATCCTGTGTGTGTGTGTGTGTGTGTGTGTTGTGTATATGTGTGCATGTGTGATATGTATAGTGATATACATGTGTGCATGTGTTTATATGCATGAGCAAATAATTAACTAACACACATGAAGCCAGCTGCTGCTCACCTAACAGTACAGAAGCAGCCCATTAGCAGAAGAGCGATAACATGCACAATGCACACACATCTAATGCACACAAACACATGCACATATTCTCAACAGACATATGATATATTCTCAACAGACATATGCACACCCACACACAATGCGTATGATCTAGCTAGCTCCCCTTGTGTATGATCTAGCTCCCCTTGCTTGAGAGGTCCAGCTAGTTGATACTTGGGCTATATTGAGCCCCACTTATAACATGCAGAAATGTTATAAAAACACAGAAATGCACAAATACATACTCCAGACATATACCACACACACACACACACACACACACACACACACACACACACACACACACACACACACACACACTCACAAAACAACGTACATGTACATGTACATGAACAAACACCTCTAGCTTGAGAGGTCCAGTTCCAATCCAGCTTGCCCAAATACTAGACTACTGAGACTTATGTGAGTGTATGAATGAAGTGACCCAAATGAACACACAAGTACAATATCCACATGCACACACACACACACACACGCATTCACATGCATATACACATGCACACAAGCATACACATGCATATGGCACCAACACTTTTGTGATGGAAACTGATCAACAACTAGACAATATCACACTGTTAGGCCTATACAGTTGTATAGGCAGGCTGGTTGTAGGCTATTTCAAATGTTGTTTAGTTCTTAGTTTGGCGGGGTCTGGTAAATATACAAGATATTATTGAGTCCAGTCTGAAGCGTACGGCACCCCCCCCCCCCCCCCCCCCCCCCCCGCTTTTCGTATCGGGCCTGAAGCGGACAGCACCACCACCCCCCACCACCCCACCCCCGCTTTGTCGTTATCGCGGCAGTGACGTAGTGTGAGTGTTGAGCGCCCGGGGGGGGTGGGGGGGGCTGTCGGCTTCTGGCCCGATGGGGGGGGGGGGGGGGGGGGGGGGGGGGGGGGGGGGGGGGTACCTAGCGGAAAAGAGGGAAGGGGAGGAGCCTTATATTATATGAACGCGTTTACAACTGCCCCCTGTATCTGCCGATGCGTTCGTGAGTTCTCGTTGACGCGATAATTAATTATCTCTCGTCTACTTCGACGCCCCCTCAACCTGCGCCCGGGGACATATGTCCCCCCCCCCCCCCCCCCCCTCTCTCTACACCACTGTATCGCGGGTCTAAACCTCCCTTTTGGAAAATTTCTGTATCCGCCCCTGGAGAGGGTGCTCCAGGTGCTTTTGAGCACCCCCCTCGGTCAAAATTGTAACCGTTAGTTATTAAATATAACGACAACGTGTGCCAAAGGCCTCCACTTTTCGTATCGGACTTGAAGCGGACTGCATCCCCCCCCCTCCCACACACACACACTCACTTTTCATATCAGACCAGAAGCGGGCCCCTCCCCTTCCCCCCCCCCCCCCCCCCCCCCCCCCAGTATTCCTGACCTTAAGCACCCCCCTCGCTGAAATTCTGGGATACGCCACTGTATATATACTACGTATGTGGGTCAAGCTATGGTTGTTACGCACATGTAGAACGCCTATAAGCACCTCAGATGTAACATACCTGAGTGAGTCACACAGTGGCTGAGCCCGTATAAAAACGTCCATTACGTCATACAAGTGGAAGGATTAATAATGGGGACATTCAGTACCTAACACCACTGAAGTGACTCTGGAACCTAGAAAAGTAGGGGAAAGAGTGTTTTATGGTATCTGGCCCCTTCCTCGATGATCTGGCTAACATTTGAATCACTGATTCTTACTGCAACTATCACAGATCCTGAGAAAAATGCACAAACATCTTGACAAAACCCAAATTTCTACACAATTTCTACATGTGTCTATGGACGTGTTGTTTTAGGGCCATGGAACCTACAGATAGACCCTGAATTTTTTTGTTTCATCAATTAAGCATAGTGAAAGATGTTCTTAACTATATTTTTGACCGCCTTCCTTTTTTCTGACGATTCCTGATTTATACTGAACAGAAATGCACTTTGTTCCATACATGTCAATGGACGCGTGCGCGGAAAATTAACGGACGTTTGCATTGACGCGTCAGGAATACGTAATGAGCGTCCGAAATTTCTGGTAATGTAAACAGAAATACTCCCGCTATTCTGAAATATGCAGCTTAGAATAAAGATGTGGAACGAGGATTGGAAGAACAAGACAGGGGATATGGAATATATATCATTATTTCGGCCACATCCAACAAACGTTATTTTCTTCACTATCAGATTTCGTACCGAAAAAAACCGAACCCCCCTTCTCCTTGGCAACGAACTACGGTGACATCATTCATCAAAGATCCGGTTATTAGAATGTTGCTTACGTTGGCTATGGAACAGAATGTTCCAGAAGATATGCGATGCTCTCCTGCCTCCAATACTAGAGTTACGTTGCCCTGCAGCCATGATCCGTTACACAGGTAGTCCTGTAAAGCATCTTGAGTTGAGATATGGTAAATGTGTGGCAACGCATAAGATCCAAAAACGAGTAGTGTTACATACAGTTTGAAAAAAGCCATCTTAAATCCTTTTTGATAGCTAAGCTTGCAGATATGTATAGTGATCGAAACACTTCCAAAACCTATTAAGTTGCATCCTGTGTAGTCTGGGGATCTTTTTGTCTGGCGCCACACTGATAAGTAGCTTTGTTGATACTCGTAGCCCACACCTGACTCATTTGGGAACCAGGGGCCTAAAAAAAAGGTATAGCTTAGCTTGCCGTTTTGTAGTGATTGAGGCTCTTTAAAAAGTAATTGCATCCTGTGTAGTCTGGGGTCTGGTGCGACGCTGAAAGCTACACCTAACAACATGATGATTTGAGGACCAGTCGCTGGCTTTAAAAAAAAGGGGGAGGATGCTACAGAAGGGCTGTAGGCGACTGACGAGGCCTGCAACCCTTAGAATGTTGTCTCCAGGAACAAACCTTTTGAATTCTTTCTTACTATACTGTAGCTTTGCATGATGGAAATAGCCATGCGGGCACATTCAATCAATCACATCGACATTTGATGCGCCGACGTACCCCAAGCCATCTTGTGCCAACTATCCCCAATGATACCTGAGATACACAACTACTTATAATGGCCGAGGTAAATAACATATAGAACATAGACATTGCGAAGCTTGGTCGGTGTATATAACTTTAGTACATATATATATTCAACAAGAAATTACCTAAATAGCAAAGCCAAAACTTACTCTGCAGGACAAAGATCATAAATTCAAATGCTATATGTCCGCTTGGTGCACGTGAGAGCAGCTTTGTTACTTATTCTTAGTAGACACTAAACTGTAATAGCTGCATTTCATCAGTACATGTGAAATTGCCACTGTCAATCGTTACCAAGATATAAATGAAGTGACAACCAAAATGTGTGACTTGAGTAGCTCTGGTCTCCCCTATCGGTAGCGGCTCTGTAGTTATATAAAATATAGTGACGGTAGACGATTGTGACTACAGAGCCGCGGCTCGCTAGCTGCAATGCCGCAAGAAGCCGGTACCGGGTCTCTAGTAATATAACGCACGGTGACCGGGGGGATCCGAAAGGTGTTTTAATGGGCACAATGCAAGGGAGGTGGGAGGTGTCTAGCCCATGCAAGCCACCACTTGATGGTCACGTTTTGGGGGGGGGGGGGGGGGGGGGAGGGGGTACGCATAATAATGATTAACAATATCGTTTCTAACTAGTCTAGGGTAACATGCAGCCCTTGATCTCTCTGTGATGTCACCATTTTGTGGCAGCCAGGGCTACAGAGCAGAGGAAGCAGCATAAAGCCAATAACCCGAACACTTACTGTACGTGGGTTTTCAATTGCCATGGTGATGGAGGAATATGAGGCATGAGTCATTGTCATGTCTGGACAGAGGCCTTTCTTCTGTACTATCCACTAGACTAAGTTATAAGGGTGTGGTTAACAATGTTGTTAGTTCTCTTTACACATCCCTACATTTAGGCTCATTCAATAAATACACTTTTGTATAACGCGTAAATAAGTCACATATGTTTTTAATTACTCAATTGTCCTCATCCTCCTTGACTGCCCTGGGGGGTTCCCTTTTGGGATCCCTTGCAGTTTTGGTAATGAGGATGAAACTTTTTCTGATCTCTCCTTGGCCCGTTGACCTTTTTCCAGAGTCTTCATAAGGTCCCCCTGCCTTCTAGAGAGCTCGATCTGTTGGTGATTTGATGGGTCAAGGGTTTGCACAGGAGTAGGTGCTGGGCCTCTGTCTTCGTATTGACTGCCTCAATTTAGGATTTCCTCTCCAAAGGGTTATGGTTAAAACTTTATAGTGCTGAATCCACTCTTCAAACTTTGGCTGGCATTCTTAATATTGAACTTTTGTCTCTGCTTAAACGATAGCTCCTCTGTAGCAACTGATGCATGCATGAAAAGAGTTCATTTCTAGAATTGAAAAGTGAAGTGCGCGTCACATGCATTTGAATTTTTCGTTGATTAATGTTTCGTCATAACAATCACCCCATATTGTTGAATCGCCATGCATTTGTATGCATGTATATTTGAATAGACACGTACATTAACACAACTATTAATCACCAATTGATTCAACTCATACAAGCTGTCAGCTTATATAAACGGCGGATTCTGTACTGAGAAATAAGTGGTTAAGGACAAAGTGAGAACTGGACAGAGCCCATGCACTGTCAAATGTAAAAGGAATGTTTAATCGGAACCGGCAATGTAAACCGCGGTAGACAAATGTATACCCCGTGGGATGACGTCCAGGACGTTCTTCTCATGATTTTAGAGCTTCTTTCTTTAATGTTGTACGTGATTAAATTGATGGACTGTATTTGGGGCCCCTACCTTCGGTGGACCATACTATCTATGGGTGGGCCTGGCGCTTTTGCGCAACTGCGCCCCGGTTAATCCAGCACTGATACAGACACCTCTCTACCTACAAACCGAATTTGAAGTGAATTTCATTTCTTCTGTCGTAGGTTATGGCAGGCTCCGCGGGCAATTAGACTGTGAGGTATCGGACGTTGTAGTACTGCCATGGAGCACGTACACGACCCCATGTATTTTACCAGGCATGGCCGGTAGAGACTTTTTTAAAATCGCGAGTTCCTTTTATTTATGCCACTACCTCCTTTGAAAGCCTATGGCTCCTTACCGCTTCTACTTTTAGTGTTCACAGTGCCTGCCCCAGTGGTCACCCCTTCCTTTTGTCAGAGCTCGCCGGTGGAGCTTGTAGAGACACACTTGGAAGGTTATAGTAACACATCTACGAGTACATGTATTGGTAACTGGGGCCTATAGAGGGGGGGGGGGGGGGGGGGGGGCGCACGTGATGTGCATAAGGGGCCACATGGTGTATATGGGGAGGCCATGCACACGCATCATGTTAGGTATGATTATGGTCATATAGATAATGACAGATGGTATATGTACATTTCCTTACTTGGTTATTGTTGGCCTCTCCCACAGAAACACTGACTTTGCCTCAAATGTTATGTCTGTCTGCTAAGAAGGTCAATACAGCTACAAAAGTTGGAGTAAGGTAGTCAAGGGTTTGGTACTTTTCTACTGAATGATGCAATGGAGCCATTGCATGTGTGTGCAAGCATTGGAGATGGAACATCAACGGAATGCTGAGAGAACCTACATGACCATACTCCAACAATGGCTTCATGCAGGGCATGGGTGTAAAGCCAGTGAGCTGGTAACTCTGGTGTATGCATCGAAAAAGTTTGCAGTGGCAGAAACAGGGAGGGGGGGGGGGGGGGGGGGGGGGGGGGGGTGAAATTCACAATCATAAAATGATGGACTCTACATGTACAATACCCTCTGTATCCGCCCCTGGATTGGAATGCGATACCTTAAACATTATTTCACACTATGCTCATGCATGCAGATGTCTTTGTCACTCAACAGCATGGCCGGAATGCAATTAAAATATCCCGTACATGAGGTGTGAAATTGGATGTGTGGGAGAAGATGATGAGAGGCAGGTTAGAATTCTGTCTGGTAAATTGATTATTTTGCACGTGCATGCATGCTAGTATCTCCCTCACCTCTCACTCAATGTTAAGGTGTGGTTCTGGAATTTTAGGCTAGCAGTATTCCTCAAATCACATACTGTACATGGTCCTCTTTACATACCTTTGACACTGAGTGCTTAAAGGATTGCAAATGCATGAACAACATGTATGCTCCTACAGAAAGACAGCTGCACATCTCCTAAGGCAGCTGGAAGTTAAAAGGTGAGTTCAAACAGTTTCAACTTCAAATGAGGTGTCGGCAAGTTGTTACACTCCACAATTAAGAGTCCTTGATTCCAGTTATGCTTATCAATAATTCATGCATGAGCTTTCCATTTGCATGGGCATGAGTAATTATATAGTACTCCAGAATGTAAGCATTTAAAGCTCTTCCCCTTCCTTCCCTCTCTCTCTAGGATAGTATCTGAGAATATTCTAAGAAGGAGATTGGTAGTGACTGACCTGGCATGAAATGTTAATAAATTCAATGGAATGAGTTGAATTGCTAGCCAAAATAGAAGTCCACTTTTGCAGGTGATATACAGCTGGCTGGGTATGATGAAATCCCAGAACTTGTATGTGTGTACTATACGACATCTTGCTCTATCTGAAATTTCAAATATTCACTACAGCAGATCACAAGCCTCTGAAGAAGCCTCATAGGTACCTTTAACATTGTGGTACCAACCTGACTCTTCCTAAACCCTCCTGAGATTAAGAATGTGTTTCTGTTATGTGTGGTTCGTGATAATATTACTACCATTTTAGTAGCAACCTCACACTTTCTAGATCCTCCTACGCTTGAGGTTATGAAGCTTCGAGAGATGGGGAGGTATGTAATCAGTGGAACTACCATTTTATGGATGCATTTTGGCAGCACTATGTGCCAGTCTGATCGCTATTCGACAGTGCATTCTGTTCAGTGAACCCCTCCCATTTGCACTTGCCACATAGTCGACTTTGCCTCATCTCCTTTGTGTGTTACTTGCGTGTACATACAGTTTGCATTGCTGTAAAAGCAGTTGCAATCATTACTATGATTTATATTGCTGTTTACATTTTCTCGCTAACAGTTTGACCACATTTTGATACTATACTATAATAACTGACAAATTTGCTAACTTTCCAAAAAAAAATCCCTTAATTATGAAAAAATCCCTTGAGGTAGATTTCGGTTAATCCACCACAGACTTAACGGTGCCCACAAATAATATATATTCCCTTCTCTCGAAGATACTTAACCTCAAGCTTGGAAAGGTAATAGTCCTATATTTAGCACAGAAACAGCATATGCCTTAGTCGAAGTGTGCTAAATATTCGACTATTACATTTTCTCGTCTGATGAAACTTGTTTCCTTGCTTTTTACACCAGTATACTATTTGCCTGAAAAACCTATATCCCACCAACTTTCTCAGAGAGAATGTTTTTATTTACTTGTACAATCAGAATCATCAATTCTGAAATCGGTTCATAGCCCACCTAATTAATACTCGAATAATGTTAAAAATCTTAAAATCGGTTAATGCTACGATTGAATAGTTGATTAACTCGAAGTAGGCGGAGCACATATATGTACCTTTCAATTTACCACTTGCAAGGGTATGAATATATGGTCTTACAAACATTCTTTACACGAGAAGGTTGGTGGTATATAGGAATCAAAGGTGATGGTGATGTAAAAAGCAAAGGAACAAGGCTTCTGATTGAAAAGGAAAAATGAAATAGACCTATATTCGCAGCATGTTGTATTTAAATGTGCGTGCTAATATAGGTCTATTTCATTTTTCTATTTCATTCAGAAGCCTTGTTCCCTTGCTTGTTACACCACCATCACCTTTGATTCCCATATACCACCAACCTTCTCGTGTAGAGAATGTTTTTATTACTAACTTGTTTCCTAAATTTTTTCTGGTGGATTTGGTATTCTTTTTAGTTCTTGGAACGCGTAGAATCAGGTAGTATAAACGTCAACTTGCGCGATCATGACAGGTTTATTTTAGAATCTGCAATTCTGTTGAGGTGTGTAGCTTGGCCTCTAATTTGTCATTTAACCATCTCGTCCCCTGTTGTGACCCACACATCTTCCTCATCCTCCAATGTACTTCGCAGATGTGTTTTGTGTCGATGGTCATACCTGCTTGCCTGTTTCCTCTTGAACTCTCTTTCCTTTTTGCAAAATGACGGTAAATAGGGCCACTTTGAGATAAGTTGTGTATCTGTCACAGGCACAGTTGGTAGCAATCACCTTCCCATCAGTAGTTCGGCTGGGCTGAGATTACACCATGGTAGAGGTGCTGCGCGATAGTTCAGGAGAGCCACCCAAGGTTCTTCTGCCTGCTTGAGAAGTTTCTTCACTGTCTGTACAGCACGCTCAGCCTGGCTGTTACTCTGCGGGTAATGTGGACTACTAGTTAAGTGGTTGAAGCCATATTGCCTTACAAATTGATTCATCTTCCATGACACGTACTGTGGGCCATTGTCGCTGATCATTATCTCAGGTATCTCATACCTTGCAAATATTGTCTTCAGAACTGTTATTACAGAACTTGAGGAAGTAGTAGTCAGCTTTGATATCTCCGAGAAGTAATCCACCACCAACAAGAGGGTACCATACTACCTCCTGACTCGAACAGATCTGATCCTACTTTTTGCCATGGATAGTCAGGCAACTGTGATGTAATCATTGATTCCTTTGAGCAGCGTGATTCCTTGGCGCACACCTGGCACTGTTTAACTTGTTCCTCCACCTGTTTCATAATCCCTGGCCACCACAATGCACTCTGGGCTCTGAGTTTGCACCTCTGGATACCTAAGTGTCCTTGGTGGATTCTTGAGAGTGTATCTTTCTGAAGGGTCTTAGGTATGACTATCCAGTCCCCATACATCAACAGCCCTTGTGGACTGTTAGGTGGCCCCTTCTGTTCCAGTTAACATTGAGGTGGCCTTCAATGTGGTGTTTATTCGGCCATCCAAACCTGAAGTACTTGATGAGTTTAGAACATACAGATCTGTTGCTTGAGACTTGCTGACCTCAAGTCTCCCTTTCGTAATCAGTCCAGTTGTCACGGCATCAATAAACTCTTCCTCTTCAGATTGCAAGTTCTCTTTGCAAGTTGTGGTGCCCTCGAAAATGCATCTGCGGCATATAGTAATTTCCTTGGGATATGCTCAACAGTATAGTCAAAGCACATCAACCGCAGTCGGAACCGTAATACTCTTGGTGGGAGATTGTCAAGTTGCTTGGTACTTTATAATGGTACCAAAGGCTTGTGGGTCAGTCTCAATGAGGAATCTCCTTCCAATGAGGTAGTTGTGGAATGTATCACATGTCCATGTAATGGCCAATGCCTCTTTTTCGATCTGCGCATATCGGTTCTCTGTTCCGGTCATTGAACGTGATGCAAAGCACACTGGTCTCCATATGTTCCTTTCCTGCTGCAGTAAAACAGCTCCCAGGCCATGTGACGATGCATCTGCAGACACCTTTTTTCCCGCCATTAAATAGTAGTGAGCAAGCACAGTAAGCCTGGTGAGTTCAGCTTTCAGCTGAGCATCTCGAGCTGGTCACCATGTCCATGACTAGTGCTCAATGGAGAACGCAACGGTTGGCTCAGCTCAGCTAATTGATTGGAGAATTTTCCGAGTTGGTTTACCATCCCCATGAATCGTCGCAGTTGTGAAATGTCTGCTGGGGGTGCCCATGGCCCCACCCCCCCACCCCCTTTGTTTACATACATGCGCACCCCCACTGGCTGAATTGGCTGAAAGTGGACAGCCCCCCCTCGACTGGTTGAATCAGCCGAATGTGGACAGCGTATTCACAGCTGTCAAATCCCCCCCCCCCCCCCCCCCCCTTCCAGAAAAGCTTGGGACACCCATGGTTCCATATGTAATATTGCAGACATCTCCTCTGGGTCGACTGAAACACCCTCTTTATTGATCATGTGACCTAGAAATTTGACCTCCTTACTGAATACACATTTATATGGGTTCAGTGTTATTCCTGATAACTGTAACCGTGACAATACTGTGGTCAATCTCTTATCATGGTCTTCTTGAGTTGAGGCAAAAACTAGTATGTCGTCCATGAGGCACAATACTCCTGATAGCCCTGCAAGAATCCTATTCATTTCTCTTTGGAAATGCTCTGGGGCACTGGATATGCTGAAGAGAAGTTTGTTAAAACAAAACTGTCCAAATGGAGTTATGAATGTGGTGAGTAGTCAGGAATCTGTTGCAAGTGGTATTTGCCTAAACCTGCAGTTGGCATCCAGCTTGGAGAATGTTGTGCTCCTGTAAGATCCCATCAATTTTGGGCAATGGATGAACTTCTCGTAGTACACTCTCGCTCAGTGGTCTGAGGTCAACACATATCCTGACTGTGCTGTTTTTTCTTGGTACCACCACCATGCCAGCACACCAATCAGTTGGTTCTATTACTGGTGAGATAACTCCAATCGATTCCATGCGTTCCAACTCGGTTTTCACTTGTTCACGTAATGGGATTGGAACATGTCTTGCCGTGTACAGCGCAAATGGTTTGGCATCTGGTCGCAGCTTGATCTGATACTCATCCCCAAAATTGCCCAGTCCGTGGAATAATGTAGGGAAGTGCTTGTAAATCCCTCTTCTGTATTCATCAACTGAGTTAAGCGATGCTATCAGGTGCAACGTTCTGATTGCTGGAAGTCCCAGCAGATTTGATTTAAGTCCATTCACCACAAACACTGTCTCTATACATTCCTGATTTCCATGCTGGAAAGTGGCCTGAAACTGTCTTTCGACACTGGGACGTTCTCCTGCTGGTCCATATAGTGCTTTTAGGGGTTTCAGTAATCTGATGCTACCCAAACGCAACAATGAACCTTGTGATATATAGTTGTCACTTCTGCATCTGTATCAACTTTGAAGTCATTGGTGTGTTGTTAACAGTAACTCCGATCAGCCAACTTGAACTTCCATTCTAGTCTAAAGGTCCCAGAAATGCCTTATCAGCGTCTCCATAGCTACATTCTGTCATGGCCGACACAGTGTTTCCCCCAGAGCGTGGCGCTTCAATAGCGCCACGCTTATGAATAAAGTTGATTACTAGGTGCTAAGTAAACTGGGTAGATAGGTGATAAAGATTGGTTTATGGGCCACGCTATAGCATATGCAGCGGGTAGAGCTCGTTCCTTAAAATTGTATACACTTTTTTTCCGGACATGATCGCGAGTAACTTATATAATCAGCTTGTTTATTCCTATGTCTAATAGTCAATATACAATCCTTTAGGAGGGACGTGCATGGTACAGTTGCCCAGATACCAGAACTGCTGCTCTCCTGGCATTAGCATATTTCACACAGAAGTCCTATCACGATGCCAGCTGTATCTTCAGTTGGAACTAGCCAGGGATAGTCTTCTTTCCACGATGAACAGTACCCTATTTTATGACGACCTGTGCGTTTTTTACGTACAGTTGAAATCTCTACTTCGCTTGACCTCGTTGCCATTGCTATAACGTCTGAGCTATTATGCTATGTTGCCTGGTTATATAGTACTAAAAACGCGCTGAGGGGGGTTTTGTCGGGATATAATTAGAAACATTTAATGATGTAAGGTATATAAATTAAAATTTAAAGAAACCGCAGATGACAAAGCAACCAAGTGCTAATTAATTCCCACACATTTATCACCTGGAATGCGCCACGCTAGAGCATGGCGCTGGGGGAAACACTGCTGACACGACTTTGGAGCGACAGCATGCCCTAATGTGCCCCTTCCTATGGCACCTGTGACACACTGCCTCAAATGCTGGACACTGTGTATTGGAATGTGGTCCATGCCACATCCTCCACACTTTGATTTACCTTGCTGCTTCAATTTTCCAGTACTGGACTCATCCTTCATACTTCCCTGAACCTGGTCAATGTCTTTACTAGTGGCTTTGCTATCTCCTAAGAACTCACTCTGCTCCTTAACAGCCTACTTCTGATGAACGGTCTTCTTTGCTTTCTCCAAGGTAAGACCTGAATCCATTTGCAGCTGTTGAGAGAGAGCAGCATCTCGGATCCCAACCACCAGTCTGTCGCGTATCATTTCTTCTTTCCATTCTTTATAATCACAGTCCTCTGCTATGACCTGGTCAACAAGGTCCCAAACCAGTGACGTTAGTCTTGACTCTGCAGTTCTTGAATCCAGGCCCTAGTTCGCTGACTGGCCTTCTTAGCAGCAGCACGTACATACCACATGCTTGTTGGACTCAGGGACAATGGGCGTCTGGTCTTCTTGAGCTACAGGCACATCTTAACAGGGGACTTCGGGTTTCTCTGTGTCTATCTTCAATGGGTAGAGAAGTTGTAATGGCCTTGTTAACAGTGTGGATTGTCGATCTCGGGTAGCCACCCTTACAAGTGCACTGCAAGGCAGACCATCTCGTCCAGGATGAATTTCCTGGATTTGGCCAAGTTTCCAGAACCCACGAGGTAGAGTGTCATCGTGAATTATGACAATGTCCCCAAGTGATACAGTAGGGTGAAGATGAGCCTTCTTTGCAGTTGAGTATCGGTGGCACTCCCTGAGCTCATTCAGGTATTTTGTCCTCCATCACCTCCAGAAATGACTCAGTACACTTGCCAGGTGCTTCATTCTTCTCTTTAGCTGACTATCGTTCACCTCAAAATCTTCATCCCCAGGATCACACACATACCCCAGGTAGTCAGGTAGATTCAGCAACCGCCGGTCAACAAGAAGGTGGGATGGGGTGAGAGGCTCTTCTAAATCAGTAGAGGAAATGTACGATAGCGGTTGAGAGTTGATCACTGCTTCAATCTCAGTAACAGCAGTGAGTAATTCATCCTGTGAGAGGTTTGCTCATCCTACCATCGTTGCAGCCATGAACCTGACTACACTGTGACCTTCAGTCTCTAGGAGGAGATAGATCACTGCTGCATACGCCCTTGTCAATGCATCACAGAAGCCACAGAGTGTGAAGGATGTCGCAGTGCTTGTGATGCCGCTGAAATAACTTCTAGGGATAGACACAAATAGGATAACAATAATGCCTGAGATCAGTAGTTACTACTCTTCCATCAGTTCCTCTGGAATAATCATGTCCCAGTCAGTCTTGCACTGACAAAGCTTCTGGAGAAGTACCTTGAAACGGATGATCACTGGCGACAGAAATCCAAGTGGATCATAGAACTTGCCAATGAGGCTCACCAGGTTCCTCTTTGTGGGACGGAGATCAAGAACAAATTGAGCGAGGTTGTTAACATCAAAGATGAGTTGATCTGACTCAGGATTCCAAGTAACACCTAGGACCTTATGTTCTCCAACGATTGAACTCTTGGAAACTCCCAGTGTGTCTTCTGAGAACGTTGGTTCGTCTTGCTGTGGCTGCAGTGAGCTGTCATTCCTTAACGTCTCCTGTAGGTTGATCCACTCTTGCAAACTCCTAGAGTTTGTTAGGAACTTTCTCAGGTTGAATCCTCCTTCACCAAAGACCCTCTTTGATTCCACATACAGGTTAAATGCTTCCTCTTCAGTTTGTCCACCAGATATTATGCCGTCAACATATGTTGAATGCAGCAGGCGGTGGACCATGTCTTTGTTGGTGTCTAGATAACTTTCCAGGTGCAAGTGTATAGTGGCGTTTAAAAGGAATGGGCTCGCAGAAACACCAAAGACCACACGGGTGAATCGGTAGATCCTCAGATCGGGTGAATCCTTGAAGGCATCATCCATCCAGATGAATCTAAGCACATTGCGGTCTGCTTCATCCACAGCCACCATTAAGAATGCCTTCACTAGATCTGCTATGAGGGCTACTCTGTAAGACCGGAACCGCACCAATAATTCAAAGATGAGTTGGTTGAACTTGGGGCCCTTCATGAGACAATCATTAAGCGAAGGGTCGTTACCACTCCTGGCAGAAGCATCATAAACTATACATACCTTTGTCGCAGACTTATCCTGACGCACAACTGCATGGTGCGGCAAGTAGTGTATTTTGCCTTCAGGTGGTCTATCTGGTGGAACGTTTTCAATGATCCCTTTCTTCTACTGATCCTTTATCGTGTCATCGTATTCCTTGAGAACCGCAGGGTCTTGTTTCAGTCGACAGAGCAGGCCTTGAAGTCTGTTTAAGCTGCGTTGATAGTTGTCTGGCAATGAATCGTGGAACTTCCTCCAAGGTAACGGAACCTTGTACCTGCCGTTCTCAAACTTGACAGCCTTTGTGAACGTGTTGTAAAGTGTCTTCTCCTTGTCTGGTATTCCGAGGGCTTCCAGCTCCCAAAATGCTCGAAGTTGATCTTCCAATGTTTGAGGCTCCATTGGACATGTATCAACATGTAGGACATGAGTAACATTCAAGCTCATAGCACACTGTCCAGGATCTTCGTGGGAGAATGGACCAGACAACACCCAACCAAGTTTCGTGTGTATTGCTACTGGTCCGCTCACTCTGCAGATGCTCCCCGTCACCAACTCCCAATAGTAGTCAGATCCCACTAGCATATCCACAGACATGCTCAACCCAGTGCTCTGGACATCAGCCAATTCCAATCCAAGAAGGTGTGGAAACTGATTGGCACACGCAGATACCGACTGCCTAACCAAGGGTTCACAAATGGTGGGCACCACATAGACTGAGAGCAGCATAGATGGGTAACCTCTCAGATATAGGCTAATGTCAATAACAGGGCATACCCTCGTACTGCCCTCGTTTGACCCAAGCGTTGCTATAGAGAGCGACTGCTCCCTGGAAGCCTTTAGGTTCAGTAGACGTTGGGTTCGTTCAGTGATGTACGATCTTTGGCTGCCAATCAAATGCATTTCAAGCGAGACATGTGGGTCATGTGGTTGGTGAACAACTGCCTTGGCTCTCTGCAGGAGTACGACCTGTTGATTGTGGGAACAGAGTGTGCTCGTTGTTTGAGTTGCCTGAACTAATGATGCGTCTGGGGCTAATCCAGATTGGACAGAGTGAGATGAGCTAGATGGTCGGCTTAGATTGCACAGATGGCTTCCTCTTGCACTTCTGACATCTAGAGGTGCTCTTGCAATCACGAGATACATGCTTTCGGCGTAGGCAGTTGAAACACTGTCCATTGGTCTTCAGGATTTGCTTGCGATCAGCAGGAGATGTCACAGATGTGCAGCTTGTGGATGGATGACTCTGCAGGCAGTAGCAACACTGTGGATTAGACTTCGCGTTCTGGGAACCAGAGAACAGAGTAGAGACTGTAGGCTGTACTCTTTCATGACCATGTCATGAGGATTGAAAATTTGCTCTCTCCCTAGCAGTCAATCCTTCCTCAAATGCTGCTAGCAATGCATCCATGTCCAGATTTGAGTCTGATACTTTTCTGCTCACAATGAGTCTCAGTTCTGGTGGCAACTTGGACAATAAGATGGGTGCAAGGAGAGCTCCATAAGAAGCAGATTCAATCCCCAAAGACTTCAAACTGCGGACGTGCATGAGATTCGGTGTGGTCATACAGTCGACGCAAATCGTTGAAATTTCGGTCAGAGGATATAGCATCAATGTTCAACAAAGTATCCATGTGCTTTGAAATGATCAACTGCTTGTTGCCAAATCGTTTAGAAATGATGTCTATGGCCTGTTGGTAGTTGGCTGAAGAGAGTGTCAGTGCATCGATAGAGTCAAGAGCTATGTGATCGAGTAAAGAACGCAGGTAGTTGAACTTGTCGACTTTGCTAATGTCAGGATTCAAATGAATTGAAGAGTCACAGAATGTAGTCCACTTTAATGGGTCAGAAATGAACCGAGGCATTTTAGGTAGTCGCACCTTGGCTCCTCGAGGTGATCCTGGATCCACATCAGGTGAATCTGTTGTAGTTGATGGTTCTATAGCGACTGGACCAGCGTTGGTAGGAGAAGAAGCTGTTTGTGAAGAGGATTCTAACAAGGATAAGGCGTTGTACAGTCGTTCCTTGATTTCGTCCGCCCGAACTATCTCTTCTTCGATGTCGCCTTCCGGAACCAGTGACAGAATTTCTTCATCGCACTTAGTTAGCGTTTGCAGCTTCTCTTCCAGGCTTCGCTTCAATTGGGATATCTTGAAATTATCTCGGGCGTAGCAGAAACGGATTCGCGCATTTCCCCCAAGATTCGGGTAAGTGAGGCGCGATGCCCAGCACGAACCTTCTTCTTCCTCGCCAGTTGTTCTATTTCGGACATTCTGTTTCCACGTGGCGTTCGATATGCGCGTTAACTGGAATAAATCGGATGAGCCGTCTCGCGATATGAATTCCCGCTCGAAGGACCATGTAAAATAATCAGCTTTTTCCATTGCGCGCTCTCTTGAACGAAGGGGTGTCGAAAGGAAACTGGCTAGACTGCTAGAGCGTACGAACCTGCTTCTCACACGTTCACGCAACTGATTTCTGATGCTCACGTGACGCTCACGCATACAATTACACCGTAGATATTGGAAACGGACCCAATTAACACTGCTTCGCGCGCAGACTCCGCGATGCTCCTCGTACTCAGACCACTTATCATATGAAGGCAAGAGGTTCTTATGTGGAACCAATGACAACGGAGCCCGGAAGCCTAACCAAAACTCAGTTACCAAATGCGCTACCCTTTTTCTTTCAGAACTACAAAGATCAGAGCACGATCGCGCGAGCCTGTGAACGAAGTAGTAGTCAACGACACATGCCAATCACAACCTACCCAAACCTTACATGGAGCCCTCAGAATTACCGGTACTCCCAAATGTGTTGCTGGACATCACGAGCATACAAGGAAAAAAGCACGCAAATAAAAACGTAACTGCATGACCCAGTCCAGTAAGGTAGACGTTACAGCGATCCGCTTCATTCCTGGAACCCAGCTTCTTGACTATGACATCGATAGCCAACCAAATGACGAAACGTAAAAGACGCCTAAGAGGCCAGTGGAGGCCTCGGAGGGTCTTGGAAAACATGAGGACGGTCCAGATGTCTAAATAACCTATGGTCCAGATGCAGGGGCGGATACAGGAATTTGGAAGGGGGGGGGGGTCTAATAATTATATTCACAAGGGGGCAGAGCCCCAGAAACCAACGCCTTTTTATTATATCAAGCTCAAAATTCTTCACAAACATGTGCAACAAATATAGTTCCTTACTACATGCACACAACACTCATTATGAGACCATACATGCATGATCCCACAATACAATCATATCACAACCAGTTACATGTAATTTTCATCACAATGCACATTATTTACATTTACTTAGAAGACAGAAATACATGTTACAGTTTAATGCATACAAATTCCAATATGAATTGTTAACAGAAAACTAACATTCAGCAAAGACAAGTTCACAGTCAGGTATACTGTTATACATGTATGCACTAATCAGCAAAAGGATTCGTCAATAGCATTCTTCGAGGGTGGCGATGTGAAAACTCTTCCACTACCTCTTCGGGGTCGATATTGATTTCCCTGTGGCACTTGAGGAGAGCTAGACTATTTAATCTGTCTTCCTTCATAGTGCTTCGTAATGCAGTTTTAAGCTGTCTTAGAAGGCTGATGGATCTCTCACACTCACAACTTGTCACAGGTAGTGTAGTTATGATGAAAAGGAGAGCATGAATGTTGGGAAAGAAATCCTTATCAGTATGCTTTAGAACCTTCTCTGGAGTGTCCAACTCACGTGCTTTTTCAGCTGATGGCATGGTGGTCCATTTAATCTTCCACATATCTATTTCAGTGGCAAAGCCTCTGGAGAATGGAAGATCATCACCGTAAAGCTTCAGAAGGTTTGAAAAATCTGGTTGCCATTCAGAGACGAAATTTAACATTTCAGATGGCATAAGCTGAATGCATTCAACAATAATACTGGTTGTTTCTTTATCAAATCTCATATCGAGTTCTGTGATGAGGTGGTCCAACATAGGGATGGTTATGATTCGTTTGTAGTGTTCACTTATATTATCTGCTGGGGGATTGGCACGATGCAGTTGAATACATGATTTTCGAGGGCATGACTCTGTTACCCCAACACTTTCAGCCAATGCAATGGCCTCACTGTATATTCTTGCATGCCATATGTCAACTTTACATCGAGCTTCTTTAATAGTTGACTTGACACCCTCTACATCATTGTGTGCACGAACTACATCAACATATCGTCCTTGAAGCTTTACACTAAGACCTTTTGTGTAAGATAAGACATTGTGACTTAAAACTAAAGCAACAACAAAAGGAAACTGAGAAATGGCATGCAAGAAAGAATTTGCATCCGACTTTGACTCTCTGTTCCATTCTGAAGCATGACTTGATGCTATATCTTCCATGCAACATACAATTGGCATGAATAGTTCTCGAAAGACCTCAAATGCCTCATGCCGTTCGACCCAACGTGTTTTGCACAGCTGCTTCATCTTCGACCTTTTTTCTTCAGGAAGCAATTCTTCTATCCATTTTTCTAATGCAAGCTGCCTTTTAGGTGAATTACAGAAGAACCGTGAAATGGAATCTGCAGTCTGCATCATACTGTTGATCTCTTGAACACTACAACATTTCACTACACAGAGGTTCAAACGATGAGATGCACAATGTGTGTATAAAGCTTTTGGGTATTTTGAAACGATCCGAGCTGCTACTCCCTTAGATATTCCAGACATTGCTCCAGCACCATCATAGGCCTGTCCACGAAGTAAGTGTGGCTGTAGTTGCCAGACAGCCAAGTTAGAGATGATGTTATCTGAAAGTGCTTCACCTGTAACACCTGACACGCACTCATGAAAAGCAATGAACTTTTCCTGTGGCACACCTTCTTCAACATACCGTATGCAGATTGACAGCTGCTCATCATTAGCTATATCAGTAGCTTCATCTGCAATAATGGAAAAGTATTTAGCCTGCCGGACTTTAAAAAGGATTTTGTTTCTAATTATGTCCCCACAAATCACAATAAGTTCATTTTGAACAGTTTTGCTGGTGTAGAGTGCATTAGAAGCACTATTTTTCATGTGTCCCTCTAACACTTTATCTCCAGCCTGAATACGAAAATTAAGAAGTGCCAGAAAATTACCATGGTTACCATTTGGATCATCCTGAACATCATAGCAATCATCTCGATGACCTCTAAATGCAATACCCTGACGCCCACAGAAAATGACGGTTTCAACAATTGATCTGATTTTTAAACGATTTTCTTTAACACGTTGTGCCCTTTCTGCATTTATTCGGTTGTCAATTCTTAGGGCTTCACATTCCATTACCGAAATGAATGAAGCAGCTTCTGTTGCAGCACATTGGTGATATCTTTTTCCTTTCAGGTTTTGATTAATAAAGTGTTCACTGAGCTTCTCACTTGCCTTTTTAAAATTTGTGAATGGGCTCACAACAAGGACCCCTAACTCGTTCAGTGAACACTCACACTTCCCAAACAGCACACAGAACTTGCAATAACCCCCATCATCAGATTCTGAGTACACTAAACCATTATATTTACTAAGCCATGAGTGCTGAAAGCTTCTCGTCTGCCCATTTATACTACGGCATGGAAATTTGTAGGTTGCAGCTGGTATGAAGTGCTTCTTTAGAAGGACATACATTTCATTATCAGTCAGGCTACGTTCTGACTTCAATTTAACCACCTTTCCAAAATCTCCTGTCAAAATAACAGGGTCTACATCATTGTTTCCACGTATAATTGGCGTTTTAATGAGTGCAATACCCGCGCTTATTTCAGGTAAAGAAATTTGCTCGGTTTCTTGAATCTCTATAACAGCGTGTGGCTCGATTGCCTGCGTATGCTCGACCATATGGTTGACCACAGCTGCTGGCAATGCGGTAGCGCTAACTGTTACAGCCATCGTTAGTGGTGTATCTGAGGTTTCGCTTGAAGAGCCACTAGCCTGATCTACATCGGCACCCGGGGCCGGGCCCTCTGTGGGGGTCGTGGCCGTGCCCGTAGAGACTCTACGTACACGACACAAGTATAGCGTAAATAGTTACATGCATGTATGATTAACAGGTTATAGAAGCAAGCATGGTGCAGAGAGATACTTACCGATCCAAACTAAAATAATCAGTTAAATTGCCTTCTTTTTTCCTCGCTTTACGCTTTTCGCCACCTTGCAACGGAATCGTGCTCTTCGAACGCTTCATAATATTGGAACGTGTGTCAATTAATTGCTTTTAAAATTAATTTACATTGCTTTAATTATTCATACTTTGTTAATTATTCATAGTTCAATCGGAGCGAGGGGGGGGGGGTCTTTAGACCCCCTAGACCCCCCCCTGGATCCGCCACTGAGATGCTAGGCCCTTTATACAACAGAAAAATGGATCACCCGCTTTTTTTTTTCACGACAAACGCAGAGCATAGTTACGTAGCAAATGGTACTACCATATGTAGAATTGATGTAGCTATCTGAAACAAGTATTGGATATGAGATAAAAGTTTTGCCAGGGTAGTTTTATCGGTTAGTTCATGGCGATGTCAAAAACGTAAAATGTGGAGTTACTCTAAAACCCTCCAACCTAAACGCCTCCAACACACCTCACCGTACGTAAAACTTTGTGCTGCATCTGGCCATGCTACTTATTTATAAAAAAGGGAAGTTTAGGAGAGTTGTATCGGTTAGTTGCTAAAAAAGCTGTAAGCCCGCCAAATTCTGTATCTCGAGTTCTTTAAACATGGCGACTAGTTTGCCCGAATGTACGCATTTTGTACTATCCTTTTCTTCAGTCAGATTTTACTAAGCTCTCAACTTACTTTCTCCTCAAGAGGGGCGAGGCGTCAATGCATCTAATTAGCAGCATCGCGGAGTCTGCGTTGGCAATATACGTGGACTCAAAGGCTCACGTGCTCCGTTTCCAATCCTTGTACTCTAATATCTATGATTACACGCATTAATGCAATAATAAACTCAGTTCCCAACAATGGTTTTACGGCTGCCACCATGTAGTATATGATGGATGGCGAATGACATATCTCTCTTTTAGTTTACACACACAGAAATATCGAGACGAATCACGTGATCATATATTATTACACACAAGTCTACATTATGTCACAGATTCCTATATGGAACATACTCGCGTAGGTTCCGATTACCGCTTCAGAGCCTAACTAGTTCTATTATCGCTAGCTCCAGAGCATAATGTATGTGTATGCATGAGACGTAAATATAAATCTTGGCTCTATAGCTTTGTTTAGCGAGATGTGGTTACCACCGAAGGTAAGACTACGCCGAGATCTTTATATACTATGGGCTTGAGATATTGACGCATGCAAGCATATTCATATGTTAGGGAAGCATGATTCGTCCTTTTGAAACGTGTTATCCTAAAATTACGCAATTACGGGGTGATCCCAGGAACGGAAGACGCACCGGTACCATCAGACCAATCTTTCATCTAATATAAATAAGGAATTCCAAAGGTTCTATCGAATAAATTTTACAGGCGCTACGCGGACAACTGATACGGTGTTTAGTTCGAGAAATTATATTGCGCAATGGAGAAGATTGGCTTCTGATCTCTGAGTGCTTGTCTTATAAGCATCGCGGTAACGGTTCCTACTACACCTCCATTTCTCTCTAACATACCAGGGCAGCAGTGGGAGAAGGTCGGCTATCTGGATATGTCTGATCCGGCCCAGCAATGCCCTGCCGCTTGGAAAAAATTCGCGTCACCTAGAGCATCGTGCGGAAAGGGAACCACTTTGTTATGCGAGTCATTGAATATCAGCACTACCGGTGCTAGCTACCAACAGGTGTGCGGAAGGTTCCGTGGCTATCAGGTAGGAACCCCCGACGCGTTTGGATTTCAGTTGGGTATGATAAATGTCAGTATCGAACGTTACTACGTTGATGGGATTAGCATCACCTACGGGTCGCCTGGAAACAGACATCACGTGTACACATACGCTGCTGGCTTTTCGGAAATAACTTACCTGGGTACATGTCCATGTGCAGGAGGGAGGGCACCTCCTCAGCTCGTGGGGTCAGAATATTACTGCGAGTCAGGGTCACCTGAAGTAAATCCGAATTATGTTAAGTTTTACAGCGATGACGTTCTCTGGGATAGACAGCAATGTGGTGGTAATGAGACCACGTGCTGCAGCCCACACAACCTCCCGTGGTTCTGCAAATCGTTCCCTACACCTATCTCTGAGGACCTTGAAGTTAGGATATGCACCGACGAAAGCCTCCAGAATGAAAATGTAGCCCTGGAGTTCTTCGAACTGTACATACTATGTAAGTTAATTGGTGAACTGATGCATTTCATACATGTGTTATAAAAGGGAATGCAATTGTATAGAGCCGGATACAATTGTATCTGTGCATTCGATTCCTCGTTTGTACTTGTTAGGAGTTAGGTTAAACATCCATAAGACATTTACATGTATATTTTTAAAGTCTCGAATGGTACTATAGGGAACTCACATTAGTATGCATAAACATTTTCCCCATGTTTATGTTTTTTGATCCTTCAATTTGAGAGGTGTATTAAGTTATTCATAACACACACCAACCTACCTATGGCTATTGTACCAAGCATAAAACCTTAACCTCCGCGTTGTTACGTTGCCGTGCACGGTAATTTATTACCGTACACGGCAATTTAAAATGACGGTCTTTCAGGAGTCATAATTATTCCTAAAATTAATCTAGCGCTAATCCCATTTGTTCGCTGAACTTCTTTTAACGTGACAAACTAGCGCATAATTATATGTATTCTGTTTTTCTATGGTCTAATTGCTTGTTGCCGTGCACGGTAATAAGTACCATTACCGTACACGGTAATTTCGCCGCAAACTGGAGGTTAACAAAGATACACTTCCCATTATGCTTGAAATACCATATCCAGAAATGCCCCACACATGAAGTACATTCACAAAAAAATTCCAAATGATATCAGACCCATAGCAGTGGGTGAAGTTCTGAGGAGGCTGACAGGGAAGTGCTTGTGCACCCTTACTAAACACAAGGCCACTGAATTCTTCCAACCTCTTCAGTTTGGTGTTGCCTGCCCTTCAGGGACAGAGAAGGTTATTCATGGCCTTAGAACATGCATAGAGGAACACTGGGAGGATGATGGCTTTGCTGTGGTGAAGGTGGACATGCGTAATGCCTTCAACCTTGTGTCCAGGCAAGCCCTCCTGGATGAATGTGCCATTCATTTCCCAGAACTCTTTCCATGGGCTTCTTGGTGCAACGGCTCTCACCCCCTCTTGTGGCACCCTTTGGGTCACCTGTCATCACAATCAGGAGTTCAGCAGGGTGATCCACTGGGCCCATTATTCTTTTCTTTGGTCTTGCGGAAGATCACAATGGCCATTGACGCTGATGATGATTGCGTTGCAATGCTTTTTAATGCTTGGTTTCTGGATGATGGTGTGCTAGCAGGTAAGAAGTCAGCTATTCTCCGCGCTCTATCATTAATTGACACACTTGGACCACCACTGGGCCTGCACATTAACTTGCCTAAGTGCGAGGTTTTCAGCAAAAATGACATCGCCATGTTCCCATTAGGTATGAAGGTCTCTCATGTGCCACACCTGGTCATACTTGGTGCCCCAATTGGGGATTACCTTTTCTGCGCCAGTTACATTGCCTCCAAGCGTACTGAGGCCATGAAGCTATTGTCACGGATGGTAGAAGTGGCTTGCTTTGATCCTCAGGTTGCCCTAATCCTCTTGAGAATGTGTGGAGGGTACTGTAAGCTGGTCCATTTGGCTAGAGCAACACCTCCTAGTCTAGCCTATGACCTTTTGCAACTATTTGATGCAGAAGTTAGAGAGTGCTTTACCCTGTGCACTGCAGTCCCAGTATCCAATTTGACATGGCAGCAGGCTCAGCTCAGTTTAAGCCATGGTGGTTTGGGACTCCGCTCTGTTTCTCACCACTCTTCGGCTGCCTACATTGCCTCTTATTGTTCTTCTGGTTTTGCTAATAGGGATCACAAACACCTTGCTCACGCGGTTGATAGTTTCAACAATATTATTTCCCCATCTGAGATGGTTACTGTGGCATCCATATTGGCATCACCCATGCAGCAGAGAGCACTATCCGAGAAGATAGAGGACCATCAATTTTCAGAACTTTATGATGCATCAACACCTGCAGACAAGGTACGTCTTTTATCCGCGTCAGCCCCACATGCTTCATCTTGGCTGTTAGTCACTCCGTCTACCGGACTGGATCTTCATCTTGACCCCAATGAGCTACAGACAGCTTTGAAATGGTGGTTAGGGGTGGACACTGCAAGAGAAACCTCCTGCTCTTTATGTCCAGATACAGCACTTGACCGGCTGGGCAATCACGCCGCCACTTGCAAGCGAGGGGGAGATGTGGTATCTCGTCACAATCGCCTCAGAGATCTCGTGCTGGAATTCTGTCGTCGTGCCCACCAGGTAGTAAGGGTTGAGAAAGGCATTGGTCTTACACCTGATCACAGCCGTACTCGACCAGCTGACATACTTGCTTTGGATTGGGACAGAGGAAGGCATGCAGCCTTTGATGTGACCGTAACATCCCCATTGTCTGTCTCCATTCTCCCTGAGGCAAGCATGTCAGTGGGGGCAGCAGCATGTGAGGCAGAGGTGCGAAAGCACAGAGCCAATGACCCCAAATGCTCTGAGCTGGGATGGGTTTGTATCCCACTTGCTGTAGAGACATACGGCAACTGGGGCAAAGAAGCTCAAGCCACCTTCTCCCGCCTTGCATCCTGCATTGCCACCACCTCTTCTTGCCACAAGAGCCAAGTCTTGGGTGAAATGTATGGCAGACTAAACTTCACCCTCGTCCGAGCCATCTCAAGGGCCATCCTGGGTAGATGCCTACCGATCAGAGACAATATAGAATTATAAAGTGTATTAAGTTGTATTGTACTTGCGCTGTTATCTTGTAAACAAAACAAATAATTATAAAAACAATTGAATTCTTTAAATTTTTAATATATGGTGGAATTTTGTTACTTTCCACTATAAAAATTTCAGGTGTAACTTTGTTTATCAACTGTATACAGTGCACCACCCCACATCAGAAATAAGGATAGATTTAGATATCAATCATTTTAGACCTCATTTTACTTCCAAATGCACCAACTGATACACAAAAGTCCACAAGTAATAACCAGGATCAACAATGACTACTGCATAGCATCATGTCATTATCATCTAGTTGGAATTGTGTCAGGAAAGGATTGCCATCCTCTTGAAATGCATTTCATTTCATCCTATTTAAAAGAGACCTGTGAATCAAACAGTTGATGATGTACCAAGGCAATGTACCATTTATAGCTTGGAGGATGTTATGGTGGAAGAGACTAAAGAAGGTTAACCCCACCAAATCCTCTGTGTAGAATTTACATTAGAAATGCCCTGCATGCGAGTGTGTGTATGTGTGAGTGTGTGTGTGTGCGTGTGTAACAACACGATGTCAGTTTCGATTAAATTTGCAAGCATACAACAGCTAGGTATAGCTCAACACCCACATGTCAACCTCCATGCATGGACATCAAAAGCTTGTATGATACCAAACAGGTCAAAATAAGTACCTACGTGTGTGTGCATGTGTGTGCATGTGCATGTGTGTGCGTGTGCATGTGTGTGCGTGTACGTGTTAAATCACAAAGTCAATGGATTCAATTTGCAAGCATACTGGATTTGGCATACAACAGCTAACCAGGCACTGCTTATCTCAATCAATCCACCCACAAGTCAACTTCCATCAAAAGCTTCAGGGTAAAATTACAGTTCATGTACCTGTGTGTGTGTGTGTGTGTGTGTGTGTGTGTGTGTGAAGAGGGGAGGAGGATGAACTGTATGCAAACCATCCTATACAGCAATAAGTTAAAAGAGGCTGGCAGACCTACGTTTAATTATTCATGCAGCATTCATCTAAAAAGAGAGGGTGTTTCAAATAGATTACAGTTAACCATGTACTAATATCGAGTTACAATTATATCAACATGTAGGCTTGCATGTAAATCGCTCATCACTCTTATGGAAAGGGGCATATATGTATACATGGACTGTAAAATTAGCCCCCAAATTTCTGTATCAGGGCACGCCTATAAAATGATGAATAGAAAACCTATTAGATATGGATATGAATTTAGACACAATGACATTCAGGCCTATTGTTCCCCCCTCCCCTCCAAACTATAAGGTTATATATGTCCCTTCAAGCACATGCATACATGCTGTATGCACACTTCTCTTTCTTACACACACACACACACACACACACACACACACATGCATGCACACACCTTATATAGTGTTCAGCTGGTTTTTAACGAACAATTACCTATTGAATTCGTGGAATTCACTTTGTGTGTTCTGCAAGCAGCAAAGGGCTCCTGAATTGTTGAAGGAGTTAAATTTACTTATCACCTTATACTGATAAAAAGGTACTCTCCCACTTTCATACTGGATGCATTTTCTCCCCATCTGATGCATTCAAACATTATCTACACTTATGGGACGGCTTTATTTCCCATGCATGGTCCAATGAGCTTTGAAATCAAAATTTTATACATACTGATGTAAATAGATCATTGATACATCCATATACAAGTAAAGAAAAACATTCTCTAACGAGAACGTTGGTGGGATACAGGAATTGGAGGCAACGGTGGTGTGAAAAGGAAGGGAACAAGGTTTTGAGAAAAGGGTAATGAGACAAAAATCCTATATTTTGCACTTCTTTTGGTTCTGTTACATCTACACGTGCTAAATATAGGATTTTTGTCTCATTACCCTTTTCTCAAAACCTTGTTCCCTTCCTTTTTACAGTGCGTAGCCACGTGGTGTAAGTTATTAATCACTACCGATAAGGAGCGTAGCTGCCAGGCGGCTTTTAGAGGTTGCATATGTGACTTCTACTACTGATGTAAATGGATGAAACTCATGAGAGGACAGATGAAAACGAGGAACGAGAGTTTGCTGATGTCAGTTAAACTCAGGGTACATGCATCAATCCAGCGAAAAGCAAACTGTCATTGGAAATATTACTACGGAGTAAATTGTCCTAGGACATATTATTCTCGTGTAAGTTGTCCTAGGACATCATACTCCGGAGTAAATGGTCCGCGGGAAGGGAGTTGGGGTAGGCACAGCTTACTCCGAAGTAACTTGTCCTAGAGGGACAGGTTGCTCCGGAGTAAAGTGTCCTAGGACAACTTACTCCGGAGTAAATGGTCTGGGCGGACACTTTACTCCGCGGACAGTTTCCTCCGTGACAGAACCCGTTTATATGGTTCGAAATTTCAAAACGTTATTTATGGACGTAAAAAATGTCTTAATGCAACATGGCGTTTAATTGCTAGTTCAGTTTCCATTTATAAGGGTAACATATCCATATCACATTACTGAAACCACAAATTATGCTGTATAAAATAATAATCATACCAATGATTGCGCAATAACCATTCATAGGCCAAGTCCCTCCATTGAACGTAGAGACAGCATCCATCTTCAATACTACTAACAGTCTCCACCATCTTGAGTTTACATGGAATCCAATGGTAAGGATTGAACACATGATAATGAGTAAACTTTTTTCATTCTCACCAGAAAGGAAATGTGACCATGTACAAAGTGAGCGTTGTGGCTGACGGTACCAACGTTATTGGCAAAGGCTGTACTACTTGTACCACTGTGCCATGTTACTATGTCCAACAAGTCACAACCATGGTTACCAATATCACCATCGTGGTGGCATCCATAAATGGAGATGGAGGTTCAGAAGCGCAGAACAGCACAACCATTCGATGTGAGCTCTTAAGGAAATAATGGCTGGTGTGATACTTAAAAAGTATTAGCTATTCATCATATTACTGTCATATAACAATGTAAATAAATGGTGTTGCTAAATCATGTACCATACATATTGCAACATGATACAAAAATTGAAAGCATATTTAAAGATCATTTGTAATACCGTGGTAATTTTTGATTGCTAAATGCATACTATCATATACAATAAGTGGCTTGCATGCATAATATTGTATTATTAATTTATTGGATCATTACACCGCACTATACATGCACAGATCCGCACAATGCTGTGGTTAGAAATGCATCACTCCTGAAATTTTCTAACTCTATCACAACAATTGGCTGCTCATTCCTGAACAATCAGTCCTTCTACTGCATGGTGTGCTGCAGTACTGATCCCTCTGTCCCTCCTGACACAAGTGTACACAACATCTCTTCTACCAGAGGCACAGAGGTGACTGTGGACCTTGGTGGCATAACCCGTGGTCAGATGTACTACTGCAAGGCAGCTGCCACTAACATTGGTAACTCTACTAGCTGTCTTGGCCCAGTGATTGGAGGTGTGAAGATGTTCTTCAGCATGAGAATAGTGGCTAACAATTCTGGTAGGTATGAATTCAGTACTCACCCGTTGGTAATTTTTTCAAATGCGTCGATATTAAACAAGCATGATCTGAGAGTGTATGTGTGACATATCGAAATTCATGTCAGAGGTTTAAATTAAAAAAACTAAAAAACATGAACATGCAGCAAACTGATTGTTATTAATTTATAAATAATAATAATCTGTGTTCCTGTTTAGAGTGCTACCCACACATTCATGATGACATCCATGACAATTCATCAGCTTGCTGTATAGCTGAACATTAAGTTTCATGGAGAAATGTCACCTATCCTTAGATAAAAAATCAAACAATTTAATGAAGTATATGATACAAAGTCATGCAAACAAATTTGTAACGAATTTGCAATAAAAACATAGCAAGCTGTTTTCTCTTAATGAAGTAGTTATGCTATAATTAAAATCTTATTTATTGCATCCATTCACACCTGCTAATAAAAGGACAGAAATGCTTGTCAATGAAACGCTTACTTATTATTTTATCCCACCACCTTCCTTCTCCGTCATTCTCATCGACATCCATTCACTTTCCTTCACCTTTTACACTTTAACCAACATCATCATGAAGTTGATTTTGGACTAATAAAACTGATTTTTAGTTTATGTTGTTCCTAATAATTGTTCAAATAATCACAAGTCACAGCTGCATGTGAAAAGACATAGTTGAGTGGTTTGAGCCATGTATGTAATTGATGGTTTATGTCTTCCTTGGCATTTCCCATGCAGCTACCTGTGTGGTCTTCATAGACATTTCATATATCATTGGAATATCTGTCTGCATTGTATTTGTCTCCTTTTCACTTGGAGTGATAGTGACCGTAATTATTGGACGCCTTTGCAGAAAAAATTCTAAACCAAGTAGTGATGATACCTCAAACCCTGAAGCTGTCAACCTTGATCAGAAGAACGATGCCATAAACCTAAACATCAACAGTGCATATGGAAAGCATGGCAATAAGAGCTAGAGCAACATGTTGAGATTTCCTATAAGTGTATAGATGGATTTTTTGCAATGCAACTGTACAGTGCTTTGGATTATAGAAAATACAATATGTATGACTGCAGCGCCTAATAATATATGCACATATTACTTACCAAACCCACTTATATAAAACATCATCTGGGAGGCTTAATTCGGTTGGATGAACAGTAAGACTTGTTAAGGATGGCTCTAGTGTTGGTCCTGAACAAAGTCAAACGTAGACAGCTAAATGTATAAAATATATTGTTAAAATTACAATTGGTACACCAAGAAAATTTGCCCTTAGTGCATACATGCAGCGAATGGGGCCTATACGAGCACATGTTATAAAATTGGCTGTGGCTACAGAGGCAGTACTGACACCTACAAATGGCTAGAGTAGGGGAGACTGTGGCTAGGAGTCACAACTTCGATACTCTATAGTGCCCTTATTCAACAGACATTTTAATTCATTTTTTCAATAGTCTCAAATCATCTAAAATCATCTGGCCACATAATGGCTATTTCAGGTTTTCTTTAAATAATTCAGTATTTAAATTATATGCATGCAACGTGAAGCTGTGCATATGTGACAAACTGCCCCATCTCTGGGTTAGAAGTCACACACGTTTTTCCTATAGAGTATGATCCCTAAGGCTATAATTATGTACCAGTATAATCTCAGTATTGAAATCCATTCAATACTAATGTGTTCCAGCAAGGTTTTTGAAATATTGCAACAGAGTTAGGTAATTAATACCCACACATCTTCGCAATGCTGATGATCTATGCTACAGATTCATCATCTGGGAAGCTTAATTCGGGTGGATGAACAATAAGGCTTGTTAAGGATGGCTCTGGCCTTGGTCCTGAATAAAGTTAAACGTAGACGGCTAAATGTATAATAATTACAATTGGTACACCGAGGGAATTTGTCCTTAGCGTATACATGACATCGTGACAGCAAATGGGGCCTATACTAGCGCATATTATAAAATTGGCTGTGGCTACAGA
>OY811971.1:19856747-19867937 GCA_963681505.1 Eunapius fragilis
CGTACATACATACATACATACATACATACATGCATACATACATACATAAATACACACACATACAAAATACAGACATACATACATACATACATACATACATACATACATACATACATACATACATACATACATACACAAATACATACACAAATACGTACATACATACATATGTACATACATACATACATACATACATACATACGTACATACATGCATACATACATACACACATACACACATACATACATACATACATACATACATACATACATACATACATACATACATACATACATACATACATACATACATACATACATAAACACATACATACATACTGCACCAACTCCACAGTCACATGACCCAGCAGTGGGCGGAAGTGGAAGAGGGGGAAGAGGGGAAACCATCGCACCTGTCCCTTGAGTCCATCAAGGTATGGCCAGCACTGTTATGTAATACATATGTGCCCATAAAGCTTAACGGTGCTGTAGTGGGGGGGAGGGGGGGAGGGGAGAAGGGATGTTTTGGGGGTTAACATTCCATCTTGCAGGTTAAATAGCTATTTTGCACACATTACTCGTGAAGTGGTTGTCTTTATTTCTTTTGCTGTTTACACGAGAACACCTGCATAATGTTATTAGGGTATCCCCCCCCACCTTTGGTCCCTTCATTAATTATTCATGCAGCCCTCCAAACCCCCCCCCCCCCCCCCCACCCCCGCCCACTGCAATTGGTACGTCAGCCTGTGTGATTATGTTTGGTTGTGGAACTTTGCCTCGTCTAGTTACATATGGGTAGCCAGTGTGTGTGTGTGTGTGTGTGTGTGTGTGTGTGTGTGTGTGTGTGTGTGTGTGTGTGTGTGTGTGTATGCTTTCATGCATACATGTGTTTGTATGTGCTGTCTTGTTTTTATCAACAGTGTGTTGTGTGTGCACGCATTGGGTATGTACATTACACCCCCCTGTCCCCCCCCCCCCCCCCCACATGAAGGATGGCTGTCGTCTCTTGGCTGCCCAGAACTCCGAGTACCTGTGTCGTATGGCTCTGTGCCTCTCCCAATGCTACAACACCTCACCAGGTGTGGGAGGATGGTATGACCTAGCTGGGATGTGTTGTTAACAGCACTCTCCTCCCCCTCCCCTTCTACTCCTCCTCCTCTCCTCCCCTCCCCCTCTCCTCCCTCTCTCCTCCTCCCCCTCTCCTCCTCTCTCCTTCTCTTCCTGCTTCCTGTCATGAAGATGTCTCCTTGCTCTACCTCCCTGGCCTTGGTCCTCAAGTGACCAGTCTCTGCAGCTGTTTTGATTCCATACACTCAGAACTGAGCTGGAGCAACGAGTTCCATAAGAATCAGTACTTTGGTGAGGTCATGTGATCCTACCTCCTCCCCATGTGACTACCTCCTCCCCATGTTGACCCTACCTCCTCCCCATGTTGACCCTGCCTCCTCCCCATGTTGACCCTACCTCCTCCCCATGTTGACCCTACCTCCTCCCCATGTTGACCCTACCTCCTCCCCATGTTGACCCTACCTCCTCCCCATGTTGACCCTACCTCCTTCCCATGTGACTACCTCCTCCCATGTTGACCCTACCTCCTCCCCATGTTGACCCTACCTCCCCCCATGTTGACCCTACCTCCTCCCCATGTTGACCCCACCTCCTTCCCATGTTGACCTGTTGACCCTACCTCCTTCCCATGTTGACCCTGCCTCCTCCCCATGTTGACCCTACCTCCTCCCCATGTTGACCCTACCTCCTCCCCATGTTGACCCTACCTCCTCCCCATGTGACCCTACCTCCTTCCCATGTTGACCCTACCTCCTCCCCATGTTGACCCTACCTCCTCCCCATGTTGACCCTACCTCCTCCCCATGTTGACCCTACCTCCTTCCCATGTGACTACCTCCTCCCATGTTGACCCTACCTCCTCCCCATGTGACCCTACCTCCTTCCCATGTTGACCCTACCTCCTCCCCATGTTGACCCTACCTCCTCCCCATGTTGAACCTACCTCCTCCCCATGTTGACCCTACCTCCCCCCCCCCCCCCCCCTCTTCACCTCAACAATCACTTCAGGTGACCCACCAAGCAGACACAAACCTTCCAAACGCTCCAACAAAGGCCTTCCTCCTGAGCTGTCTGACATGGCTGAAGATGTGCATTGTCTAGACTTGAAGGCCCAGCTTGTCCTGATGAGGTGAGTGTTTCCCCAACACACTAACCAGAGAGCTCCTTGTGGTTCAGCTCCATAATACCAAGGATATTTAATTATTACATAGATTAGAAACGCATCGTCCACGTACATATAAATTTGTTGACGCCATGTCCTCGGTAACACCAAGTTCCCAAAGAACAGTATGCTACGATGCATGCCTGCTGTGTCGTGTTTTTTGTCGCTAATGGTTAGCACACGACTGACAAGTCGTACTTTGATGCCTGTCTAAAACACTACAAAATGACAGAAAGCGTGTTTTGGTTGATTTAGTGTGGTCCATTCGAAACGCCTTTTGCCGAGCTTGTGAACCACTGTTTGTCGTCTGTGTTGAAGATATGGGTGTAGAAACTGTGACAATAACTCAGACACTTGGAGTTATAATGCCTGATATTGTAAAGGTACCGTTTTCAAAGCGCTTTTTGCTTTTTCGTGCGTAAATTTAGTCCTGTATTGTGAGCCACTTTTCTCAACAGGGGGGTCATCTTATTGGAAGATGTGGTACTTTTTAGGCTTCCGAGTGCAACATCATAATCATTAATAGGGGGCTGGGGGGGGGGGGGAACAAAGTTGGGCACTTTTGTTATGCAGATTCTGTGGTTACTTGATAGGACAGGTGAAAACTTCAAGGCGAAAGTGTCTTACAAGAAGGAAGATAAGGTGTTCCAAGTTGTGCAATATTGAAAGTTGAGATTACCTTTTGCTTTTGCAACAACCTTACTTGACAAAATCAGGGCAGTACCCATTGTAGCCAGCCAGCCATTGTATTATGAATATTCATGACAATGTTTGTTTCTAATCCATGTAAAAATTAAATATCCTTGGTTACACCACTGTCTTGTAATATCAGTTGTCCTTCACACCAACTCCCCCCCCCCTCTTCTCTCCTCTATCCTCCTCCCCCTCTCCTCCATCCTCCTCCCACTCCTCCATCCTCCTCCCCCTGTCCCCCTCCACCTCCTTCACTTCTCTACAGGATCAGGACACTTGAGTCACACCTGGAACAGCTGTCCACTGATCAGCAAGGTCTGGTTGCTAAGGTGACCATGTTACACACTTTTGATGTGTGGTGTTGACCCTGCAGGACCGGACGTAGACCTGAATGACCTGCAAGGTGAGCAGTTAATATTAAATCGAGGGACCATCTATATGTAGACGAAATCGGTCAAAATCATCTACCCGTAGACGCTATTTCAGGGCAATTTTCGGTTATTTATATCCTCCAAAAAAATATTAAACAGGTTAAGCAACATGTGGGTAGGTAGCATTAAAAACTTTACTCCATCGATATATATACTAATGTCTACGCATAGATGGTGTTAATGTTCTCTTATAGGATGTGCCGGGGGGGGGGGGGGGGGGGGGGGGGGGGGGGGGGGGGTGGAGGGACCGGAAAGGTGGGAAAAGGTTTAATATCTAGTGTACTTTCATTATATCTACACACGTGCTCACATACACAGATCAGGTGCTCTCTCTAAAGGAAGGCTTGGAGGGTGCCCAGGAACACGTCCGCTCGTATCTCCTCTCCCTCAGCAAGCTCAGCGACCCCAAGACCCCCCTTGTGGACACGCCCACCCAGGCGCACATCGAGGTCACACCAGACCTGGTCCAGCATGCAGGAGGAGAAGAGACCACCTGCAGCCATAATGATACCTCTGACGATGAAATGGTAACCATGGCAATACCGTGTAGCATCATCACAATTTTGTGCATTTTGCATGTTGCCCCCTTCCCCTCCCCTCCCCGCCCACCACCCCATTACATCATCAAATAAGGTATACGAAGCCTACATTCCGCCAGGTGGTGTGATGGGGGAGGGTGCCAGTGGTGAGGAGGAGGAGGGAAGGACTTCACCTAAGGTGAGGATGACCACTCCTTATATGGAGGATTAGTTGATCCATGTCACAGTTTTTTTGGGTGGTCTTATTATTACTGTAGGTATCAAGTGAGGTTCCCATGGATATGGTGAGGGAGCTTCAGTCAGTGCTGAGCGTACGTGCCTCACAGAGGCAGCAGAGGAGGGAGGAGAGGAGGAAGAGGAGGGGCGTGGCTGCACCCCTACAAGCGGCACACCCACCGGCGGTCCCTCCACCCTGCACACCACCAGTCGAAGGCGTCACCAAGGACGTGGGGAAGGAGGGGGAGGGTGAGGGGGTCACGGCAGAGCCCACCTCCACCACCACCTCCTCCTCCTCTGTCGTGATGCCCAGTATGGAGACGCTGGCCGACATGATCAGATTGGCATCAGCTGCAGCGGCTGCAGGGGCAGCCAAGGTGACTGAAGAGGTCGTGTTTGAAGATGATACCTAAAGACTGAATTGTGGTTTTACTCAAAACGAATCAAATTCCTATATAATACCTGCAAAGGGGTTGAATGGATATTAATTAACGCACTGAACGAATCAAACTATCTACGTACATACCATAGAACGGTTTGGCCTAGGGGTAACGCGTTCTGTATGAGGAATACAATAATCCTATCATAGAGTAATGGTGTGTAATTAGACGATTGGTGATGTATAACTTTTTTTTTGTATTACATAATTTACATAATTTGAATTTGCTAAAAAGAATGTTTTGTTTTTGAATATACAATACGAAAAAATGAAAATGAAATAATTATTACCTGAAAACATCCCTTTGTTGTCAGTGTGCAGGGAGTGCTGCTCCATCATCAATCCCTAGACCACATCGCCATTTCACTCTAGAGCCGCGCAAACACAGGCTAGCAGATCTTAGGATTGCAAAAGATAGCCTCGTTCTGAAATAACTTAGAGTTATAATTTATTTCCAGTATATGAAGCATTTTAAAAATAGGTGGTGATTATGGTAACCATGACAAAAATTAATGCATAGTGTTATCGATCGCTGGGCTGACCATAAAATAATTTCATTCACTACTATATACATGTACCCCTATCGCCGGATTAACTTCGTGCCATTAAAAAGTGCGAAAGTTGCAAAGCGGCTGGGGAGCGTACAGCCCCTCCCCCTGCCCCCGCCCCCCCCCCCCCCCCCCCCCCCTCGTACACCCCTTAAATCTCCTACGTTCGAATTTTATTGCCGAAAGCAGATAATAACAATCCCCTTCTATATTGCATGGATAATGGGGAGCTTACAGTTTTCCTAACCCCCCCGCCCCCCCCGCCCTCCTTAAGCGGGGTCCGCACTACACATATTCTACGAATGACAGGGAAATTAACAACCCAACCGATCGACAAGGTTAATCGGTTGTGATGGAAATGCATGGGATGGATGACTCAGTGTTTGTTTCCCAGAGATCTATCATTCGTCAGAGACGTTGGCGTGAGCTTGATAACAATACTATTAGTCAAATATAACAAATGAGCTATTTTATGACTACGTAACATATTTCTGCTGTGAGAACCATGTTAAAGAGAAAACAAATACGTTTGTAAATTGTTTTAATTATCATCTTGGTTCTAATTTTTTTTTTTTTGCTACAGGTGATATGGGCGATAGAGGAGACAGCAAAGTCCTTCCCCCCCATCAAATGCCAAGGCTGCAAGCCTGGTCCCCAAGGACCCCCAGTTAAAAGGGTGTGGTTAACAATGTTGTTAGTCCTCCTTACACATCCCTCATTTAGGCTCATTCAATAAAACGTTAATAAGTCACATATGTTTTTAATTACTCAATTGTCCTCATCCTCCTTGACTGCCCTGGGGGTTCCCTTTTGGGATCCCTTGCAGTTTTAGTAATGAGGATGAAACCTTTCTTCCTTTTTCTGATCTCTCCTTGGCCCGTTGACCTTTTTCCAGAGTCTTTATAAGGTCCCCCTGCCTTCTAGAGAGCTCGATCTGTTGGTGATTTGATGGGTCAAGGGTTTACACAGGAGCGGGTGCTGGGTCTCTGTCTTCGTATTGACTGCCTCAATTTCGGATTTCCTCTCCAAAGGGTTACGGTTAAAACTTTGAAGTGCTGAATCCACTCTCTTCAAACTTTGGCAGGCATTCTTTTAGACTGAATACAACAATATTGAACTTTTGTCTATAGCTCCTCTGTAGCAACTGATGCATGCATGAAAAGAGTTCATTTCTAGAATTGAAAAGTGAAGTGCGCGTCACATGCATTTGAATTTTTCGTTGATTAATGTTTCGTCATAACAATCACCCCATATTGTTGAATCGCCATGCATTTGTATGCATGTATATTTGAATAGACACGTACATTAACACAACTATTAATCACCAATTGATTCAACTCATACAAGCTGTCAGCTTATATAAACGGCGGATTCTGTACTGAGAAATAAGTGGTTAAGGACAAAGTGAGGAACTGGACAGAGCCCATGCACTGTCAAATGTAAAAGGAATGTTTAATCGGAACCGGTGTCATAGCGGATTTTGCCCCCCCCCAAAAAGTGTCCCCCCGGACACAATCCGCTAGCGGATTTTGTCCGGGGGGACACAATCCGCTAGCGGGCACTGTCCGGGGGGACAAAATCCGCCAGCGGATTCTGTCCGGGGGGACATGTTCTGCTAGCGGATTCTGTCCCTCCTCCGCAGAATGTGTCCCCCCCCCCCCCCCGCCCCCTCCAACAATAAATCCATTGCGTTTGATTAGCGAGCGTGTAGGCATGCAGCTTCGTATGGTGAAATGGTCGTCATGCAAACGCTGGATACATATTAATTATATACAAGAAAAGTTGGAAATGGTTCAATCAAACAATAAATCAGTATCTCAGTGGTAACGAGCCATAGTGAGGCGCCTGGGGTAACAAATTCATAGTGAGGCCAGGGGTAACAGAGCCATAGTGAGGACAGGGATAACAGAGCCATAGTGAGGCTAGGGGTAATAGAGCCGTAGTGAGGCCTGGGGTAACAGAGCCATAGTGAGGCCTGGGGTAACAGAGCCAGGGGTAACCCCCACCCCAACATTGCATTTGATTAGCGAGCTGAGCGTGTAGGCATGCAGCTTCGTATGGTGAAATGTCGCCAAACGCTCAGCTTCAATCCAACCATAAATCAGTATCTCAGTCACATACACAGGAAGAGCAACACCATTTGTCATCATGCAGTGTTGGGAAGTGTGAGAATACCAACACATTTGATAAGGAACCATTTGTGACAGGTGTCACATTGCACCAAGTCTCCGTAAGCGGTGTCAGGCATCAGACACGCACAATAAACATAAATATCCTTAGGGATCGTTGCAGTGTTTGATTATGCCAAACCATTAGTTTGAGGATGGTATGCTGTAGATTATCCTGTGTTCTGTTCCCGTTTTAATTGAAACAGTACTGCATTGACTCTGTTCACAAATTCACGTCCTTGATCTGATATGGCCGATATATTTCCTGTCGGTTGAAAGGATTGAATTAGACAGGAAATAAGCTCCTGTCTAAATATGGCTTTGGAATGGTGATTGGCTAGAAGGTGTTGCCACACGTGGCAGAGGGTAGATAAGGGAGTGAAGGGAGTTAGGGAGTCATTCTAGGCATTCTAACGCACGTTGTTACTGGCAGTTTTCTTGTGATGTTTGAGCCCCAAACAAGGTGATCCTTGACCGGTGTAAGCTGACAGGCAGAGCTGATGGAAGCAGATGTTTGTATGTGTTTGTATGCGTTGTCTGTGAGCAGTTTAGTCAGTAAAGGTTTTTGCCCCAGATGGTGGAATTTTTTCCTTTAGAAGGTTTTTCCACGGGGGTTTTTCCGAGGGTCAGGTGTGGGCTCACCTGCTCTGAATATAGTTAGATAGGTTAGTTATGCCCACTGCTCTTGTGTGTGATGTATGTGTAGTTGTGTGTTGGTTAAGGTGGAACGCAGTGCGAGACAGCAGGAAGCTTGCTGTGGAGAGGTGAAGCAGGCTGTGGAGAAGAGGAAGGGGCTTTGGATTACGCAGACAGTCTAGATTGGAGTTATGCTGTTGGTGTTGGCATTTGTACTTCTATGTGAAGTGTATGGCTGACCTGGCGTGCGAATGGATGCTGGTACCAATGTAATAGTCAAGTGGGGAGGGGTGTGGTAACAATTACCATGTAAGGCATGTGACGGGAGGTGACATTGGTGCAACCATGCCTGTAAAGAAGTTACATGTTATGATATGCTTATAGCCTTATATGTAAACTGAATTAATAATTCATATACATTCGCCTGCATATTATCTTATACAGTAACTCAGCAACTGTTCTTGCAGTCTTGTCAGCTATAGGCTCAGCCTCAGGCCACTTAGAAAAGTAATCAACTAAGGGGATGATGTAACAATTGCCTCGTTCAGTTTTTAGGAGAGAACCAATCAGGTCTATTCCAACCTAAATTGATACATGCATGCATTAACTTAAGGTAGTCGTGATTGCAACTAACTTGATGCAAACACTAGGTTGTATAGGGATATGGGATGCAGAGGGGCTACGGTCTTCATAAACTTGGCACCATTGGTGCTTTGCCAAACATCACACGTCTTAACGAACTCATGCACCTACATGTATACATCTTTCATCTGCATCTTCCAGAAGAACCTCGATGAAACCTTAATTTTCTCTTGTTTTATCCCTTCCCATGCAGGTGTCTACCTATACAGGGTCTTTGCAAAAGAGTGCAATGCTTTAAAATTCATTAATTGGATCGTCAATCTAAACGAATTTATGAACGTACAATAACCACGTTTAGTCAAATACTAACCGCATTGTTACATTTATCTTTAGCCTTCAAATGATAAAATCAAATAGCTTAGAGTTAACTAAACTGACAAAACAATGTACGACAACTTTTAACTAATAACGTGATTTATAAACTGCAGAATAGAATTGATGAGACTTTGAAAAAGTATGAAATTTGTTTGGCGTTTTACTAGTTAATATTCAAAACAACAAATCAAACTTGAAAAAGCTATATAACCACTACGTTTTTATAAACTTTGAGTTTTAATAACGCACCATTAAATAATCCATTACCAAATCAAGTAGTGTTTTGTACTTCATTTTATACTGGAATAATTTATGATGGTTATTAAAAATATTTACCACATAACAGCTACAACCTTAATAACTTTAAAGCAAATGATGGTCTTAAATGTGAATAACTCACTATTGAACCTAGGAACTTGAAATCAGTACTGTTCCACCGAATATCCAGATTGTGTGTTACTTATTATCAGTTATTAAAATCAATTATCGCAAACCACAATTTTGAATAACTTTGTTAATAGAGGGCTTTGAATATTTTGATTTATGAGGGTTTCGATACAGTTACTTAACCGCTTACAATAATTAGATTGTTAGTATTTGGCTAACCCCTGCAACATATGCAAGCAGTTAATGAATTTCAATCCTGAGTTATAGGGGTTTAAAAGCGTTCGCAAATAAAAACTGAGCGCTATTTGATTATTGGATCGATCCTAGCTTGAGTCAATGTTAATCCTCGGACACTTTTCGGGCGCTCGGTTATCGACCATGGTGATCTATACCAACCGTTTACACGCGTGCATTGTATAAAATCAGCTTGCGTAAAGACCAAGACTAATGCAAAAGCTGTAAATAGTTGGTTTCGATCATGAAGTACTAATTCGATAACCGAGCCCCGATATGTACGTATATAGCAGTCATACTCACTTTCTTTGGACGAATGGCATGAATGAAGGATTCGTTCTATTTCTTCTACGCCTCTAGGAACTTGAAGATATTCAATTTTCCCTCTTTCTTTATCCTTTATGCGGTACAGTATACGCCCGCTATCGACCGCATAGTCCATGCACACACTTGAGCTTGCTTTAGGTCCTTGTGATGCCATGCAGAGAGGTAACTAAGTACCATACTCCAGAAAGCTGAAAATGGCATCGTACTCTTCTTCATCCATAATGCTGCAGCTGACTACTGAAAGCTAATAGCGAATAATAGCAGCTGCAAAGCGCACCACGTGCAACTTAGAAGGGCGGAGGGGACAATATTCAGGGCCGCGGCCAGGACGTCTGGCGGGAAGGTAGATTGATAGCACTGCGGGACTGATGGGGGGAAGGAGGAGGGGGGAGGGGGTGTGTGTGCTAAACTGGCTCGATGCAAAAAAGCGGGCGGGGCTTATAGGACCTGACGCCAACAAAAAAAACCGGGACGGCCAAGCATCGGTTGGCCGGTGGGGGGGGGGGGGGGGGGGGGGGGGGGGACAATATCTGCGGAAGGGGGACAATATCTGCTAGCGGATTATGTCCGTGGGGGACAATTTCCGCTAGCAGATTATGTCCGGGGGGACAATCTGCGGGGAGACAGAATCTGCTTCGACACCGGCAATGTAAACCGCGGTAGACATATGTACACCCCGTGGGAGGGCGTCCAGGATTATGTACGTATTATCGTAAAATTACGCAATTACGGGGTGATCCCAGGAACGGAAGACCATCAAACCAATCTTTCGTCTTATATAAATAAGGAATTCCAAAGGTTCTACAGAATAAATTTTACAGGCGCTACGCGGACAACCGATACGGGGTTTAGTTATACTGCGCAATGGAGAAAATTGGCTTCTGGTCTCTGAGTGCTTGTCTTATAAGTATGGCGGTAACGGTTCCTACTACACCTCCATTTCTCTCTAACATACCAGGGCAGCAGTGGGAAAAGGTCGGCTATCTGGATATGTCTGATCCGGCCCAGCAATGCCCCGCCACTTGGAAAAAATTCGCGTCGCCTAGAGCATCATGCGGAAAGGGAACCACTTTGTTATGCGAGTCAGTGAATATCAGCACTACCGGAGGTAGCTACCAACAGGTGTGTGGAAGGTTCCGTGGCTATCAGGTAGGAACCCCCGACGCGTTTGGATTAAAAGGTTCGATCAGATTGAATGAAGTCAGTATCGAACGTTACTACGTCGATGGGATTAGCATCACCTACGGGTCGCCTGGAAACAGACATCACGTGTACACATATGCTGCTGGCTTATCAGAACTGAGCGACCTGAGCAGTTGCCCATGTGCGGGAGGTACGGCCCCTCCTCAGCTCGTGGGGTCTGACTTCTACTGCGAGTCAGGTCTC
>OY811971.1:19868137-19973137 GCA_963681505.1 Eunapius fragilis
TAGAGCATCATGCGGAAAGGGAACCACTTTGTTATGCGAGTCAGTGAATATCAGCACTACCGGAGGTAGCTACCAACAGGTGTGTGGAAGGTTCCGTGGCTATCAGGTAGGAACCCCCGACGCGTTTGGATTAAAAGGTTCGATCAGATTGAATGAAGTCAGTATCGAACGTTACTACGTCGATGGGATTAGCATCACCTACGGGTCGCCTGGAAACAGACATCACGTGTACACATATGCTGCTGGCTTATCAGAACTGAGCGACCTGAGCAGTTGCCCATGTGCGGGAGGTACGGCCCCTCCTCAGCTCGTGGGGTCTGACTTCTACTGCGAGTCAGGTCTCGCTAACCGCAGTTGGGATATATTTACATCTCCGTTTTACAGCAATGACGTTCTCTGGGATAGACAGCAATGCGGTGGTAATGAGACCACGTGCTGCAGCCCACGCAACCTCCCGTGGTTTTGCAAATCGTTCCCTACACCCATCTCTGAGGACCTTGAAGTTAGGATATGCACCGACGAAAGCCTCCAGAATGAAAATGTAGCCCTGGAGTTCTTCGAACTGTACATACTGCGTAAGTTAATTGGTGCACACTGATGCGTTTCATATATGTGTTATAAAAGGCATTGATACTACGTGATATTTGGTGAAATTAAATGAATAAGACTAACTTTTGCCCCCCCCCCCCCCCCCCCCCCCCCAACCCTTCCCCACACTGTGCTGTATGTATGCAGCGTATGTATATGTAGTGCATGATGTGTCTTCCCAACAGCAGGGACATGCATGCAATTGTCTACAGAAACGGTATTTGCGCATGGTCTCGTATGAACGTCATCTGCCGTCGGCTCAGAGGAATTAAACCGTGCAGAATGCACATGTATAGAATGCCTATACATGTGCTGATGTATCCAGTACATGTACATGTTTAGGCTTTTAAAAATGAAGTTTTTATTTTGCAGTTAACTCCTAGTATGAGGGAAGGTTTTTCCCATGTTTTTTTTTTTAATCCTTCCATATGAGGGTATTAAGTTATTCAAAACACACACTCCAATTTCCCTATGGCAATTGCCTCAAGTCAAAAAACCTTAACAAAGATATTGGTAACTACATCATTTAGTCCTCCCATTATGCTTGAAGTATACCAATCATTAAATGGAATCCAGGCATAATGATTGTTAGTGCGATTAATCCTAATTTTGCCTTGAAATATATCAAAAGAGATTTTTCACGGCTTTACAGTGAAATATTAGTAATGAATAAACGAATCTCATACCCATGCTTGGAGCCCGTTAGTATGGGTCCATATTTTAAAATGGTGTATATGGAAATACACCTTACAATATCAGCAGAAACAGAAAACAACATGGGGAGTTTAATTGCTAGTTCATAGTACTTCAATGTAAGGCATTACCGTTTATGACAGAAACCACAAATTATGGCTGTATACAATAATAATCATACCATTGATTGCGAAATAACCATTCATAGGCCAAGTCCCTCCACTGAACGTAGAGACAGCATCCATCTTCAATACTACTAACAGTCTCCACCATCTTGAGTTTACATGGAATCCAATGGTAAGGATTGAACACACGATAATGAATAAACTATTTAATCCTCACCAGAAAGGAAATGTGACCATGTACACAGTGAAGGTTGTCCGTGACGGTACCTCTGTTATTGGCCAAGGCTGTACTACTTGTACCACTGTGCCATGTTACTATGTCCAACAAGCCACAACCATGTTCACCAATATCACCATCGTAGTGGCTTACATAAATGGAGCTGTTGGTTCAGAAGCACAGAACAGCACAACTATTCGATGTGAGCTCTTAAGGAATGTGTGATACTTATAAAGTATTAGCTATTCATTATATTACTGTCATTTAAATCCACAACAATGTAAATAAATGGTGTTTACAAATCATATACTATACATATTGCAACATGATACAAAGATATAAAATACCGTGGTAAATTGATTGCTAAATGCATACTATCATATACAATAAGTGGATCATTACATCACACTGCATGCACAGATCCGCACAATGCTGTGGTTAGAAATGCATCACTTCTGAAATACTCTAACGCGGCTACAACCATTGGCTGCTCATTCCTGAACAATCAGTCGTTCTACTGCATGGTGTGCTGCAGTACTGATCCCTCAGTCCCTCCTGACACAAGTGTACACAACATCTCTTCTACCAGAGGCACAGAGGTGACTGTGGACCTTAGTGGCCTCACCAGAGGTCAGATGTACTACTGCAAGGCAGCTGCCACTAACATTGGTAACTCTACTAGCTGTCTTGGCCCAGTGATTGGAGGTGTGAAGATGTTCTTCAGCATGAAAATAGTGGCTAACAATTCTGGTAGGTGTGAATTCAGTACTCACCCATTGGTAAATTTTTCAAAGAGCCTTTAAATGGCTCAGCATTAGACAAACATGATCAGAGAGTGTATATGTGACGTATCGAAATTCATTTCATGAGATTTTAAAAACTGATTGGTATTAATTTATAACCAGAGAAATAATAATCTGAGTTTCTGTTCAGAGTGCTACCCACAATTCATGATGACATCCATGACAATTCATCGGCTTGCTGTATAGCTGAACATTAAGGTTTCATGGAGGAATATCACCTATCCTTTGATAAAAAAATTAAACAATTGAATGATTTATGTGATACAAAGTCATGCAAACAAATTTATAACAAACTGTTTTCTCTTAATGAAGTAGTAATGCTGTAATTAAAATCTTATTTATTGCATCCATTCACACCTGCTAATAAAAGGACAGAAATGCTTGTCAATGAAACGTTCACTTATTATTTTATCCCACCACCTTCCTTCTCCGTCATTCTCATTCACTTTCCTTTACCTTCTACACTTTAACCAACGTCATCATGAAGTTGAATTTGGACTAGTAAAACTGATTGTTAGTTTATGTTGTCCCCAATTATTGTTCAAATAATCACAAGACACTGCTGTGTGTGTACAGACATAGCTGAACTACACTTGGTTTGAACCATTATAGGCATCCTGTACTGTAAGTGTATGTAATTGGTTGTTCTGTCTTTCCATGTAGGCACCTGCATGGTCTTCATTGACGTTCCATATATTGTTGGAATATCTGTCTGCATTGTATTTGTCTCCTTTTCACTTGGAGTGATAGTGACCATTATTATTGGACGCCTTTGCAGAAAGAATTCTAAACCAGGTAGTGATGATACCTCATACCCTGAAGCTGTCAACCGTGATCAGAAGAACAATGTCATAAACATCAACAGTGCATATGGAAAGCAAGACAATAAGAGCTAGAGCAACATGTTGAGATTTAAGTGTATAGGTAGAATTTTTGCAATGTAACTGCACAGTGTTTTGGATTATCAAAATAATATAGAAATACAATACGTACAACTGCAACGCCTACCAAACCTACTTATATAAAACATCATCTGGGAAGCTTAATTCGGGTGGATGAACAATAAGGCTTGTTAAGGAGGGCTCTGGCGTTGGTCCTGTAAAAGTTAAACGTAGATGGCTAAATGTATAAAAATTACAATTGGTACACCGAGAGAATTTGTCCTTAGCATTATACATGACATCGTGGCAGCAAATGGGGCCTATACTAGCGCATATTATAAAATTGGCTGTGGCTACAGAGGCGGTACCGGCACATTACAGAATGGTAAGTATAGGGGAGACTGTGGCTAGGAGTCACAACTTCGATACTCCATAGTGCCCTTATTCAACAGACGTTTTAATTAATTTTTTCAATGGTCTCAAATCATCACAATCATCTGGCCACATAACGTCTATTTCAGTTTTTCTTTTTAAAATAATTCAGTATGTAAATTATATATGCACGCAACGTGAAGCAGTGCATATGCGACAACCTGCCCCATCCGGGCCATCCCTGGGTTAGAAGGCACACACGTTTTTCCTATAGAGTATATGACCCCTTAGGCTATAATTATGTATCAGCATTGAAATCCATTCAACACTAATGTGTTCCAGCTACAGATTGCGTCTGACGAGGCCCACAACCCTTAGAATGTTGTCTCCGGGAACAAAGCTCTTGATGTCTTTCTATACTGTAGCTTTGCATGATGGAAATTGGCAGGCACATTCGATCACATTGACATTTGGTGTGCCCACTTGCCCCAAGCTATCTTGTGCCAACTATCCCCAATGATACCTGAGATACATAACTACTTATAATGGCCAAGGTAAAGAATGCATGGAAAGCTTGGTCGGTGCACATACCTTTGCATAATTGCATTACTTCAGTTCATATATATACTCAACACTGATTAAGAAATTACCTAAATAGCAAAGCTGCCAAAATTTACTCTTCAGGACAAAAATCACAAATTCAAATGCTAGGTCCATTTGGTGAGAGCAGCATTCTTATTTATTCATAGGTAGACACTAAACAATAATCCACTATACCTATACAGCTACATGTATATATATAGTATTATGCATCTGAGGTTGAAGAAAGAGTGGCGGCTAAGCCCCCTAGCTGCCTCTCATGGAAAAGACTGTTTGCTAGGCCCTCCATCGTGGTTACACATCTGAACTCATGGAAAGACACGCATACACACATCTTGCATTTAAATTCACCAACATTTTCTTTCCTCTGCACCTAATTATAACAGCTTTGTCACATAATAGTGGAAATGGCTTTAGACATTGGACCTCATAACATTGCAATAGGTGGGGTCGCATCTGCTCTTCTTCAAAGCTTAGCATTCATAAATCATCACCGTTAGCAGCATGAAAGGCATAAGCAATATTCAGATTCATTCTCTTTATGTTTGGTCCTACACATGCAAATAAACCACATATTTCATTACCCTCTATTTCTTTAGCGGTCATAATTGTGTCAGCACAAAAATTGTAGTATGTCTTTTCAGACTCATGCCCTCCACTGTATGCTCATATCCCATGGTCTCCTCTACATGGTCATGTCCAAAAACCTCCATGTCACTGATGTGTTTTTCACACATGTAACTGGACTGTTTGTTGGACTGGTGTCAGTGGGGTAGAAAGCACGGGGGCCGTGGGGGCAAATGCCACATACTTTTGTCAGAGGGCCTCTGTGAGGCTCCACTAGACATGTCCCATACACAATTCACTATATTCAAATTCAGAGTGTGCAATGATTTTAGGACTCCTCTATTTCAGCTGATAGTGATCATGAAAGGGTTGGAATGACAGGGGGGGGGGGGGGGGGGGGGGGTCAAATCTCATGTCCCTGTCAATAGTACTCTTTCTTATTGGCAGTGCTTACTAAGTTATACTACAGCGTGTCTTGATGCTTCATCTCTGTTTTGTAAGTAAATACCAACTCAGTGTGCATATGCCAGATACCCATGGGTAAATAGAAGCCATGTCAGTGAATGCACTCTGCATAAACTCTACAGTGACCCAAATCTTTGAGATAGGCTAGCGACAATTTCACTACTATGCAAGGCTTGCATATGTCTACAAGTAACTTGCATTGCCTACACATTACAAAAAATAAATTTACATCCTCCAATAAAGAAATGTACCAATGATACACACACACACACACATACACACACACACACGGAAATTCAAATGCTGCTTAAGATTAGTGGTTCTGGTGAGGATGACTGTCTGCTATACATATGACTAAATGCAAAGCCTATGGAAGTCACTCGTAACATGTTCGGAAGTGGCACTCTATAGGAAAAACGTGTGTGACTTCTAACCCAGGGATGGGGCAGGTTGTCACATATGCACAGCTTCACGTTGCATGCATATAATTTAAATACTGAATTATTCAAAGAAAACCTGAAATAGCCATTATGTGGCCAGATGATTTTAGATGATTTGAGACTATTGAAAAAATGAATTAAAACGTCTGTTGAAAAAGGGCACTATAGAGTATCGAAGTTGTGACTCCTAGCCACAGTCTCCCCTACTCTAGCCATTTTGTAGGTGTCAGTACTGCCTCTGTAGCCACAGCCAATTTTATAACATGTGCTCGTATAGGCCCCATTTGCTGCATGTATGCGCTAAGGGCAAATTTTCTTGTACCAATTGTAATTTTAACAATATATTTTTATACATTTAGCCGTCTACGTTTGACTTTGTTCAGGACCAACACCAGAGCCATCCTTAACAAGTCTTACTGCTTGCCACCCTCTCATGTAAATCATCATTCCATGGGTGACTTTGCATCTGGTCATAGCAAACTGACAGCCATACCCACCACAACCACTAATTCTAAGTAGCACTGGTTTGTGTGTGTGTGTGTGTGTGTGTGTGTGTGTGAGTGTGTGTGTGTGCATGTGTGTGTGCTTGCGTGCGTGTGTGTATGTGTGTGTATGTATAATATTATACGTGGGCCCCTTCGAAGCTGTGCTATTTATCTTTGTGATTCTTGTAGATCCTCTCTGTAAGAGGGACTCTAGTAAACCTACTTTAAACTGGTATATAAGCCCAGCAAGAATATTATTCCTGCTTCATTCCAAAAGATTAAGTTCTGGGTCCTGGAAATGTTATATACCAAGGAAAGGTAATAAATAGTCAGTCCTAAGTCTTTTTAAACCTCTCAATGGTACACACTCAGAATTTCAGCGTATATAGTGATTGGCATGGAATAGTTGTGAGTTTTGTGTGCATGAGTGTGTGAGTGTGTAAATGGATGCATGTAATGGAATATGGGACAAGAGGCATGGTACGTCATGATGTGGTAGGTGGCACACAACATAACAATTTTACACGGTGTACAGCAAGGAGAAAAAATAGTGTCTTATGGTGGAAAGAGTGTGTATAGTCGTGACATGAGACATTGGTTCATGGGTGTTGTTCATGGGTGCAATGCAGATGAAATGAACAACGGTGGGCGTTTAAAATATAACAGAACGCAAATCCCAAAAATAAGGAAGGGTTAATTGTGTTTTAGCCTGCATGTGTCTTTAACTCGACCACGCCTCTCCCCTAGCTTAGCTGATACACCGTGCACTATATCTCACGGCTATGACTTACTGTTATAGGTTGTGAGCCTATAAATGGCTACGCAATGAGTGGCACCCAAAGAGTTTGACCGAATCGACAGGGACACGATTTCTACATGATGTTGTGCGCTCGTATCGGTAACTGGTAGTACATGCCGTTTTGTGTATGGTGACGGTAGCTGAATCCACGCATTTCGATCTAACAAGTAAATAAAAACATTCTCGCTGAGAAAATTGGTGGGATATAAGTTTTGCAGGCAAATAGTATACTGGTGTAAAAAGCAAGGAAACAAGTTTTATCAGAATGGAAAATGTAATAGTCCTATATTTAGCACACTTCGACTAAGGCATATGCTGTTTCTGTGCTAAATATAGGACTATTACATTTTCCCTTCTGATTAAACTCGTTTCCTTGCTTTTTACACCAGTATACTATTTGCCTGCAAAACCTATATCCCACCAACTTTCTCAGAGAGATTGTTTTTATTTACTTGTTTCCTTAATTTGTTTAACACCCAAATCACTGTTGCATCGCAGGTTTCCCCCCTTTCATTTAACTTACAGCGACCTTTTTCTTTTCTGGGTCAGCGTTATAGCGCTCTCTTTCAGCGGCCTTTTTCTTTTCTGGGTCTGCCTGATACTGCTCGCTTACAGCTGCCTTTTTCTTTTCTGGGTTGGCGTTATAGGATGCCCGTGCCGATTCTAAAACTTCGTCTCGATTCTCAAGGTATGTCGCACGTCGTTTCGCTCGTTTCTTTTCTTGACGTGAAGGCATTTTGATAAAAACAACACTTCATGAAAGTTTATATTTACTACTGTTCAAATGTGGTACAAATGTGTATGTATATATTGTATATGTGACATTTCCGCTATAGTAAATGAATCCTTTATATTTACTGTTGTGTTGATGTCACATATACCATACACATTTGCACCATATTTGATCAGTAGTAAATATATTGTAAATCCAAACTCTCATGCAGTGCAACTTCACAAGCAAAAAGTTCGCACACCAAACGACGATTGAAAAAACGAGAGTTAAGTTGTGTTTTATAGGTACTTTTGCTTAATTAGACTTGATAAGACCGTATATAGGCTTTTAGGCTTTTGTGTATCAAAGCCTAACATCGACTATGGCGAGTCCTCCAGCAAATTCTAATGCTATTGGTGCAATTTTCATTGCTCAAAGGTGTTCCTGTCCCGAGTTATGAGTTCCCAAGAAGCAGCAGCAGAAGCAGAAGCAGACGGCCCCCGCCCATTATTTTTGGAAGGGGAACGAGGACAGCAGTATTTTTCGTTCTCTACAACCACGCGGTTCTACGACGTGAAACAAAAACGAAACTACTCAGTTTTGACTTCTAGATCGATTGGCGCAACAAGTTAGACGATCCGATCGTCGGGAGCGAAGCTACGGTAGGGTCGCGGGATTTTAATTAAATTCATAGTCGGGGTCAAAACCAATATGGAAGTAGCATTCCGATATAGTGGCATGGGCACGGGAGGTTATTGTATATATGACAATAAGGGTTACACTGCACAAATTATGCACTATAGTTGTGGTGCTGGAGTGCAATGGACACTCTTTGAGGAGGAATGAGAGGGAATGGAGGTCGATGTGTAATGGCCTGCCAATATCAAAGACCAAATCTTATACTATTAGTCATTGCATCTTCACATCCAACCTTTAAACAGGGTATTTACCCTAGGAGCCATAAATATAGCCCAAGCACATCTCTTCCCCCCCCCCCCCCCCCCCCCCCCCCATTTCAATTGTTACGCCACGGCTCAACTGCGCTTGTAGCAATTAACATTGATTACAAAACATAATTACAAAACAGAGCAATTAGTGCACAAAGGCCCTTCTGATCATGAATTGGAACAATTGTGAGCATGGGTTGGGCCGGGGTTGGAGTGTGTCTGGTCTAGAGAGGAGTATATCATGCAAGCCTGCATGTTAATTGTTGCAGGTTTCCGGTTGTTTTCTGTCTCAAGTTCTCGCACAGCTTTCTACAGCTGAATCAGCTCACTCAGCAAGCCAACCTATCATATTAACTAAGAGAGTTATACCATTTGTCCATACGGTTCCACCGCAACAATACGGCCTTAATGTCCAATGATTGTACAGGGCGTCCCGGAGGTACATTTGTCTACCCATTGATAGAAGGTCTTCAATCTATGGTCTACCACACACTGTAAAAACGGATTGGTGCACTCGATTTTAAGAAATCGAGTGCCCTATTCACGATTTCTAGTGACATGCACCAATCCGTTTTTACTGTGCAGTGTACAGAAAATAAATTTATTCACTGCACGTTCTGCATTTTTAACATCCATTTTTTACACTTGACGGTCATGCTCGCGTTGTAGATCAGCTTAGCTTTTGATACGTTATGCTCAGCCATCCAATATACGGTTCGTTTGTATAATTAGGATATGCGATTTAGATATTGTAATAGCGTGCTAGTCGGCAGTGTCTTCAGCGCCTAGTCCGAATTAACACATATTGCCATCAGAAGCCTATAACTAAGGTAAGAAAGAAGGCAAAATAATGGTAAGCGGCGCTTTACTGCTCAAGACCGGTTTGTTGTCACTGTAATACTACAACATATTCCTTATATCCCCCCCCCTCCCCCCCCCCCCCCCCCCCCCCCCCCACCCCACCCGGCCCTGCCCAATCAAATCATTCTACCGGTACTAGCTCCGGGTTGTCATTGCTTTCAGGACAGTTTCTATATACGGCTATATATGGTTGAATTTATACTTCTCTTGACTTACACGTCAGCTTGTATAAATTTATATTTTTTAGTGCCACCGCTTCTAAACACATGACAACATTTTTGTGGGCTGATTGTTGGAACACAACTAATAAACAACAACGGATGATGCGGTTAAACTGTGAATGAGTAGATAATTTGTTGTGGGAAACCAATAACAAGTCCACACAGATCATTCGTGGCAGCTACACGTGCATGGTTCCCCGGGACCATGTACGGCACTGCCACATATGTTCCTGCTTCCCAAAGTAAAGCACTAAAGTACACGCTTGCCTCCTCCAATGAAATGACATGTATCGCATGGCCGTAGAGTGGGGGAGGGGCAGGGGGCAATGTTAACTAACAAGAGGCAAATTGAGTTTTAGTGTTTGAGTGTTTCAGTGAATAGGCTTTCAAGTTGTCACATGGTGATTGTAACGTAATTGTTTCTCGATGTGCGTAATTAGTGACAATTTTTACGCTGCATGATGATATTAGTTACGTGTAGTACCATGCACGATCGCCACTTTCAATCGATTCATTCTAATCACATCTAGCTGATATTAATATTTCTTCTCACAGACTATAAGTTTATTGGGGATTAAGCCAAACGGATTCTATTATCGCAATTTATCGGAACCCTACACATCGGGTAATATAGCGCGATTCTAGTTTTGATAAAGCTAACGCTAGTCAATTAAGCCATAGATATTCCAGTCTAATATCTACGATTAAGCCTTTCCTCAAAACACGAACGAGCTATTTTTACCATTATGAAAATAACTGAAAAAGCGGTCAATTACTAACTATTTCATATTTGCGCTCTTGTATAATTGCGTTATTTTAAAAAATTAAGCATACGCGTTAACCTACAGAATTCAGCGCGCAATAAATTTGCCGTTGTTCTCCGCGAGCCTCCTCCTCCCGCTCTTACATGGGTTTACTCGTTTTTCTCGGAAATGGCGTACTTGTCCTCCCCGTACTTCCGGTCACGCCTTTGAACAGTAGTTCGGTTGGAAACACATGCTATGGCCCTAGCTCTGTGCGTTGGCACATAATTATCTGTACCGATTTCCTGAACAGTTCCGAGGATAAATTTGTAAACCCTTTGGGGACGCCTCGATGTGGGGCTGTGGCTCCTGGTTACGTACACACACACACACACACACACACACACACACACACACACACACACACACACACACACACACACACACACGCGCGCACACACACACACACACGCGCGCACACACACACGCACACACACACACACGCACGCACACACACACACACACACACACACACACACACACACTGATGGACATATTACACGCACGCACGCACAATACTGTTTGTAATTTAGTTACTGTTTTGGTCATGAACCGCATTGGTAGGAAAGGTTTGCACGTTAAAGTATAATATCGATCAGTTGAATAAAAATATTTTGTTTTGATTGGAATGGTGTAAAGAACGTCACGCATTGGTTTGTCCCGTCTGCCATTGCACAATTATTAAAAGTCAGTGTTGCTGCTAACCCAGAAGATCATATTTAATGATCTCAATTGCTTCATTGGCATGTACTGCATGCAATGATGTCATGAACTATTCCCACGTATAATTACGTGTGTGGCCTTAGGTTGGCAGTTTAATCAGTGGGAATGGAAGATCGTCTTCGCAATGCCTCAAGGGATGGTGATTTAGAAACAGTGAGAACGCAACTAGAGAATAGAGCTGATATCAACTCAGTTGATGAAGTAAGCAACTGTGCTTGTATTCCATGCATGGATGTGCATTACGTTTGGGAGACCTACATTAATTCCACAGCACACTGATATTTAGAAATATGCTCTGTTCTCGCATGTATTACTTTTCGGCTGGTATAATTATATAGCATATATATGGCAGCGAAAAGAGACCTAGCGCATAATTTGTATTCAAGCCTTCAAGTGACACCATAGATATCAGACTAATATCTATGGTGACACCTAAGTCCTCTACAACTTCATTTTTACGCGCTGGAAATTAGTCTGTCCATCATGGTGTTACAGTGGCCTGAATTTGTAATTGCTCGTACATTATAATTGCACCCGTCAACCTTGAAGTTCCTCCCTGGAAAAATTTTTAAATATGCGCTAGGTTCCTCGTCGCTGCCACGACCCCATATATAGTTGTGATTTTATCTCTAAATGGCGTAATTATATCAAACACAGTTTATTTCGGTGTGTGCAAGATAAAATTGAATTCCACATCTCAGCTAATTAACTATTATTAGAAAAGGGGGGGATTGCATCGAGGAAATGTGCATGACGGTCAATTTAATATCATGGTCCATACAATATATGTTTTATCGATCTGCATGCTATGAAGTTTTATCTTTTTTAATTACTATATAAAAGCGTCAAGTTAATAATATTTAGACCCAATTCGGTACCGCGACGATTTGTTTCACATAATTGGTTCATGTGGACCCATAAAAACTTTCAGCACTTTTCCGTTCTCAAACTACTAATTACGGCTCATTTACATGTGTATTCGAGCCTCGAGTCTTGAGTTCTCATGCGCGGGAAATAGTAATTTTTTTAACAGGACAGTTGATTCATTATTGTTCGGTTTTCTATATTGACAAGCTAGTAAAAACGTTAGAATCGTGTACTTCGAGAACGGAACACAGAATAATGATGCGGAAAGATTTTATGGCTGCATTACCACATCCCATAGAAGCTAGCACGGTACCGAATTCAGTCGTCAAGTCTATATTTTACTTTAGACGAAGTATGATTTATTTAATGAACATATCATTTTATTCTCCAGTGTTTAACTTGAATCAAACAATCAGAAAAATTTTAATCTCAATTAACATTGCAGATAAAAAGCTATCAAATAGTATGGCATCCCGGTCCGTGCACGAAACCGCCAATCAATTTCGATTGTTCAGGAAATGGGAAATTACTATCTTAACGTACTAGTTGCAAAGTTTGGTCGATTTTTGTATATTTCGCTACTAGGTAAAATTATTTTTTGTGTGACGTGGACCATGTTAATTTAATCGTTATATTCCCCCCCCCCCCCCCCCCACCCCCTCCCCACCGTAATAAATGAATGAAAGGACTTTTTTCTTTCCCCGTGTGACTATTTCATGCAATTACCACTGGGGTTGTTATATCGTAGAAAATGGCTCTAGTTTCACTATAATGGCCATTTGGGATCGTTGAAAGAGTATAAAAGTTAAAAGTGTACGTATAAATAATATCCTCGCCATTGTAACTCCGTAATGGACAGGTTAATTTCCAGTTAGTAAGAATGAAAATGTAGAGGACATCGTTGTCCCTTTGGAATATCAAATATTTCGATGCAATTCATGATGATCATGGACATTTATCTTATGATAAAATCACAATTACATATGCAGGCATGTATGGAGTGCAGATACAAAACAGTTACTAAATAGATCACTTTGGCATATATGCACGCACGTAGAGTGCAAATGGCGAGATTTGCTTACTAATAACCTGTAACGTCCATTCGTCTGAAATGATATTCTGGAAAATGAGTTGAAATATCTCCTCTATAGTACGGACAGACAGCCCTTCACTGGGCTTCTGTCAAAGGACACACTGAAGTAGTGGAACTTCTGCTGAAATATAATGCAAACATCAATACGTTAGATATGGTAAGTAATTGATCCTGTGGAAATTACAGTTGTTTTCATTTACATCCCTCAATGAGGCATTAGTTACATTGCCGATTGGTTATTATAATTTTACAGCTTCGTTGGCTTCCTTAGCACTGTAAAACAGGAAAGTGTTTTTTATGTCAAAGATAGTTTTTGAGTACAACTGCAAACATAATCACGTAAATTGCTCTGTATATAATGCGTCTAATCATGTAGCATCTAGGTCAGCGTGTCATAAGCAGTAGGAAGTACTAAAAGAAGATCAGCCATCATATAATTTTCAGTGCCAGCCTCGTAAGTTAATTCCTGCATATACAGGATGGCAGGACTGGTCTTCACTTAGCAGCTATGTGGGGCCACACTAATACAGTGAGACTTCTACTTCCACACCACACAGGAGTCATAGGTCCAGACAGGGTAGGTAACTTGAGATTCGTAATGATTGCCACCTTACGTTAAGCATGTGTCACCGAAACTCATTAAATATGCATTGAGAGCGATGTTATGCATTGCTATGAATAAGCGGGTTGCTGATTCGCTAAAAAAAAAACACTATATCATTATAATCCTTTACAGTTGAATCCAGATAACACGAGACAAATTGTACATGTTGATTCACTAAATATTGCTTTACAAATGGTTGCACCACCAAAAGGCTCTTCTGAACAAGCCATGGGATGTCAAACTATATGCACTTTCACGAACAAAACTGGCGCTTCAATCAACGAACTTTTGCGAGAATAGGGGAATGGTATTACGTAAGCAACATGACAAGTGGGATTTTTTGGGCTTACTGTGGTGTTACACAAATTACAGTAATTTTAATTATCGCGGAGGATTCCTTTTATCCGATTCTATATCTTTTGCATATCGTTTCCTAGTTTTGCACAGAGAGCTTTAGATATAAACATAATTTCATTCAGTGCCATTATCGTCGCCGAACTCGCTAAATAAATTGCATTTTGCAATTATGCTGCCCCCAAGCATGTTGTATCGGAAATAAACGACTCGTGTTTTAAAAACAATAATATCTCCGTAATTTGTGAACGCTTCCGAAAACTTTTCACATTATGGTACTCCTACGAAGAAAAGAACTCATATAAGCAGTTCGCTGTTACACGTTAAAACACGAACACTAGGCCAATTAATATGGCTAGGCCTATATGTGTACCCATATAGCAGCGGAATGTATGTGAATAGCCGAACACCACAGCCGCACATCTCCGCCTATCTCCGTACATTCTTCTCGTGCATGCTATATCGCAATCTCCAAAAGTCAATAACGTGGCAGCGCAGGATACGTTTTCTCGAGTACTAATATTTCAGCTACGCATATCTTTAATTTGTGCTGTGATTTCTGGCTTCACTTCGATGCTCAGATCTGCATGTGTGTAAATGGTTTCAAGGAAGGTACGAAGCTAATGCACTGTGCCATCCAATCTTCAAACCCCTGGCTAAATTAATATAGGTAATTACATCTATCCCATCAGTATGACATCCTACACTCTATAAATACGTATGTCTATCAGTACTAGCCCTCATGGTCCACTGGTTGTTCCATGATGTACAGAGATATGATAACACAACACAGTAATACAAATTGTCACGCCTTGTTCACACTGTAAAAATAAAAATGATCTCCTGAGAACACATTGCTAACTCATGAATGAATTATTCATTTAAACAAGCATCAGGCCATTGCTATAATTTTCTTATTTTGCAGTACGGTTGGACCCCACTTCACCTTGCTGTAATCAGAGATTTTTATGAGACTGCATCAACACTGTTGCGCTTTGGAAACATTGACATTAATGTGAAGGACAACGTAAGTCATCTAGAGGAATTTATATGGCTGTTAGGCATTTAGAATATACTGTTTATCTGTAAACAATATTACAAAGTGAAATACACAGAGAGATTAACTGCAATGATATACAAGCAACTTGTTTCATTTATTTTTAGCTGAACCTGTGTATGTAGACCTGCAGAGTTATTGATACTTATTCTGTGTATGTAGACCCTGATATTTATTATTTACTGCAGAATGGAAAAACAGCACTTGACAAGGCAAAGAGATATGGACACATGAAAGTAATTAGGATGCTGGAATCATATGAGGTACATTTTGAAAATTCACCAGTCAAAATATGACGTTTGTGCCAACGAACATATGCAGTAGTGTATGTAAGATGAATTGCAATAAAATGTTAATATAGATATATGCAAGAAAATATATATGGCTGATTTTTAAATAATTAGAATTCAGTATAGTGCATTTAGCATGTATTCAAAAAGATATGATAACACAGGCTTTAAGAACTTGCTAAGTATTTTTAATCGTTTCTCTGAGTCTATACATAGAGCAGATTAATAAAACAGCCTTTTGATCAACATTCACTTCATGACTACACATTTACCTTAGAATGGGCATACGATACCCGATGCGAAAAGAAGAAAGGTTGATTGTGATCACAGTATGTCAGCTGAAGAAGAGACAAAAGCAAGACAGGCTTTAAGAACTGGCTATGTTAACCTACACCTCACTACATGCATGTTCACAGGTCCACCTGGTGTGGGAAAGACCCACACCCAAAGCTTATTGTGCGGGCTGCCCCTTCCAATAGAAAGAAAGAGTACTGGCAACAACGATATATTTTAATGGAGAGAAACGCAAATCTACTATCATTGATGCTAGTATGATGCTTGAGTTTATATCTACACAGGTCAAAGAGACCTTAAGCAAAGCAAAATCACCTGGTCCAATTGTTAGCAAAAATGTATCAATCACCTTGCCACTTACAAAGCCTGATATGCCGGAAATTCCTAATGTGCCTGAAATTCATGACCAAACACAAGGCCACACTAACGCTATCATGCAAGAGGAGAGGCTATTACGTGAAAAAGATTTATTGCGACGCGTCAGCAAGTTGCATATGGAACCAACAGATGTACTTCTGACAACCGACTGGGTGATCTCTCTTGACTCAGGGGGTCATCCACAGTTCCATCGTCTGCTTCCCACCTTTATTACTGATCTGGATGTGGCCTTATATGTATTGAAGCTCAATGAAAAGCTGGATGATTATCCTAAAGTTGAGTGGTATAATGATGGTAACCTTCGTGGTGAGGCCTATTCATATCATTATACGAATGAGTGGATGCTTAAGCGAACAATCCAGGGATTGGCGTCAATGTACAAACCTCCTAGCATTATTTTTGTAGGCACTCATCGTGACTTGGAACATGATAGTGATGAAAAGATTGCAGATAAAAACGCTAAATTGAAAAGCACTCTGTTCCCTGAATTTAAAAAACATGTATTACTACATAATGATAGTGCTAAGGATGTTATTTTCCCCATAAATTCTCTTAATCCCGGGAGGGAGGATGAGGAGGTTGTGGACAAACTTAAAAGAGTAATAATGAGCCACAGAAATACTAACCCAATCAGGCTTAAACTTACTCATCTCTTTCTGGGGCTAGAGATTAAAGCACTTGCAGAGAGAAAAGGCCATAGTATAGTCAGCAAAGTTGATTGTTGTAAGATTGGAAGCAGCCTTGGTTTATCCCAAGATGAAGTTAACGATGCTATATTATTCCTATCAAAATGTAAACTTCTTTATTATAATGAATTTATACCCGATGTTGTGTTCTGCGATCTGCAAAGCATCTTATCAACAATAACACGCTTTGTTAAGAACGCATACGAGCTTCAAGAACCTGTATGGGATTTGATCATCCGTGGTCAATTCAGTGAGGATATGATTGAGAATGATGAGATGAAAATTTTGTTTATCGATGGACTATTCTGTAAGAATCAATATACTGACTTGTTGGAACATTTGGGGGTGATTAGTGTCATCAATGAAAACCCTCATAAAACATATTTCATGCCTCTGCTACTTAAAGAATTGAGCCCATCACAACTTAAAAGTGTTAATTCTAGTTGCATTGGTCTTGCGCAACCAATAATATTATTTTATGATAAAGGTTGGCCAACAAATGGTACATTCTGCACCCTCATTGCTAGACTGCTCTCAAGAAAGGATGAATGGAAAATCACAGAGAAGGACTCAATTCCTATTCAATTGTTCAGCAACTGCATTCAACTCTCTTTCTTTAACAGAGATATCCAAGGCGCCTGCCTGGTCAATATTTTAGACTGTTTCCAGTACATCGAGCTGAATGTTTACATCAGCGGAATGTCCAATGCCAGTGATGAAGAGTGTGGAAAAGTATACAGGAGCACTTGTCCAAAAATATTACGAACTATCGAACATATTTTGAATGAAAGTCATGCCAATGGTAAGGTCCATACTACCTTCATGTGTCCATGTGGCAAACCTGCAATTTTGAGGCTGGAAAACCGCACGTTGCAGTGTAGTAGGGATGACACAATAACTTTCCCCCTCAGTCATCGAGACGAAGTGTGGCAATTGCCCAGTCACACAGAAAAATAAATGATTATACCAGACAAGTTCTGTTCTCCTGATGACTGGTTCTTGTTATGAATGTTACAATTCTCCACTTTATACACGCAGTTAGCAACGCGGATGGCTTTCTTGATTTACGAGTTCTGTTTCTTACTCACGAAAATTAAACTGAACATTTTCTTATAAGAGAATGACTATGTGTATTAAGTGGCAGAAACTTTAGTATGAAAACTGTGGCTATATATATATATATCAGAGCGAGACTTTCATTTTTCATTGTCCGAGCTGCCAGCCTATGTATGAGGGAGTGCAGAGACTGGTTTTAATTTTAATTGATTTTTTGTTTAGTTTTTAAGTCTTAATTTTATCTTTAATAGTAAACCATGGACACGGTATAACATAAACACACACAGCAAAGTTACATATTATTTGCAATTGTTGCATGTTTCTTTAATTGAAAAAAAAATCATTATTTCGTCTCAGACAGTTGCAAATTGATCACAGTCAGTGTAGTATAAATTCGACAACCACTGTGTTCCTCATACTCTGTGAAGGGTGCTAAGTTTCGAGGTTCTAGGGCTTGTTTGTTCTTCTTCCGACTGCATGCCTCTGACTGCCGTAGAGGTATAACATCTTTCCGATGTGGTGACGTATCAAGGTCCGAGCTTCTATGCTTAAAAAAATGCTCTGTGGGCGTGAAAGAGACGACAGCTTCATCGAATTGGCTTGATTTAAGTCAAATCAGGTTATTCTCACCGCGACGGATCGAACTCCCCATGTTATGTTTGGACTGCACGTTGGGTACTCATACAAAAATTAACGCGGCGAGGAGCCATCTGGGCATGTGTGCGGTTGTGGGCGTGCAGCAATAGGTACTATGTATGTATCTATGGTGCTGCGAATCCCTTTTCTCTGCCTATAACTGTCTGAATATTTTTTCCTCCTTAGGTGAAATTAATATTGTGGGCGAGCACTTACATTCAAGACTGCAAGAGAAATGAGGCTAAAACTCCCCTTCTAGGCTAGGTTTCACGTTTCACTCTGGCCTCACAATTATGCGCCTATCATTGTTACGTGAGACCCCCCCCCCCCCCCCCCCCCCCCCCCTGGGGCATTGGGAGGGATTTGACAATTTATTAAAGCAAACTGCCCCTGGTTGGGGGTTAATACAAATGTCTCTATACTACGTGGTCTGATAAAAGGTCAAATGCGTGCCCGACTATGGTGGCCAGTAATGATGTTCACGCATAAAACCCCCACTTCGCCCCCAGGAGGGGGGGGGGGGGGGGGGGGGGGGGGGGGGGGGGTCTCACCAGAGATAATATATAGAGGGATTGGAAACGAGTCACGTGCGCCATACATAGAATAGGCATAGCATGCGAACCATCCGACCTCGTGTTAATCACACCTTTACGCGGGTGAAGAAAAGTGAGCTAAAAGCACCAAAACCACTAAATCCATTCGAGAAGGTACGGTTTAGTTTTTTGAATCTAGCTCCTACATGTATTGACTACCTGCTTAATCATTTTTGTGGTCTACGAGTCCTCGTCTGGCGAGTTATAAAGGTTTTTGTCAAATAAATTGTTAATTTGGTAGGACAATTTTTTGGCCGACAGTATCTGCTCAGCTACAGCGCGTTTTGTAACAAAACGCGGTGTGTATGATGGAATAAGCACGAAAAGTGGCGTAGGGGGGGTTTTATGTGTGTAGACTTTTCAGAATCGCTACTGCGCGTTATTGGATACGCTAACTTTGGCCTACAGTTTCGTCGGCGTTGTATTGGCTACGAGCGTGTAACCTGCTTTGTCGTGTTGCTTGAAGATTGGAAAGTGGCGTGGCCGTAAGTTTTTCGACTAAAAGCATGCGCTTTATAACATATTCCTTTCCAAAGGTGATGGAAAAATCAAAATTTCAGTTGGCGCAACATCGAAAGTATGTTAAGTGCCTGCTTCGGGAGGCTGGGGGACGCCCGTACACGCCAAGTGTACGTATTCCTAACCAGAACATGGTTGTTTAATGTATCCCCCGTCCTTTGTATATCTGGATCTCAGTACAGAACTCAGTGTTGGCATGTTCAATCCCTTAAGTTTTTTCCTCGCGTAGGATCCGCAGCCCTTGGTACGCACAGTTTCGCCGATTTGTATCACATCTGCGTTCTGCTGGACGATAACGTGTTCAGCCAGAGTAAGGTCGTTGTCCCTGGCAGATGTCCAGCTCCTGTCAGTCTTCAGAACTGATGTATGATTTGTGATATTTTTTTTTTGTTGTGCAGCACTTTAAATTTAATGAACTGTGATTTGTGAGTTTGGTCTATATATCATCTCTGCGTTTGTGTGTCTTTTATTGCCATTGGACATAGTCCAAAGAACAAAGTTGACTTGTGCTGACAGTACGGTATTGTAAGGATTCAGGTGCGGATGGCAGCTGTTACCTAGTGTTAATTGGACTCGTTTCCAATCCCTCTATATATGATCTCTGGTCTCACGTAACAATGATAGGTGCATTATCGCCAATTGCATGACTGTTACCAACAACAACAGTTAAATGTCTTTGCTAGTGCGAAAACGTATAGTAACGAGTCGCTCGATCCGGCCATTATTGGAACTTCCGCTACTATAATGATTTCACCTGTTGATTGGCCCGTTTCCAATCTCTTCACGTAGCGCCAATATGCCCAATTTACCTTAGTAAACTACCAATATATCTTAGTAAACTATTCATATACCCCAATTACGTCCCAACTGTGCTTGCGATGGTATCGTTACGCCCAGACCCTAAAATACGTCAGATTGCATTCACGGCTACGCTCCGTACCTATATAGGACTGGAGCAGAAATAAGCAGCTAGGGGGGTTAGCGCTTGTTCTTTATTAGGGAACACATAACGGTTATCTAACTATGCACTATTCACAGCTCTCAACTCCCCCCACCTTCACCCACACTTGCAATGGACCAGTTGCGCGTAAGGCTATGAATTTCATTAGCCCGTTAATTACTCGTGACGTCACAGCCGGCAGAATCTCTTTTCTAAAAACTTTGTAAGAGGTGGTACGGAGAGTTACGGACAGCGAAATGCCTGGAGATCGATGTGCAGTATGTGGGATTACCAAGGCAACAGATTCAAACGTCTCTTCCGAAGGATCCAATTATGCGAGCTAAGTGGACAGACGCCTTCACCTTCAGAAAGAGAACCTCGGGTCAAGTTCTCGAGTATGATCCAGGCATTTTCAAAATGGGGATCCCCGTAATTCTCCAAGCCTGTTTTTATTGAAGCGTATCAAACAAGATTCGAGAGCACAAAGAGCTAAGAACAGAGAAGCTCGAAGGTTATTCACCATAACACCTGAGTGTGCAACTACTTGTAGTTCAGCTGCAATTGTTTCTGACATTACTACTACTCCATCTACTAGTACTCCTCTACCATCTACTAGTACTCCTCTACCATCTACTAGTACTCCTCTACCATCTACTAGTACTCCTCTACCATCTACTAGTACTCCTCTACCATCTACTAGTACTCCTCTGCCATCTACTAGTACTCCTCTACCATCTACTAGTACTCCTCTACCATCTACTAGTACTCCTCTACCATCTACTAGTACTCCTCTACCATCTACTAGTACTCCTCTACCATCTACTAGTACTCCTCTACCATCTACTAGTACTCCTCTACCATCTACTAGTACTCCTCTACCATCTACTAGTACTCCTCTACCATCTACTAGTACTCCTCTACCATCTACTAGTACTCCTCTACCATCTACTAGTACTCCTCTACCATCTACTAGTACTCCTCTACCATCTACTAGTACTCCTTTACCATCTACTAGTACTACTCTACCATCTACTAGTACTCCTCTACCATCTACTAGTACTCCTCTACCATCTACTAGTACTCCTCTACCATCTACTAGTACTCCTCTGCCATCTACTAGTACTCCTCTGCCATCTACTAGTACTCCTCTACCATCTACTAGTACTCCTCTACCATCTACTAGTACTCCTCTACCATCTACTAGTACTCCTCTACCATCTACTAGTACTCCTCTACCATCTACTAGTACTACTCTACCATCTACTAGTACTCCTCTACCATCTACTAGTACTCCTCTACCATCTACTAGTACTCCTCTGCCATCTACTAGTACTCCTCTGCCATCTACTAGTACTCCTCTACCATCTACTAGTACTCCTCTACCATCTACTAGTACTCCTCTACCATCTACTAGTACTCCTCTACCATCTACTAGTACTCCTCTACCATCTACTAGTACTCCTCTACCATCTACTAGTACTCCTCTACCATCTACTAGTACTCCTCTACCATCTACTAGTACTCCTCTACCATCTACTAGTACTCCTCTACCATCTACTAGTACTCCTCTACCATCTACTAGTACTCCTCTACCATCTACTAGTACTCCTCTACCATCTACTAGTACTCCTCTACCATCTACTAGTACTCCTCTACCATCTACTAGTACTCCTCTACCATCTACTGGTACTCCTCTACCATGTACTAGTACTCCTCTACCATCTACTAGTACTCCTCTACCATCTACTAGTACTCCTCTACCATCTACTAGTACTCCTTTACCATCTACTAGTACTCCTCTACCATCTACTAGTACTCCTCTACCATCTACTAGTACTCCTCTACCATCTACTAGTACTCCTCTACCATCTACTAGTACTCCTCTACCATCTACTAGTACTCCTTTACCATCTACTAGTACTCCTTTACCATCTACTAGTACTACTCTACCATCTACTAGTACTCCTCTACCATCTACTAGTACTCCTCTACCATCTACTAGTACTCCTCTACCATCTACTAGTACTCCTCTACCATCTACTAGTACTCCTCTACCATCTACTAGTACTCCTCTACCATCTACTAGTACTCCTCTACCTCAACTCCTGATAGCCCAGGTTGGGGACCAACTTGATACCAATGGTACAGTCTATGAGCTACTGCATGGGACCAAGTGGACTGCAGCGCATGAAGGAGTGCTGATATATGAGTACAGCTTGCTGACATCCTACACATATCGATGATTAAGCAATCATTTACATAGCAAAGTTGAAACAATGCAAAGAAGGCTTACCCAGCAGCACAATCACATTTTGCTGAACAAATAATAACTACATCTCCCTCTTTTCCGAGGAGCATATAAACCTGTATATGCCACCCTTCATCGATGGTGATGTGGTACATTTGACATGACAGAAAAATTGATTGGCATTCACTTGCAACTTCTGTAGCCATCCAGAAGCCCATGCAGTGTGCATATCCACGCTCCAATGCTCTAAAAACCCCTTCTTCCCCAAAGTGCCCAACGTGTCCAGCCAAGTATGCATACACAAGACCTGCATTTATACATGTACATATTTAAACAATATAAAATGTAAAGCATAAATTGTAGTATTTACCAGATGTAACTTGTGGTATAGAACGAGCTATGTCCTTAAAGTTAGCATCAGTGACTAGCTTCCAGCCAGTAAGAGGAGGGGGTGGATTTGATGGCATCAGCACCTGCTCTCCAGCTGAAGTTCTTTTAAGCATTCATAATTCCTGTGAGTATACGAGCCATCAACATCCACAATCTTCTCCTGCTCCTGCTCAGAAAGGAGAACTCTTAAGTAGAGTGAAGCGAAGAAGTATTTTAAAGCCACTAATCATCAGTTTTTAGTTGTATCACAAACCTATCCAAGATTTGCTGCTTTTTCCAAGAAGTGGGAGCTTCGATGCCTCTACATAACAACCACCACCGTAAGGCAGATATGGTATGCTTGTTGTAGGGCTTCGAAAGTTTGGCTCCGGGAATACATCTTCGGTAAGAGTAACTTCACACGCAGCGTTGCTAATACCGCTCATTTTCTATTGCTAGATCTTCGCAACCACTCGGTCTCTTGTCACGCTACAAACGGTATATCACACGTGGATGACTGTTAAGTTTATCAAAGTTCTTTTAATTAGAGCACGTTAGATACGAAGCTCAGAAATTCGCGACACGATAGTACTTCCATTGACTTCTCATTGACAGAACAGCCGCCAGCCGTGACGTCACGTGTAATTAACACTAATTAAATTCCTTAGCCTTACGCGCAACTGGTCCATTGGAACAGAAGATGTCATGGTGACAGAACAATGTCTTATGGAGATGATGAAAAGAAAATGTAAATCATTGTCAAACTAAATGGCCTAAAAATGTCCCTACCTAATCCTATAACTGTCCTGAACATTACGCAGCCCTTCACCAGAGGTGGGGGTGAGTGTGTCACCCGACAGCCGATGCTATGACCTCACAGGCGTGCATGTCTGTGCTCCTGACGGCAATCTTCATGGTGACTCCCTGGGCCCTAGCCAGCCTGGCCTTCACCAGCACATCGCTACCTCCCCTGAACACACCCGCCAGGAGGAGGGTGTGGGAGGCCACACCTTCCTCAACCTTGTCAGATCTCTCGCATGGCTGCATCCCCATGAAGCCTGTGATCTGCTTTACAGCATCTTAGGGTGTGTGTGTGTGTGTGTGTGTGTGTAGGAAAACAAAAAAAAATCATACTAAGCAAATCAAACAATTCATGCAGTATTATAATAGAGCTGTCTGATGGGGAGGGTGTCACGCAAAGCAGATAACATTGATCACATTGTGCATATCGTTTGCAGCCGTTATATATATATATACGTGTGCAGGGCAAGTCGGCAGTAGGGGAGGAGTTTGCAACTGCATTTTCAACACAGTACAGCACCTTCAAGACAAGAACGTTCGCTTCCGAGTATCTATTTGCATAACAGTATCATTTTATTTACTGAAGACTTTGAAGAAGTTCACTCCCCGTAAGGGCTGAAGCGATATTTTACTGTCGCTTTAAATAATAATCATATTAATAGTTTTATTATGGACCATTTTGCAGCTTGGAAACAATTGGGGTAGCAGAAACAGTGATCAGCTGATCACTGTTTCTGCTACCCCAATTGTTTCCAAGCTGCAAAATGGTCCATAATAAAACTATTGAACCAGACCAGCTTGTATTAGTACCTGATAGCTCTGTACATACAAACCAACAAAACTATCAACCAGCACATCTTTCATTTCATGACATGCCCCTCAATACACATGAATATATGCTAAGGTTACCTATTCACATACAGGGTATTATGCACATGCCTGCACCCAGTCCCCAGGCCTATATAAACTCACCTGGTATGTCCTTCATGGCAGTGAGGACAAATGTCTCCTCCACCTGGTTCTCTTCTCCTATCTCGTCCCAGCAGGCAGCAAAGTTTGGCTTCAGTACCCTCTGCACGTGATCAGCAACCAGAAGGTCCACATTTTCCAGCTATAGCAAAAGGGGGATATGTATGTGTGTGTAACACAATTCAAAATGGCAGCTTTGTGAACCAATTGTAGGAAGAATGGTTGTATGGTGATGCACTCTAACACAATCACGGTGTCAGCTAACAGCAAAAATTACAATTGCATGATTAAACGCTGTTAAGTTATTAATAAGTCTGGTTGTTAATAGAAATAGTTATTAACAATTACTTTGAGTGTGCCTTGAATTAAAGAATGAGTTGAATAGAATGGGAGCTAGTTGGTTGAGACCTCTTTATTACACACATGGGGTCCCAATGAAGTATGCCCGCTGGTGGAGTAAACAGTCTATTCAATACTGACTGATTTGACACTGTGCTAACAGATGAACTCGAAAGCACACAGCTACAATGAGCAGGTACAGCATAACCACACACAAAAAACTTACCACGTATTCGTCATCAAAGCCTGAATCCTCACTCTCAGGTTCTCCAGTGGCAGGATCACAGTCCTTCACTAAGAACTTGAGTGTGTTAAGGAAAGTACCAGACACTGCGTTAGAAATGGAAAGAGACAGATCATATATAATCCCAATGGATGGAAATTAATTAGTGTTGCTTAACCCCCCTACCACAAAATGGCAACCATTTGTAATTAACAGCCACCCCTATGCATGCATGTTTCCAACCTGCATTTGTATTTTCCATTTCGACGAGGGTGTAGGTGGTGCCGGGTTGGTTGTAGGGCAGCTTGGGGATGGGGACGTATGTCACCGGAGCAAAGTTGTCGGGCATCTCCATCTCAACGCGCACATTCTCCAGCAACTGGTCATTTAGTGTATTAGTCACATCAAACTGCAGACAAGGGGAAACATAGAAATGCAATGAGTACTTTTTCCATAAGCATGTACACATTAATGCATCCTTCGGTGTAGTCCATGTTAAATACATAAAAAGCAGCCAGCAATGCTGGCACAGGTCCTTCAACCACTGTCAAGAACAACCCAGCGAGTCTAGAGATGGTAGTGTGTATGTAACTGGCTTCTGTACTTCAGTATAGTACTATTACGATGCAATGATGCATTGTGTTATAATGTGCTGATATGAGGCCATATTTATATTGCCATACACAGGCCCAAGTACATTGGATGGATTTGAACTAGGGACTGGGAAAGTGGCTGCAAGGCTGCAATTATGAATTGTGTTTGCATGAATGGTGACATACATTTAGACAAACGTAACTGCTGACTAGTTTGTAAACACCAGGGCCATTTTAACCTCATATTACAAGGAAACCAAAACCATGAAACCACCCAGAATCATGAAAGCTTGAAAGCATGTATGCAAGTGGAGGAGAACGCCTATCACAGTGAGTCTACAGCCACAAATAGTGAGCCACTCCCCTTTTTATTTAACTAAAGACCCTTCCTTGTAGTGTGGGTGCAGCCAGGTCGCAAACTAGGTTGAGCATTTAGTGAATACACTATTCACCAAGAAGGGAGAAAGAGGCGTGTGCCCATTCCAGCAGCTACCCCGTGAGAGGAATAGGTTCAAAATGTTTGCACATGTATGAAAACTAGCATTAAACAGACAGATCCGGGAAACTTTGGTAACCGGCGTGCTTACAATGGATTGTGACGTTGAAGAAGTACCAAGTACTGATTCAGAGTTAACAGGGTCTGCAGACTCTGCAAGTACATGTAGCTCTAGCAGTAGCCCAACATTGTCTTCGATTTCGATCATGGACCCCCGACAGCTAAGAAGCTTCAAATGGCTCAGATGGCAGCAGAACCCCTGAAATCATTTGTCTGGACCTACTTCACTAAAAAAAGGAGTAACACACATGCAGTATGTACTCTCTGCAAGCTACCCTCCAGGTGTGAGTTAAAACTAAACAAGACAGGTGCCAGATCCCACTTGATTAGCATATATGTAACTGTCACACAGAAGTTTTTAATGAAAAGGACAAAGGCCAGGGAGATATCCGCAATAGTACTATAGTGCTAAGGCCTATGTATTGCAATGAACATTTCTTAGAGGGCACTACTGGTCAGGTTTTCTATGTTAGTTAAGACCTCCCATTTCTGATTATCGAGTCCTAAGAATTTCAGGACATGGGTGAACTTCTAAATTCATGAGCTAGACTTTATAACGCTGACACTTTGAAAAGGAGGGTAATGAATTCACACTCCACCAAGCAAGTGTTGGTCTGTCATGTGTTTCCTCAAAGGTATCATTTACTTGGACTTCCCCTGCACAAGTTCCATTTATGGCAGTCACAGTACACTAAAGATGATAATTGGGTACTACAATTGCTTGACTTTGTTATTATCCCTGGAAATCATACAGGTGAGCGAATCTGTGATGCATTTCGAGATGTCATCGAAACGAAGTACAACTTAGGGGACATAAGAATGGGAGTCACGTTGGACAATGCCAGTAACAATAACATCTGCCACCCAACAACCCTGCTGGTGATACTAACCTGGAACACAACATGCTTCGCAAACATATGCTTGATGCACCTGACCACGTACTCCGTCTCTGATTCGGTGAGCTCAACAGGCTTCTCCGAGGACTTGAAGAGCGGGCCCAGGGAGGCAAACTGGGGAATGGCTGCCAGTTGACCTAAGATATCAAAGACAGCACAATGCTGAGTCAGCCAGAAGATGCTAAATAAAAACAGTTGTGCATTCCCCAGGGGTTGGTGTGGGACCAGAGCTGGTTGTGAGGCATACATGCAATCAGAAAGGGAGGGCAAGTGAAAGAGGGCAGTGAAACCAAATGTAGCAGCCATCATGATATGGCCATCCATCGATTGGCGATGGATGCTCCCCCGTAAGAGGAATCAAGTATACAGGCTACCAGATTAGTGTTGCGAGTGAAAAAAAGGACATAGCCAAGTGAAAGTGGCTGGTCCAGAGTGTGCCTCGCTTAAGGGAGGGATAATAAAAGAAGAGAGAGAGAGAGAGAGAGAGTTGTGGGGAATGTACCCATTCTTGCCTACATGCACCTGTGCATTTGGAACACACCAGTATAACTTACCTGCGTATATGTCTTGTGTAGATGATGCAGCAGCAGTCTTCTGCACAGAGGCTCCAGGTGTGGGCTCTCCTACGGCTGCATGATAAAAGTGGTGTGTCATTACCATGGCAACAATGGGGATAAACATAAACTTACATCGAGGCATTTCAGTTAGGGGTGTGGCCTCTATGGGGACGGTTTTGATGTCAAACGGTTCATCCTGAGGTTGACTGCAGTACTGTATAAGTGCCCTCTCCAGACCAACAATGGATACACTGAGAGCTGAGCGTCCATGCACAGGGGGAAAAAAAAAAAAAGAAGATACGATTCAAACAGACCTGATTTTCAGGAACACAAGCTTCCCCCATCTTGCAGTGACCACACACCAACAACATGTAGTGCAAGACCACATTACTGATCGAAAATGTTTGAATTAAAGCCTGTGAGTGCCTAAGTGTGCCTACCTGGCAGAAGATAACCACATTCACAAGACAATAATTATTTGTTAGTCAGTTTAACCGCTCAGCACACTTCGAGTGAATAAAGCATATCAATACTGTATAAATGCTCCATTTCAACATGCTGGATGGCCTCATATCAAATACCTAGTCTATCATTTGACAAGGCAAGCAGCAGTTCTCATTCAATGAAGTGCTGGCAGACAAACTGGAGGACGAGAGTCATCTGGCGCGGGTGGCCAGGTGTCCATCACAGTCAGTACTGAGAAGAGGAAATGGAGCAGTTATTTGTGGTTGGTTAACTTTCAGAAGATGGTATTCATCAATACAAAGCAGCCATTGCATGAAATTCTGGAGGTGCACCCAACATTTTATAGTGGAGCCCAGGAGGCGGGATAGCGCTAGTAGGAGAAAAAGTGGAAGTGGTTACTAAGTTACAGCCAGATACTGTGTTGGGTAGTAGAGCAGACCCACCAAATAGATGTATCTGGGTGAGCAGGTGCCATAACATAGATTTACTGTTCATCCATCCGGTGTTAAAGGACAAGACCCAACATTGGAGCAATAACCATGTTGTGATTTATTATTATTTGGCGTCCCAGATGTAGGTAAGAACAATATCAAAACCAGTAGATTATTGAGAGTGCTAGCCACATTAAATGTTTTGTTGTCCCTGCACAAGTCCTCCATACAAAAGAAAAGAACTACCAGAGCAGCTCCCTAACAGTCTCTTGGCCTGCTAGGGATCTGTGTTGTTGCCCCCACTAATTGAAACATCAACCCCTGTTATTATCCTCCAGTAATATCACCCCTAAATCCTTTGAGCCATGTGGCCTAAGTTGCACCCTGCTTGGCCTGAAAAAGCTGAGAGATGTTGGACCTCGCCTAAACTGAAGATGCCTCTCTTGCGCAGCACCAGCTAGAGATGGCTGGTAAAAGAAAACAAGTGTAAGAAACGTAATATACGAAAGCTCGTTACTAACTTAATATAGTCACAGCTGGGCCAGCCAGTTCTTTGTTGCACTATCAGGTGATAACATTTTCTGTCGTTTGACAGGGCTATTACGGTCCCGTATATGCTAACGTTACGCCAAAGTTGGGTACCGCTCACGTCGGGCGGGATAAGAATTGGTTGTGTATAATAGTTAGATATGGCTAAATCTTAGAGATAACAGAAGGTACTAACTGATTCGATTATCTGCTTTGCGTAATGATAAAAGCCCTTACATTCCTAAAGCGCGCATGTGTCGAGGCTATCGTTGCGAGACTAAAAGAACGCTTGAAAGGTATGGCCTAGTGTAGTTGCAAATTATTCAATGTACTGTGTAATGTGGTATTTAGCACAAGGTAAATAATTGTCCATAGCAAGACCGTAGCCGGTCTTGTTTGAAAGAGACACTATTCAATGGACAGTGGAAAATTAGATACACTGAAATGCCAACAACTCAAGAGTTTTGTTAGGAGAAACGTCTGCCCTTGTCATGAAAAGAAATCTTCACAATACAATTGTGAAATGAAGAGAGGCGATTATATAAGAAACCTCATAATCAACTGAGATTTGGGCAGGTAAGGTATTGGCGTTATTAAGACAGTAATTATAGTGACACAGAGGAAGCAGGTGATCCACCAGGAAAGGTGAAGGCTGGAGCTGGAGAGGGAAAGAGATGATGGAAGTGCCCAGTTGAACCATCCAGAACAGATTGTCCGATTGTTTGAGAGACTATGCTCTGGCAAACAAGGATTGCCCTAAGGATCTTTGTGATGAGTGGAAGAGGGTGCAGCACGAAAGAGCTAGCACCCTGCTGAAACTATTAATTCTGCATCACACAAATATGGTCCTGATAAGGCTGAAAAGCCTTTCATAACGTCTCTGATGAGATCCTTAATTTTCCTGAGCCAGAAGCAAGGAAAAGGTTGCGAGCCAAACCTTTGGGAGTAGATTTTTGAGAGTGCTAGCCACATTAACTGTTTTGTTATCCTTGCACAGGTCATGCATACAAAGGCAAAGAACTACCAGAGCTGCTCCCTAAGAGTCTCTTGGCCTGCTAGGGATCTGTGTTGTTGCCCCACTAATTGAAACATCAACCCCCTGTTATTATCCTCCGGTAATATCACCCCCTAAATCCTTTGAGCCATGTGGCCTAAGGAGTATGATGTGAACTAATGTAGAAGCAATACCATGACCAATATATAGAGACAGCCTCTTTTTCCCAAACAAGGATGCCCATATCACATATCGCCAGGCCTTGGACCCCGCAGTGAACAAAAGGGGATAATGGTTGTAAGCAATACAGGCCTCATGTTCACAAACAGCAGAACATTAGAGAAGGTTAAGTGGCCCTTCATGTACAATTGTTACTATGGTTGCAGCGAAAACGTGTTTTTTTTTCGACACAGGTCCTGGATGAGGTGCCATAACATAGATTTACTGATTTACTGTTCATCCATCCGGTGTTAAAGGACAAGACCCAACATTGGAGCAACAACCATGTTGTGATTTATTATTATTTGGCGTCCCAGATGTAGGTAAGAACAATATCAAAACCTGTAGATTATTGAGAGTGCTAGCCACATTAAATGTTTTGTTGTCCCTACACAAGTCCTCCATACAAAAGAAAAGAACTACCAGAACTGCTCCCTAAGAGTCTCTTGGCCATTGAAACATCAACCCCCTGTTATTATCCTCCGGTAATATCACCCCCTAAATCCTTTGAGCCATGTGGCCTAAGGAGTATGAAGTGAACTAATGTAGAAGCAATACCATGACCAATATTAAGAGACAGCCTCTTTTTCCCAAATAAGGATCAAAGTGAAGAGGATTATCTTCATTTCATTTTGTGACATGGTTTCATTGTTCACATGCTCTTGAAAAAGAGCGTTGAACATTCTGCCACCGTCAGAGAACTATGCTCTGGCAAACAAAGTACCTCAGTGGCTTGCCTTGAAAAAGGAACAAGTCCTAAGTATTTGCCCTTAGGAGCTTTGTGATGTCATATAGTAACCACTTGAAAAAAATTATCTAGTTAGCATGTGCTTTATACATCTATCTGCATATGTGTGTTACTTTGAACAGATTGATAGCTGCATCATAGTGGAAAGGAATTCTATTCACTATGTGGACACTGGTCAAGCCGATTGGTCACCAGTCCTGGTGCATGCCAGATACGAGGGCAGCAGGCGGACATGATCCTTTGTATAATAAGGTAACGATGGCCTTAGTTATTGCTAACAGTAACTCATAACCTAATGTGGCCAAGGCCACTGCCGCTTCTGACCGCCGCCTCATTGACCGAGGAGGTGTACCGAAGGTGCGTCTCGCAAGCCCAGCGCTACATGAGGCATATCTCTTGCCAACAGCACTAAATACCTCAACGAGAGCCACCTCTGTGTGGTCAACTACCTCATCTCAGGAGCAGGGTCAGGGCTGGCCGTTCGTCCTACACCCCATGGACAACACGATGCTTTAGGGTTAGGGTTAACCAAACCATAACCTTAACTGGTCAACTACATGAACGCCTCAGGGGTCCGTCACAGCTTCATATACCTCAAACACTGGAAAAACACAACCCTCTCCTCACTCTGGGGCACTCGAACACCCCACTTGAAGACTCCCTCCCTCACCTATTAAAACACAACCCAAATCACTATCAAGACTGACACCGAAGAAAACATCTCCAGCCACCCCTATCAGGAACATCGACCTCTCCACTCCTACATCTACTCCCTCACCCAAACCAAAACCTAACATAACTAAACCAAAACCTAACCTAACTAAAGGACTCCTACCAACACCACAGCTAAGACACCCAACTGGTCTACATACCCATACCTCTGCTCTAGTCAACTTCATTATCTACCTTTCTGCTTTTTTCGACTAGCTCTTCTATGAAGTCTGAACATCATGTGTGTTCTATTTATCCACCTCTCTCCAATTTTTCTCTAAACACGAAAGTGAATATCCATGGTGGCAAAGGTCAAAACATGGTTTAAATCATCTATGCACTTTCTGTACAACACACCTATCTCTTTCAGGCAGTAAATTGAAAAGATTGTAAGGATGGTGAGTGAAGTCACCTCTTGATAAAAATTATCTAGTTAGATCGGTCTACATGTATGTATGCTTTGAAGATATTGCTAGCTGCATTGGACGGTAACTGCATCATAGTGGAAGGGATTCCTATTCACTAAATTCGTTGATCCAAAATTGTATATCAGGTATCATATTTATCAAAATCAAATGGAATTCGTAAGTGCTGTAGCTGAAAATCAACAAACTCCATCTTTCAATAAGGCTTTTAGGCCTTATCAACGATCTAAGAGTCAAACTCCTCTCCCATTTTCAGTCATGCTGGTAACTATCGATATGACTGCTCTATACACCAGCATCCCTCTTAGTGATCCCTCTTAGTGAAGGACTTGAAGCCCTAATAGAATATGCAGACTTGGTCCCACTACCAAATGCTGTCACCAGGAGACTCTTAAAACTGGTTCTAGAGAACAATGTCTCTAAAGTTCAATAGCACGCTATATCACCAAAAAAACGGGAGTTGCCATGGGTTTTCCTATTTCCCCTACCTTAGCGATACTGCTTATGCACAAACTTGAAACCCGATTCCTTGAAACACAAAAACACAAACCAATCCTGCAGTATATTGATGACATCTTTGTCTTGTGGGATGTATACACTGTTTCTCCATTGAAGAGTGTAACTTGTACATCTTCAGGACAGTTTGGTGTTCTGTTATAAAAATGTCCACTCATACTCCAAGGCCACTGCCGCTTCTGACCGCCGCCTCATTGCCCAAGGAGGTGTACCGAAGATGCGTCTCGCAAGCCCAGCGCTACATGAGGCAACTGATGCAAACACCAGATCTGGTCCAAAAGGCTGTTACCAAACAGAGGGAACCCCAAAGGCTCCAACCAGGCAACAAAAAAAAAAAACGGAAGATTGCTCTATCATTAAGAAATTACTAATTACAACCCTCCTATCCTTGTAAGGAGGAAATGGACAAGAAGATGAGGATTATAATTAAAATCTACTTTACCAGGAACTACATGTAGCTAGCCGGCTGTCACTGCACAGTGCCTTGCCCTCCCCTATTCACGCAGAAGGTATTCTATCTGATTGCAAGGGCATAATGATGACAAAATTGTGCAAGCCCTATTGCATTGTTTGCCACGTGGTGTTCCGGCTACCACAAGACGGCGGTCGTCACCTCCATTGCCACCACCAGGTCCCCTACCAAGGCAGCCATCACCTACACCAGCTGTAGCGGCTGTCCAGCAAGTTGCATCCGGCCCGTCAGCTGCTGTTCATTCAGCTACCAGCTCAGGTAAATCCCTTACCTCCCTCCTCCCCACCGCACTTTACAACATGCTTATATTGGTATCCCTTCAGGCATTTCTCGTGAAGCAGTCTTCCTCCTCTTCAAGTTTGCTTACCTCCCTCCCCCCTATATCTCTCACTCCCTACTCCCCCTTCTCTCTCTCAGTTGCATCTGATACTTCTGGGGTATCTACCTCCCTCCCCCCTATATCTCTCACTCCCTACTCCCCCTTCTCTCTCTCAGTTGCATCTGATACTTCTGGGGTATCCACAGTACCTAGTGGCAAGAGGCCTTGCAATTCTCTTGGCAAAATTGGCAGGTATTCTCAAACTGGATGGAAGCTAACCACATCACAGTTAGCTTCCATCGAGGACACCCTGGCATCCTCAACTTGCCACGATGCCATAAGCAAATGCCAGGTTGAGGTTCTAGGGAGATACATATCTCACTTGGTGGAAGAAAACATGGGCATTTTTGAGTTTGGGGACGCCATGTTGGCGTAGTCCGTTAAACTGTGGAACTTAAAGCCCATTCTAAACACGTGGGGCTCTGTGTTTTCTATTGAATGCAGTCCCACGGTCCACTGCACAGTTGTCAACAGCACTAAATACCTGAACGAGAGCCACCTCTGTGTGGTCAACTTCCTCATCCCAGGAACAGGGTCAGGATTGGCCGTTCGTCATACACGCCATGGACAACACGATGTTTTAGGTTTAGGGTTAACCCCAAGACATTGAGTCACGAAATTCAATTTTCTATGTCGGCAGCAACTCCCACCGTTCCTGAATCGTTGCAATAGTCACCTCTACATTAGAAAAATCCTCAAGGTGTGAGTGAAGTCACCACTTGATAAAAATTATCTACTTAGATCGGTCTACATGTGTGTGTGCTTTTAACAGGTTGCTAGCTGCATCATAGTGGAAGGGATTCCTATTCACTATGTGGACAATGGTCAAGCCATTTGGTCACCATTTCCTGGTGCTTTGTATAAGAAGGTAACGATGGCCTTAACTATTGCTAACACTAACTCATAAACTAATGTGGCCAAGGTCTTGTTTGAAAGAGACACTATTCAATGGACAGTGGAAAATTAGATACACTGAAATGCCAACAACTCAAGAGTTTTTTTTTAGGAGAAACGTCTGCCCTTGTCATGAAAAGAAATCTTCACAATATAAGTGTGAAATGAAGGGAGGCGATTATATAAGAAACCTCATAATCAACTGAAATTTGGGCAGGTAAGGTATTGGCATTATTAAGACAGTAATTATAGTGACACAGAGGCAGCGGGTGATCCACCAGGAAAGGTGAAGGCTGGAGCTGGAGAGGGAACGAGATGATGGAAGTGCCCAGTTGAACCATCCAGAACAGATTGTCCGATTGTTTGAGAGACTATGCTCTGGCAAACAAGGATTGCCCTAAGGATCTTTGTGATGAGTGGAAGAGGGTGCAGCACGAAAGATCTTGCACCTTGCTGAAACTATTAATTCAGCATCACACAAAAATGGTCCTGATAAGGCTGAAAAGCCTTTCATAACGTCTCTGATAAGATTCTTAATTTTCCTGAGCCAGAAGCAAGGAAAAGGTTGCGAGCCAAACTTTTGAGAGTAGATTTTTGAGAGTGCTAGCCACATAAACTGTTTTGTTGTCCTTGCACAGGTCGTTCATACAAAGGCAAAGAACTACCAGAGCTGCTACCTAAGAGTCTCTTGGCCTGCTAGGGATCTGTGTTGTTGCCCCCACTAATTGAAACATCAACCCCAGTTCCGCCCAGAAAGTATTGAGAGTGAAATGAAGGAGCACCGTAAGAATGTGGACCGAATAAATGAAAAAAAGCTAGCGGTATGTGAAAGAGTGATGGTTGAAGTGATCTCTGGCTTGATTCAACACAACAATTCTGAATTTGTCATTGAAACATCAACCCCTGTTATTATCCGCCAGTAATATCACCCCCTAAATCCTTTGAGCCATGTGGCCTAAGGAGTATGATGTGAACTAATGTAGAAGCAATACCATGACCAATATATAGAGACAGCCTCTTTTTCCCAAACAAGGATGCCCATATCACATATCGCCAGGCCTTGGACCCCGCAGTGAACAAAAGGGGATAATGGTTGTAAGCAATACAGGCCTCATGTTCACAAACAGCAGAACATTAGAGAAGGTTAAGTGGCCCTACATGTACAATTGTTACTATGGTTGCAGCGAAAACGTGTTTTTTTTTCGACACAGGTCCTGGATGAGGTGCCATAACATAGATTTACTGATTTACTGTTCATCCATCCGGTGTTAAAGGACAAGACCCAACATTGGAGCAACAACCATGTTGTGATTTATTATTATTTGGCGTCCCAGATGTAGGTAAGAACAATATCAAAACCTGTAGATTATTGAGAGTGCTAGCCACATTAAATGTTTTGTCGTCCCTACACAAGTCCTCCATACAAAAGAAAAGAACTACCAGAACTGCTCCCTAAGAGTCTCTTGGCCATTGAAACATCAACCCCCTGTTATTATCCTCTGGTAATATCACCCCCTAAATCCTTTGAGCCATGTGGCCTAAGGAGTATGAAGTGAACTAATGTAGAACCAATACCATGACCAATATTAAGAGACAGCCTCTTTTACCCAAATAAGGATGCCCATATCGCATATCGCCAGGCCTTGGACCGTGCAGTTAAAGGAAACATGGGCATTGTTGAGTTTGGGGATGCCATGCTGTATGAGTCCCATAGGCCGTGGAACTTAAAGCTCATACTTAACACTCGGGGCTCTGTGTTCTCTACTCAATGCAGTTCCACGGTCCATTGCAGGGTTGCCAACAGAACCAAATACCTCAACGAGAGCCACCTCACTGTAATCAGCTCAGTCATTCCTTAGTTACAGTATTGTTCATTCCATAACCACTAACCCAATGCTATCTCATTAGTCCAATGCAAGAACACACATACCAGTGTTCATCCCCTACACCCTTATTTTATTTATTTCGTCCTTAAAGCTCATCCCAACATCTCATTCACATCCAGCTCTAGTGATAAATCTGCTGATTTCCTTGACCTACAGTTCATTCTAGTGGTAATGGGAAGTCTTTCCTTGGTGGAGGTGGAGGTGAAATCAGGAATGAGGTCAGCAGCCCAACATGATACTTTGCATTAAAGCATCAAAGTGAAGATGTTTATCTTCATTTCATTTTGTGACATGGTTTCATTGTTCACATGCTCTTGAAAAAGAGCGTTGAACATTCTGCCACCGTCAGAGAACTATGCTCTGGCAAACAAAGTACCTCAGTGGCTTGCCTTGAAAAAGGAACAAGTCCTAAGTATTTGCCCTTAGGAGCTTTGTGATGTCATATAGTAACCACTTGAAAAAAATTATCTAGTTAGCATGTGCTTTATACATCTATCTGCATATGTGTGTTACTTTGAACAGATTGATAGCTGCATCATAGTGGAAAGGAATTCTATTCACTATGTGGACACTGGTCAAGCCGATTGGTCACCAGTCCTGGTGCATGCCAGATACGAGGGCAGCAGGCGGACATGATCCTTTGTATAATAAGGTAACGATGGCCTTAGTTATTGCTAACACTAACTCATAACCTAATGTGGCCAAGGCCACTGCCGCTTCTGACCGCCGCCTCATTGACCGAGGAGGTGTACCGAAGGTGCGTCTCGCAAGCCCAGCGCTACATGAGGCATATCTCTTGCCAACAGCACTAAATACCTCAACGAGAGCCACCTCTGTGTGGTCAACTACCTCATCTCAGGAGCAGGGTCAGGGCTGGCCGTTCGTCCTACACCCCATGGACAACACGATGCTTTAGGGTTAGGGTTAACCAAACCATAACCTTAACTGGTCAACTACATGAACGCCTCAGGGGTCCGTCACAGCTTCATATACCTCAAACACTGGAAAAACACAACCCTCTCCTCACTCTGGGGCACTCGAACACCCCACTTGAAGACTCCCTCCCTCACCTATTAAAACACAACCCAAATCACTATCAAGACTGACACCGAAGAAAACATCTCCAGCCACCCCTATCAGGAACATCGACCTCTCCACTCCTACATCTACTCCCTCACCCAAACCTAACATAACTAAACCAAAACCTAACCTAACTAAAGGACTCCTACCAACACCACAGCAAAGACCCCAAACTGGTCTACATACCTCTGCTCTAGTCAACTTCATTATCTACCTCTCTGCTCACGCTTCTATGAAGTCTGAACATCATGTGTGTTCTATTTATCCACCTCTCTCCAATTTTTCTCTAAACACGAAAGTGAATATCCATGGTGGCAAAGGTCAAAACATGGTTTAATTCATCTATGCACTTTCTGTACAGCACATTTATCTCTTTCAGGCAGTAAATTGCAAAGATTGTAAGGATGGTGAGTGAAGTCACCTCTTGATAAAAATTATCTAGTTAGATCAGTCTACATGTATGTATGCTTTGAAGATATTGCTAGCTGCATTGGACGGTAACTGCATCATAGTGGAAGGGATACCATGTGGACACTAGTCAAGCCATTTGCTCACCTCGTCCTGGTGCATGCCAGAACGTGTGCCCTTATGAAGAAAAGAACTTTCCATAATACAAGCAATGAAGGGAGGCAATTATAAGACACCTCATAATCCACTAAGATCGGGGGAGGTAAGGTATTGGTGCATTTATAAATGACAATGACTTCCAAGGCCTCAAACATTACCTCAAAGTGAAAGGGATACCTATTTCTATGTGGACACTCCGAAATAGTGGTCAAGCCATTTGGTCAACTTGACTTGGTACATGCCAGGAATGAGGTCGGCAGCCCGACATGATCCTTTGCATTAAAACATTAAAGTGAAGAGGACATCCTGCATTTTATATTGTGACAGGGTTTAATTTAGTCACCACTTATCTAGTTAACATGTGCTTTATACATCTATCGACATGTGTGTCTAACTTTGAACAAGTTGCTAGCTGCATCATAGTGGAAGGGATTCCTATTCATTATGTGGACACTGGTCAAGCCATTTGCTCACCTCATGAAGGATCTAGGGCAGCAGACCAACCTGATCCTTTGTACAATAAGGTAATGATGGCCTTAGACTAACGCATAACCCAAGGCAAACCGACTCCACCCACATGTGTTCAGGTCAAGTGTTATCAATACTGGCCATCCGAAGGCTCTTCTACTTATGGCAACCTGGAGGTCACCTTAAAAGAAGTGGAGAACTTGAAAGAGTATTGGGCACTTCGTCAATCAGGGAGGATTGATGTACAGGATAAAGGCCATCAAACAATCTTGATGGATGTACTGCATATCAACCAAGCGTGTCTGAGGCCTTGTTTGAAAGAGACAGAAACATAATCTACTAAACTGCCAATGGATAGTGAAAATTAGATGTACTGAAATGCCGACACAAAGAGTTTTGTTAGGAGAAATGTCTGCCCTTATCAAGAAAAGAACTCTCTATAATATGAGGTATATGAACTCACTATATTTATTGTTAACAACATTTGGGACCACCGCCTTCTAATGAGGAGGCACCAAATATATGAATGTAAGTCAAGATTGAATATTATGATTTATTTATGTCTGCATCCATCAGAAAACTACCATCGGAAGATGGAGGTGCCCTTGCAGGAGGTATATTTTCATAAGCGTATGTATTAATATACTATTTATTTGGTGCTATAATGTACCGTACTATTCAGCATAATCCAGGCCCATATGGCTGCATATACGCAAGTTCCAGGAGAAGATAGCCAAACCAACCACTAGAGGGGGCCCAGATAGAAATGCCCTGCCCAAGGTGGAAGCATTTGCAGACAGACTTAGCTTACTGAAACTGGCCGTCAAGATGTCGACCACTAACCCTAACCCTAACTGGTGAAAGCTGGGAGTGCCCAGCTGAGGGTTAATAAAGATGGCCTTAGCTATTGCTAACACTAACTCATAACCTTAATGCGGCCAAGGGCACTGCCGCTTCTGACCGCCGCCTCATTGCCCGAGGAGGTGTACCGAAGGTGCGTCTCGCAAGCCCAGCGCTACATGAGGCATATCTCTTGCCAACAGCACTAAATACCTCAACGAGAGCCACCTCTGTGTGGTCAACTACCTCATCTCAGGAGCAGGGTCAGGGCTGGCCGTTCGTCCTACACCCCATGGACAACACGACACTTTAGGGTTAGGGTTAACCATAACCCTAACCTTAACTGGTCAACTACATGAACGCCTCAGGGCTCCGTCACAGCTTCACATACCTCAAACACTGGAAAAACACAACCCTCTCCTCACTCTGGGGCACTCGGACTCCCCACTTGAAGACTCCCTCCCTCACCTATAAAAACACAACCCAAATCACTATCAAGACTGACACCGAAGAAAACATCTCCAGCCACCCCTATCAGGAATATCGACCTCTCCACTCCTACATCTACTTCCTCACCCAAACCAAAACCTAACATAACTAAAGGACTCCTACCAACACCACAGCAAAGACACCCAACTGGTCTACATACCTCTGCTCTAGTCAACTTCATTATCTACCTCTTTGCTCTTTTCGACTAGCTCTTCTATGAAGTCTGAACATCATGTGTGTTCTATTTATCCACCTCTCTCCAATTTTTCTCTAAACACGAAAGTGAACAACCATGGTGGCAAAGGTCAAAACATGGTTTAATTCATCTATGCACTTTCTGTACAACACACCTATCTCTTTCAGGCAGTAAATTGAAAAGATTGTAAGGATGGTGAGTGAAGTCACCTCTTGATAAAAATTATCTAGTTAGATCGGTCTACATGTATGTATGCTTTGAAGATATTGCTAGCTGCATTGGACGGTAACTGCATCATAGTGGAAGGGATTCCTATTCACTATGTGGACACTAGTCAAGCCATTTGCTCACCTCGTCCTGGTGCATGCCAGAACGTGTGCCCTTATGAAGAAAAGAACTTTCCATAATACAAGCAATGAAGGGAGGCAATTATAAGACACCTCATAATCCACTAAGATTGGGGGAGGTAAGGTATTGGTGCATTTATAAATGACAATGACTTCCAAGGCCTCAAACATTACCTCAAAGTGTAAGGGATACCTATTACTATGTGGACACTCCCAAATAGTGGTCAAGCCATTTGGTCAACTTGACTTGGTACATGCCAGGAATGAGGTCGGCAGCCCAACATGATCCTTTGCATTAAAACATCAAAGTGAAGAGGACATCCTGCATTTTATATTGTGACAGGGTTTAATTTAGTCACCACTTATCTAGTTAACATGTGCTTTATACATCTATCGACATGTGCATGTGTGTCTAACTTTGAACAGGTTGCTAGCTGCATCATAGCGGAAGGGATTCCTATTCATTATGTGGACACTGGTCTAGCCATTTGCTCACCCCATGAAGGAATAAGGGCAGCAGACCAACCTGATCCTTTGTGCAATAAGGTAATGATGGCCTTAGACTAATGCATAACCCAAGGCAAACCGAGGTCAAGTGTCATCAATACTGGCCATCCGAAGGCTCTTCTACTTATGGCAACCTGGAGGTCACCTTAAAAGAAGTGGAGAACTTGAAAGAGTATTGGGCACTTCGTCAATCAGGGAGGATTGATGTACAGGATAAAGGCCATCAAACAATCTTGATGGATGTACTGCATATCAACCAAGTGTGTCTGAGGCCTTGTTTGAAAGAGACAGAAACATAATCTACTAAACTGCCAATGGATAGTGAAAATTAGATGTACTGAAATGCCGACACAAAGAGTTTTGTTAGGAGAAATGTCTGCCCTTATCAAGAAAAGAACTCTCTATAATATGAGGTATATGAACTCACTATATTTATTGTTAACAACATTTGGGACCACCGCCTTCTTATGAGGAGGCACCAAATATATGAATGTAAGTCAAGATTGAATATTATGATTTATTTATGTCTGCATCCATCAGAGAACTACCATCGGAAGATGGAGGTGCCCTTGCAGGAGGTATATTTTCATAAGCGTATGTATTTATATACTATTTATTTGGTGCTATAATGTACCGTACTATTCAGCATAATCCAGACCCATATGGCTGCATATACGCAAGTTCCAGGAGAAGATAGCCAAACCAACCACTAGAGGGGGCTCAGATAGAAATGCCCTGCCCAAGGTGGAAGCATTTGCAGACAGACTTAGCTTACTGAAACTGGCCGTCAAGATGTCGACCACTAACCCTAACCCTAACCCTAACTGGTGAAAGCTGGGAGAGCCCAGCTGAGGGTTAAAAAAGATGGCCTTAGCTATTGCTAACACTAACTCATAACCTAATGTGGCCAAGGCCACTGCCGCTTCTGACCGCCGCCTCATTGCCCGAGGAGGTGTACCGAAGGTGCGTCTCGCAAGCCCAGCGCTACATGAGGCATATCTCTTGCCAACAGCACTAAATACCTCAACGAGAGCCACCTCTGTGTGGTCAACTACCTCATCTCAGGAGCAGGGTCAGGGCTGGCCGTTCGTCCTACACCCCATGGACAACACGATGCTTTAGGGTTAGGGTTAACCATAACCCTAACCTTAACTGGTCAACTACATGAACACCTCAGGGGTCCGTCACAGCTTCACATACCTCAAACACTAGAAAAACACAACCCTCTCCTCACTCTGGGGCACTCGGACTCCCCACTTGAAGACTCCCTCCCTCACCTATAAAGACTGACACCGAAGAAAACATCTCCAGGAACATCGACCTCTCCACTCCTACATTTACTCCCTCACCCAAACCAAACATAACTAAACCAAAACCTAACCTAACTAAAGGACTCCTACCAACACCACAGCAAAGACACCCAACTGGTCTACATACCTCTACTCTAGTCAACTTCATTATCTACCTCAATGCTCTCTTCGACTAACTCTTCTATGAAGTCTAAACATCATGTGTGTTCTATTTATCCACCTCTCTCCAATTTTTCTCTAAACACGAAAGTGAATAACCATGGTGGCAAAGGTCAAATCATGGTTTAATTCATCTATGCACTTTCTGTACAACACACCTATCTCTTTCAGGCAGTAAATTGAAAAGATTGTAAGGATGGTGAGTGAAGTCACCTCTTGATAAAAATTATCTAGTTAGATCGGTCTACATGTGTGTATGCTTTGAAGATATTGCTAGCTGCATTGGACGGTAACTGCATCATAGTGGAAGGGATACGATGTGGACACTAGTCAAGCCATTTGCTCACCTCGTCCTGGTGCATGCCAGAAGATATAATGATAGTAGGTGGAACAATAGTGGGGGAAGTGGATGGCAGTGGCAGCCCAAAGGTTATGGTCCGATGAACAGTTGGGAACCCAACCCGTTTCAGGGCTGGTATGGAAATAATAATAATGGGCAGAGTGCGGGACCAACTCAAAGTTGGAGCCAAAGGTGGGAGGAGGGGGGGGGGGGGGGGCAAGCTTTTTTAGAAGCCCTCTACGCCACTGAAAGAGGCAAAACCAGCGTAGATGGCAATGAAACCTCTATTTCCAGAAATAATAAGACATAATAATGACAAATAATTCCCTTACAGTAAAAGCCCCTGTAGTAACAGGCCGACCTGATCCTTTGTATAATAAGGTAACAATAGCCTTAGCCATTGCTAACACTAACTCATAACCTTAATGTGGCCAAGACCTTGTTTGAAAGACAGAAACGTAATAACCCAAGGCAGTGGTGGACACAAACGAGTGTTTGATCGCAGAGAGTACGATGGAATGAACATTGGGCGCTTCATCAATCAGGGAGGATTGATGCACAGGATAAAGGCAAAAAAACAAACTTGATGGATGCTGAACAACCACCATCACGTACACCTACCTACATAAGCCCCTTTGCAGACTATGTTTCTGACCTTAAATTGTGGGATCTGATTATGATGGACCATGTAGTAGCCAGGATTATTGGAAACAACATTTTAAAGACCCGTTTCATACTAAAAGTTATAAGGTGTGAAGAGGTAGGTAGTATTTGGTCTTATAGATGTCGCTAAATGACAAAATGTCTTATACTTTGATACAGATCAGAGGCATGGCCTGGCTCGTTTATGTCAAGCACATGAGGGAAACCTGCTTCGGCCTTATAAAGGATCACCTTCTTCAGATGAAACTCCCTGTGAACATTGGTGAAGTAAGTTTTTTCTTGTTTTTTTTTTTTGTTTACAATCATATTGTATTGCATCATCACAGCTATCCAATCAACTGTTCAAAAAAAAAAAACCAGATGAAAGATATAAAGATAAGAATGGATGGAAAGGAGGTCTTAATTTCTGCTTGTCACCTTTTCAGGTGGACAAAGATGAAAACAGCACCCCCTTTTTGCTGTCCAGCTACTACCAGAGATTCCCAATCTTTAAACAGCAAGGTAGCTTTCGATGGAGTGGTATTTAGTCCTTTACCTCAAAACCATTATCGTCAGATGGAAGAGACTAACAACTATGTCTATTTCCACAAAACAGTCACCAAAGAAAAGATCATAACCGCACAGCAATGAAGTACTTGGCCACCTCCACACGGCTCCGGTTTGCAGTTTTGTATACATATCCATCATTAACGTATTTTATCCATGGAGGCACCAGGGAGAATCCATAAGATTCAACCAAGTTCGATGACCTCAATTGATACTTTGGAAAAAAAATTTACAACCATGAAACCATTGATTTGAAGCTTGCTTACATCATGTGTTTATACCATTAATGGCTTAAGATTATAACCATGGTGAAAATCTTTTATCTTTATTGCTTTAACAATGCGGTATGGATATGGTGTTTGTGATAATTTGATAAACATTACTGTATTTATAAGGACATCATTCGAGATACCCACAAGTTCATTCGACATACCCACAAGTTGATAAAGAAACTTGTCAAAGAAAATAAAGAGGACAGTAAAAGATTTACGGTATGTGTTATGCGCATTGTTGTATGTAAAAATTTAAGTTTGGTGTATATTCTTCCTTACGGCTTATGTATTCATATATGTAGAAAAAATCTGATTAGAGCAATATCATGGTGCTCATATGTGACAGATTGTTGATTGTACAGTTAGAAGATACATCATTTGTGTAAACCAAGTATATCAACTCATACCTTTATTCTATAAACATCCATGTAAAGATTTAATAGGTAACTCTACATCTATGAGCCCATGGTTACAATAGGTTATTCAAGATCTATTGTATTGTCAAAATTACCATAATTAAAATAAGTTCAAATCGAAGGTAAAATTTTTTATTCCATATTCTAATAGAACATATGTCAATGTGTTGCATTTATAACTTTTTTTTTTGTAGGTCAATGGGAGGGACCTTTTAAACTTACCAGCAAAAGATCCAGTGAAATTTTGTCTCCAGGCTTTGGATGTTTTGTTTACAAAAAAGGAGTTGGGCACTAAGCGGTTCAAGGTCACCCGTAAAAGGGGTGACCGAGAACCGCTGCCTACTTTAGACGAAGCTAAAGTGAAGTTAATTGATGGTAAATGTAATTGTACAAAATTGGTTGATTAAAACATGTATACATTTTTTTCAGAAGCCATTATTCAACGTTATGGCTTGGGCACTGTTAGTGAGGGGCTCTTGGCAGGTCCAAAGGTTGCCCTCACAATTGAGGTGTCCAAGACATCATGCGAGGCTACTTTGATGACCTTGTCACCAGAGGTGATAGGGAGATTCATGCTGTGAGTTAATAGTTCCACTTGACTATCAAGAAACCAAACTCAGTGACTTGAAATTAATCTCACAGCGGAATGATAGTTAATTACAAGCAAAGCCATTAATCGCATTCTACTTCCATGTTGGAGGTATATGAACTCACTGTATTCATTGTGTGGGACCACCGCCTTCTTATGAGGAGGCACCAAATATACGAATGTAAGTCAAGATTGAATATTATGATTTATTTATGTCTGCATCCATCAGAGAACTACCATCGGAAGATGGAGGTGCCCTTGCAGGAGGTATATTTTCATAAGCGTATGTATTTATATACTATTTATTTGGTGCTATAATGTACCGTACTATTCAGCATAATCCAGACCTAAATGGCTGCATATACGCAAGTTCAAGGAGAAGATAGCCAAACCAACCACTAGAGGGGGCCCAGATAGAAATGCCCTGCCCAAGGTGGAAGCATTTGCAGACAGCCTTAGCTTACTGAAACTGGCCGTCCAGATGTCGACCACAAACCCTAACCCTAACCCTAACTGGTGAAAGCTGGGAGAGCCCAGCTGAGGGTTAATACATGCCTGAATCACAGGCATATACAAAGCGCGGCAAAAATCATCCAGCATCTCAGTCGTGCAATGAAAGGTGCAAAGGAGGTGGAAGAACATGAGGCTGATCTGTGAGAGGATGTGGAGGAACATGGTGGCAATGTCCCCCATGGCCTCGGTGGTGAACGTGTTCCGGAGGCCATATTGGAATTCGTAAGTGCTGTAGCTGAAAAGCAACAAACTCCATCTTTCAAAAAGGCTTTTAGGCCTTATCAACGATCTAACAGTCAACCTCCTCTCCCATTTTCAGTCACTCTGGTAACCATCGATGTGACTGCTCTATACACCAGCATCCCTCTTAGTGAAGGGCTTGAAGCCCTAAAGGAATATGCAGACTCGGTCCCACTACCTAATGCTGTCACCAGGAGACTCTTAAAACTAGTTCTGGAGATCAATGTCTTTAATTCAATAGCACGCTATATCACCAAAAAAATGGGAGTTGCCATGGTTCTGCTATTTCCCCTACCTTAGCGATACTGCTTATGCACAAACTTGAAACCCGATTCCTTGAAACACAAAAACACAAACCAATCCTGCAGTATATTGATGACATCTTTGTCTTGTGGGATGTATATACTGTTTCTCCATTGAAGCAGTGTAACTTGTACATCTTCAGGACAGTTTGGTGTTCTGTTATAAAAATGTCCACTCATACTCGGGGACAATTTATTTCTGTATCAAACTGGCTTTCTTAAAAATTCTACTGTTAATCAACTTTGTCAACAATTTAACTTATTCTTCCCTCTGTGGTGGACATATCAAGCCCCATAACTGTAAATCTGAACACACCTGAGAAGCAATTAGTAGCCTGAAATTAACACAAGCTTGACAAAAGGTAGCGCAGAGAGGCACTCCTGTCTAGACAGACAAGACATGACTGACAAACCAAACAGCTATGATCTGGAGGTCAGATATATAAACCAGAGTGGGGGGGCATCATTACTGTTCATATTGGAATATGCATAGCTCATCACATACAAATCTCCTTGCCATACAGTATAGGACAAGAAAAGTTGAAGACAAGTTTTTTTATTTGTAACGCTTCATGTATTCATTCTTATTGCATCTGATTGTATCATTATCATTATTCTGATTCTCATTGTATCAGAATAGATGGTGTAGAGGGTGTATCCAGTGGATACTTGTATCCACTAAACAAAGATAACCATTCTTTAAATAGCAAGGTAGCTTTCGATGGAGAGGTATTTAGTCCTCTACCTCAAAACCATTATAGTCAGATGGAAGAGACTAATAACTATGTCTATTTCCACAAAACAGTCACCAAAGAAAAGATCATAACCGCACAACAATGAAGTACTTGGCCACCTCCACACGGCTCCGGTTTGCAGTTTTATATACATATCATTCATCATTAACGTAATTATTTTAACAATGGAGGCACCAGGGAGAACAGGTATCAGTCGAGAAAGAGAAGATGCACTTGCGACACCTTCGGGCACTGTTGTGAGGGACTCTTGGCAGGTCCAAAGGTTACCCTCATAATTGAGGTGTCCAAGACATCATGGGAGGCTACTTTGATGACCTTGTCACCAGAGGTGATAGGGAGATTCATGCTGTGAGTTAATAGTTCCACTTGACTATCAAGAAACCAAACTCAGTGACTTGAAATTAATCTCACAGTGGAATGATAATTAATTATAAGCAAAGTCATTAATCGCATTCTACTTCCACGTTGGAGGGTTGATATATGAACTCACTGCATTTATTGTTAACAACATTTGGGACCACCGCCTTCTTATGAGGCACCAAATATATGAATGTAAGTCAAGATTGAATATTATGATTTCTTTATGCCTGCATCCATCAGAGAACTACCATCGGAATATGGAAGTGCCCCTGCAGGAGGTATATTTTCATAAGCATATGTATTTATTTGGTGCTATAATGAACCGTACTATTCAGCATAATCCAGACCCATATGGCTGCATATACGCAAGTTCCAGGAGAAGATAGCCAAAACCAACCACTAGAGGGGGCTCAGATAGAAATGCCTGCCGAAGGTGGAAGCATTTGCAGACAGCCTTAGCTTACTGAAACTGGCCGCCCAGATGTCGACCACTAACCCTAACCCTAACCCTAACTGGTGAAAGCTGGGAGAGTCCAGCTGAGGGTTAATACATGCCTGAATCACAGGCATATACAAAGCGCGGCAAAAATCATCCAGCATCTCACTTGTTGAATGAAAGGTGCAGAGGAGGTGGAGGAACATGAGGCCCTAACATCATCTACAACTACAAGTTACATCTCATCAGTTACATCACCTACAGTATCTGATACTTATCCTACCACTCATGCATTTCCTGTTGTTACCCTTATTCCATCTACCTCTTGCATTACATTCCATCTACCTCTTGCATTACATCCTCCCGGACTATGTGGACATTTCCCGACAGAAATAAGCCAGTGATCTGGCTCACCAGTCTAACCACAACCCAGCATCTGTGCTGAAGGCATCAGGAACAGAGTCAAAGGACTCCGTCCTACTACAGCTATCAAGACATTCTTCTTATTTGGAACATGAACGTCATCAAGACGCATTAATAGCTGAGTGCTTAAAAAATAATATTTTTCCTAAGGGTCTTAAAGTAACATGTGCTCCACAAATAAGAAATCCTAACCAAGAGTTCCTCAATAGATGGGCCGATCCAGACCCATCCCCCCTCCCTGATCTGTGAGAGGAGGTGGAGGAACATGGTGGCAATGTCCCCCATGGCCTTGGTGGTGAACGTGTTCCGGAGGCCATATTGGAATTCGTAAGTGCTGTAGCTGAAAAGCAACAAACTCCATCTTTCAATAAGGCTTTTAGGCCTTATCAACGATCTAACAGTCAACCTCCTCTCCCATTTTCAGTCACTCTGGTAACCATCGATGTGACTGCTCTATACACCAGCATCCCTCTTAGTGATCCCTCTTAGTGAAGGGCTTGAAGCCCTAATGGAATATGCAAACTTGGTCCCATTACCTAATGCGGTCACCAGGAGACTCTTAAAACTGGTTCTAGAGAACAATGTCTTTTAAGTTCAATAGCACGCTATATCACCAAAAAACGGGAGTTGCCATGGGTTCTCCTATTTCCCCTACCTTAGCGATACTGTTTATGCACAAACTTGAAACCCGATTCCTTGAAACACAAAACAATCCTGCGGAAACGGTACATTGATGACATCTTTGTCTTGTGGGATGATAATTCTGTTTCTCCATTGAAGCAGTGTAACTTGTACATCTTCAGGACAGTTTGGTGTTCTGTTATAAAAATGTCCACTCATACTCGGGGACAATTTATTTCAGTATCAAACTGGCTTTCCTACTGTTAATCAACTTTGTCAACAATTTAACTTTATTCTTCTTGTGGCGGACATATCAAGCCCCCACCCTCACCCTCCCACTCTCTCCCCATAACTGCAAATCCGAACACACCAGAATGAGAAGCAATTAGTAGCCTGAAATTAACACAAGCTTGTCCGAAGGTAGTGCAAAGAGGCACTTCTGTCTAGACAGACAAGACATGACTGACAAACCAAACAGCTATGATCTGGAGGTCAGATATGTAAACCAGAGTGGGGGGGCGTCATTACTGTTCATATTGGGATATGCATAGCTCATCACATACAAATCTCCTTGCCATACAGTATAGGACAAGAAAAGTTTTTAGACAAGTTTTTAATTTTTATTTGTAACGCTTCATGATGTACACGCTTCATGTATTTATTGTTATTGCATCTCATTGTATCATTATCATTATTCTGATTCTCATTGTATCAGAATAATGTATATCACACTGATCATAAAGCTTAATGCAATAGTTCCTTGATAGTGTCGAGGTGAGTGGCACAGCTGTTTTAAGCTAGGGTGGATTGCTTTATACAAGGAGTCCAGACCCATGCTTTTGAAGTTTAAACAGTCGCTGGGTCAGCGATGGTGGCAAGGAAACTAAAGTTAAAAAGTTCTATTCGAATGATACTTACAGGCCACAGCAGTCAAATCATAACCTTTCATTTAGTACTTACTTTCTTAAGTAGTTTCTTACTTACACAGTTCAAAGAAAGGTAGACTTATTACGTACAGAGATAAAAACGCACCAGGTACTAATGAACTGCGATGCAAGCATTGCCACATTCAGAAGCATACACCAAAAATTATGTATGCCCATGATGGCCCATATAATACAGTACACATTACTTGCAGAGGGGAAAGGATAGATGGCAATGGGAGATGGTGATTGGAAGTGACACCACGGTGAGGCAACAAGGGGCACTCACGGTTAAGGATGTAAGCGGAGGACAAGGCTCTCTGCTTCTGCTTGAGCACCTCGAGGTAGAGGAGTGCCCTGTCCCTCACCTCATCGTCGCTGTCCATCAGACACCTTAATGGACCAGGACGTATCAGTATGTGTGCACGTTTAATTATAGTACCACTATGTTTTCTAGTACCACAATGTATGCCAATACCAGTATACATGTGTACTAACTACAATGTCACAATGTGTACTAGTACCACTTTGCGTATAAGTACAACAATTATTTGTACTATTGTGGATACAACACATCTAAGTATTATATATATATATATGTATATATATGGGACAGTGTCCAGCAAAATCACTCCTCTGGGTAGTTTTTCCGGTTTTCAAATTAGACCATCCTTCATAAAGTTATTAGCACTGAATTTATAATTTGCCATACATTTCAATGCGAACGTAACTTTTTTTTTTGCTTGTCCTGTAAATTTGATAAAGTATCATAAGGGTGATTGTCCCGGACACCATTCCATATCACAATGTGTGCAAGCTGTTTAAATTGGATGTATCCATGCTTTTCAGTGAAAAGGTCAGACATCGACCCTACTGCAGTGGTGGATATATATGGTGAAACATATGTACCATGTACACCCTCCCTACACACTGAGAGAGCTAACACCATTACCATTTAACCTAGCCACATAAGATAATACAAATAATAACGCAGCACAAACTAAACTAGACACACACACACAGCAAGGCACTGTAACGGAGGTCTAACCGGTCAAGTAACACGATGATACTGGGGAGGAGGTCATCACACGACGCACCAAATTTGGCCAGTGATGTGACAGCAGCTGCACAACATATGGGGAGGTGAAGGGAAGGGTTAAATGTTTATCATGTCCATATAAATGTGTTACAAACAAAAAAAAAATTTCAACAGCCCAGCAGACATCAGTACAATATAGACAATCCACAATCACACACATATGCATATTCATGCAATCGCTCAGCCCTCCTCTATACTTCACAGACACCAGACACCACACCTCCTACACACCACAGCCCTCCTAAATAGTCCTCTTACACCTATGCACCAATACATGCCAGCCTTGACATACAGCACCAATACACACCAGCCTTTACATACAGCACCAATACACACCAGCCTTTACATACAGCACCAATACACACCAGCCTTTACATACAGCACCAATACACACCAGCCTTTACATACAGCACCAATACACACCAGCCTTTACATACAGCACCAATACACACCAGCCTCTACATGCAGCACCAATACACACCAGCCTTTACATACAGCACCAATACACACCAGCCTTTACATACAGCACCCATACACACCAGCCTTTACATACAGCACCAATACACACCAGCCATTACATACAGCACCAATACACACCAGTCTTTACATACAGCACCCATACACACCAGCCTTTACATGCAGCACCAATACACACCAGCCTTTACATACAGCACCAATACACACCAGCCTCTACATGCAGCACCAATACACACCAGCCTTTACATACAGCACCAATACACACCAGCCTTTACATACAGCACCCATACACACCAGCCTTTACATACAGCACCAATACACACCAGCCATTACATACAGCACCAATACACACCAGCCTTCACATACAGCACCCATACACACCGGCCTTTACATACAGCACCCATACACACCAGCCTTTACATACAGCACCAATACACACCGGCCTTTACATACAGCACCAATACACACCAGCCTTTACATACAGCACCCATACACACCAGCCTTTCCATACAGCACCAATACACACCAGCCTTTACATACAGCATCAATACACACCAGCCTTTACATACAGCACCAATACACACCAGCCATTACATACAGCACCAATACACACCAGTCTTTACATACAGCACCCATACACACCAGCCTTTACATGCAGCACCAATACACACCAGCCTTTACATACAGCACCAATACACACCAGCCTCTACATGCAGCACCAATACACACCAGCCTTTACATACAGCACCAATACACACCAGCCTTTACATACAGCACCCATACACACCAGCCTTTACATACAGCACCAATACACACCAGCCATTACATACAGCACCAATACACACCAGCCTTCACATACAGCACCCATACACACCGGCCTTTACATACAGCACCCATACACACCAGCCTTTACATACAGCACCAATACACACCGGCCTTTACATACAGCACCAATACACACCAGCCTTTACATACAGCACCCATACACACCAGCCTTTCCATACAGCACCAATACACACCAGCCTTTACATACAGCATCAATACACACCAGCCTTTACATACAGCACCAATACACACCAGCCTTTACATACAGCACCAATACACACCAGCCTTTACATACAGCACCAATACACACAGGCCTTTACATACAGCACCAATACACACCGGCCTTTACATACAGCACCAATACACACCAGCCTTTACATACAGCACCAATACACACCAGCCTTTACATACAGCACCAATACACACCAGCCTTTACATACAGCACCAATACACACCAGGCCTTTACATACAGCACCAATACACACCAGCCTTTACATACAGCACCAATACACACCTGCCCTCACATACAGCACCAATACACACCTGCCCTCACATACAGCACCAATACACACCAGCCTTTACATGCAGCACCAATACACACCAGGCCTTTACATACAGCACCAATACACACCAGCCTTTACATACAGCACCAATACACACCTGCCCTCACATACAGCACCAATACACACCTGCCCTCACATACAGCACCAATACACACCTGCCCTCACATACAGCACCAATACACACCAACCCTCAAATACACCAATCCTCAGTCCTCCTACACACACGGTCTACAAAGTCCTCCTACACACACCAGTCCTCCTTCCCTCTCACCTGCCCTGACTGCAGGACTCTCCAGCAGCACTCGGTTGTATATGAACCTGATGTACTTGTATGGCTTTGGGGTACGGGGTCCCTCGGTCCCCAGCAGGTGCAGTATCCTTGACGCCAACTCAACGTACTCACAGTCTTCTATAAACTCACAAAGGTGAGACAGACCTGCACCAAAGAGAAGAGCATAATATTTTATTATTTTGGGCTAACATGTACATGCACGGTGGTATTACGTTATCAAGCTAATCATTTTAATGTCTGTTTACATATCATATTGCTGATTCATATATCTACCAGGGCTGATATGACATCATAGACAGCTCTGGTACACACGTGATCAGCAGCATCATGTATCTACCAGGGCTGATATGACATCATAGACAGCTCTGGTACACACGTGATCAGCAGCATCATGTATCTACCAGGGCTGATATGACGGCATAGACAGCTCTGGTACACACGTGATCAGCAGCATCATGTATCTACCAGGGCTGATCTGACGGCATAGACAGCTCTGGTACACATGTGATCAGCAGCATCATGTATCTACCAGGGCTGATATGACGGCATAGACAGCTCTGGTACACACGTGATCAGCAGCATCATGTATCTACCAGGGCTGATATGACGGCATAGACAGCTCTGGTACATATGTGACCAGCAGCATCATGTATCTACCAGGGCTGATATGACGGCATAGACAGCTCTGGTACATATGTGACCAGCAGCAGTCTGTAGCAGACATGAACTTTATGGCTGCAATTAACCCTATGTCCTTATCAACAGGCAATCATCTGGCATATAGGTGTGGGGGGGGGAAGGGGGTAGAGACCCTAACACGTGCTGCTGGAAGCGACTTCATACATGTACACAGTAGTAATGTGTAAAGGTATCACACCAGCTACAATGTACATGCACAAATTTATACTTAACAAACGACATCACACGTCAAGGGGTTGGGGATTAGGTCACCGGTGCTACCTTTTCACACCACCCAGTTACAATGGTGGCTACCCCCAGCCTCTCCCTTATCCCTCCTACAACATACACCACATCCAATGCAAACATGGTGGGCCACAACACTTGGTCCCCCACCAAAAAAAAAAACACCTGCCTCCCTAAATGGCAGGTCTCCCACAGACAATCTTACCACTCTCCTTGGCTTCAGGGTTCTCCTCGATCATGGTGATGATGGTATTCACGATGGCCTTCTTGTACTCAAAGCCTCCCTCCTCCCTCAACATGGCAGACAGGAAGCCCATCAGGATGTGGTGCTTGCGGGGGAACTTGACGCACACGGACTGTATCGCCTCCACCACCACCGTCTTGAACTCGTCAGATATCTCCGACATGAAGGTGTTGATCTGCTTCATCAGACGCTCCACGCTGGTCTCACTTCCTGTCTGAGAGGAAGAGGAGGGGCAATGAGTGGCTCTGCCACTATATAACTCGACATGCTCGACGCTGTTACCTTGAGAAGAGTGGTTATGGCCAGTGTTGCTATGCTACGGTTGCTATCGGAGATGAGGCTCTCGAGGTCGCTGTTGCAGGACATCACAGCGTCAGGATGAAGCATGGCCACCTGGTGAAGAGGGAAGGTGAAAGTGTAGAAGGTGGAGGTGTTATGTGGATAAAGGGTAGAAGAGGATAAAGGGTAGAAGTGTGTAAGGGTAGAGGTGGAGATGAATATGTAGATCAGGGATGAGGTTTAGAGAAAATGTGGAGGTACAGATGAGAGGGTACAAGTGACGCAGGAAAAGAGACAGTTTAGTGTGTAAATTAATTAGGAAATCAGTTTAAAATGGTGATTGCAGGGCCAGGAAATTAAAAGACTTTGATAAATAAAGCTCTTTCCATGGCAACCCAGCATACACATCCACTAGATTCTCACTTACTTTATTCAATGTTTTCACGGCAGCAAATCGAATAGTTGGTTTTGTTGAGGTGAGGAACATTTGGAGCACTGCAACATAAGACAACACTCTAAACAGAGCACACCAGACTGCCTTGGTCACACACGCACCTGATACAGATGGCTGGACTTCTTTAGCAGTCACGTTTTTAAGATTCACCATAGCGCGGGCAGCCTCATAGACAACCATCTTCACAGGGACAGGAAACAAGGATTAATGCCAGTATCGGAGGGAAAAGAGGAGAGGAATCAAATGGAAGGAGTAGGGAGGAGAAGGGAGGGAAGATGGAAAAAGGGGGAGGAATTCACACACAACCAACCTCACTCTTGTGTCTGAGACAAGTCTCAAGGAAGTCGTACAGCATGGTGCTACTGCTAACAGAGTAATGGAGGTAGGTAGTGAGAGCAGGGGGAGGGGGAAGGGGACACCATTGCACCAACACTCACCTTCTCTCTTCGTCTTCCAGGACACGACAAGCCACTTGTATCTGTCAGGATAATTGCAAACACATCAACACCACACTACTGTTGGTACATGTACTGTTGGCCTGCCACACACCCAAGCCACAACACCCAACTGCCTCGTTTACACATGCATGCACATAGACAACATCAAGCCCCTATGTACCTCCCCCCTTCTTTCATCACTATTTCCCCCTTCCCTTTCACCACTATCCCCTCCCCCTTTCCTCCCACCACTATCCTTTCCTCCCCCTTCCCTCTTCACTATCCCCTCCCCCTCCCTTCCCTCTTCACTATCCCCTCCCCCTCCCTTCCCTCTCACCACTATCCCCTTCCCTTTCCCTCACCAGGAAGCAATAGGCAAAGGGAGACCTCAGTGAGGACTTGACCTGCTTGGTGACCATCTTGGACACAGCCAGCCGGTCGTGCTTGCGGAGGTGGTAGAGCAGGCCCAGGGCGTGGTACTGCACCATGAGGCTGTCAGACGAGGTAGCCTCCTGCACCTCGTTCACCCAACGCTTGACTATCTCCCCACTGCCCTTGAAGCACAGGTGCTGAAATGGGGGAGAAGAACAGAGGTGTGTGTGTGGAATGAACATTTTTGAAGTCAAGGACAACGAGGGTGTTAGCTCTCAATATAACCATCCCTCGCAGCACCGTGCCCTATTCATGCACATCATTCCTCTGTCTTATTCAACCCTCCTCTTTTCCCAATCCCTTTACTCCCTCTCCCCCACCCCTAACTCCCTCTTCCCATCTCCCTCCCCCCTCTTCCCATCCCTCACCCTTCTTCCCCACCCCTCACATCTCTTCCCCATCCCTTACCCCTCTTCCCATCCCTCACCCCTCTTCCCCATCCCTCACCTCTTTTCCCCATCCCTCACCTCTCTTCCCCATCCCACACCCCTCTTCCCCATCCCTCACCCCTCTTCCACATCCCTCGCTCTCTCTTCCCCATCCCTCACCCCTCTTCCCCATCCCTCACTCTCTCTTCCCCATCCCTCACCCATGAAGACACCAACGCTGCACTGGACACAGCCGCATTCTTGTCCACCAGTGCCTGCTTCATGTAGCGCTCTATGGCCTGGATCATGGTGCCCTGAGAGAGAGACCAGAAAGGAGGGAGGGGAGATGAATGGGTAGGTAAGTGCTTGGTGGCAAAAGATTGAGGTTAGCTAAGGACAAGTACCATAAAAACCCTGGCAACCACTTACGTCAGTTATCATGCAGAGGGCTCTGATGGCGCTGGCTCTGTACTGGTCCTCCTTCCCTGTCATGTCCTTGGTCAAGCTGCAAGTCGAAGTTATGTGTCATGGCACGTGTTAAATGATCACGTGAATGGTGGGGACAAATGGCAGCGCATACATCTACCGTTTTCGGCTTACCTCTGCGTAACGATGATGACGTCGTTAGCAATCTTGGACATCTCCTTGATCGAGAGGTACACCAGACGACGAAGAACCAGCTATAATTTAATAGACAGGGTTAGGTAAGATCGGCTGGGGACCAAATACGTACGTCGTTAGACTGGAACAGCTTCGTGATTGCGAAGAAGGTCTCCGTGGCTTCGGTGGGGTTCAGCGGAGTGCCCTATATCAACGCACGCACGCACACACACACACACACACACACACACACACACACACACACACACACACACCACAAACACGTTCACCCTATGAACGATTAGAATAGGGACACTGGCATTCACCTGGCTAAGGAGCAGAAGCACTTTGGTCAAAACGGGTGCGCATTTTTTAGCGTTAATGGCGCTGCTGTTGAACACACGCGCCTAGAAACATAAAAGTTAGAGAGAAAAAAAGAAATGAGGTTACAAACACTCCTGAAAGGACTAGCTCGACAGACTGTTGTCACTTATTTTTACCTCTTGCAACACGGCACTCTTTTCGAGCTGAGAGAAGGGATTGCTTATTCCACCTTACACATGATGAAAAGATAGTCAGTGCCACGATGTCGACAACTCAATGGCTGTAATAAGCAAACCTTCTTCGTCGTCCTTTTTGTATGCCCTTAAGATGTTCATAACTGCAACGAGACACTAACAATTGTTCTGGCGCAAAAATAGGATATGTCCGCATTCTATTCTCGTGCCCAGAGATGAGTCACATGAGAGGCTTGTAATGTACACATTACTCCGAGACACATGATGCAATAATAATCTCCCGTGCCCATGCCACTATATTAACATATGCAACTTAAGTACCACTAGTACCACCGTGTTTCCACAAACGTCAGTGGTTCTCTTCTATAACGAACAAGATTCGTTAAGCGATCGAAATACGTGGATTCAGCTACCATCACCATATACAACACGGTACGTACTACCAGTACCGAATCGTACGCGCGCACGTCATGTGTAGAAATCGTATCCCTGTCGATTCGGTCAAACTCTTTGGGTGCTACTCATTGCGTGACCATTATAGGCTCGCAACCTATAACAGTATGTCAGAGCCATGAGATATAGTGCACGGTGTACCAGCTTGGCTATGTGAGAGGCGTGGTCGAGTTAAAGACACATCAGAGTTTATATATTATCTCTGGACACATGCAGCGCAGCTAGGCTGGAACACATGTAACCCTTCCTTATTGTCGGGATTTGCGTTCTGCTGGCACATATATTGTAAACGCCAACCGTTTTTCATTTCATCTGCATGGCTGGCACACACACCCAATAACCACACCCATGAACCATCACACACACACACACGCACACACACACACACATATGTCACACTTGTACACACTCTTTCCACCATAAGACACTATTCTTTTCCCCTTGCAGTACACCCTGTAAATTGTTATGTCGTGTGCTACATAGATTCACTCATAAGCTTTGTCCATTTTTCTTTTGGTTACACTGCTTTCACTGGCCTACTATACAACCTCTTTCTCAACTATTTTTATATTCAGGATTCATTCTCTTTATCTTTGGTCCTACATCTGCAAATAAACCACATATTTCATTAACTTTAATGGTCATAATTGCATCAGCACAAAAATGGTAACTAGTATGTCTTTTCAGACTCATGCCCTCCATTGTATGATCATATCCCATGCATGGTCTCCTCTACATGGTCATGTCCATAGGCCTCCATGTCACTGATGTGTTTTTCACGCATGTAACCCAGGACCGTGTGTTGCATGTATCTGACTCAGTGGGGTAGGAAGCACAGGGGCCGTGGGGGCTAATGCCACAATAAGTTTGTCAGAGGCCCACCGTGAGGCTCCACTATATTGGACAATGAACATGGCATAAGTACATAAGCTCGTACACCGAACCTCTGATTTGCGAGTGTCATTGTGAGAATGTGGTTGCACAGCAGGGGCGGATACAGGAATTCTAGAAGGGAGATGTCGGACATGAATAAAAAATAGGTGGTGGGTGCGGAAGCTTTTGGGGGTCCCACACTTGGCGACATAGACTACGTATCCAGAGTTGCCAACTTTTTAGAGCGAGTCAAGCGTGAGATTATGAATAATTAATGACTAATAATAAACAGAGTGGGGGGGGGGGGGGCCCTAGCGTTAGGCCAAATGATGTGTCTTGGTCAATAAATTACAATTGGGCTGTGAATTTATTGTGTGTGAGTTTGAATACTTTCCGGCGTGAGATATATAAACTTCAAGCGTGAGAGAAACGTCAAATGCGTGAGTCTCACGCCGAAAATTTTCAAAAGCACGTGGGTTGGCATGTGTGCGTAATATCAATATTGAAACCTTAAACAAAATGGCGGCGAATAATAGCTTGGGGGGTGGGGGGTTTCGCGTGGGTCTCAGTGCAACTCATAAACTGTGTATCCTTAATTCATGACCTATCGGAATGAAAGGGGGGGGGGGAGGGGTATATATCCGCATTTCAAATTTGATTGAACTAACGAACACAGCAAAAACGGATTGAAGCATATTATACCAATATTCGTGTGATCTGGGAAGGGATACGTACCACGGGATGCATCCCCTACCACTTGGGGACCCTACGCATGCAGCCAAGGGTAGATCACGGTTTAAGTGTCTGTAGCCTATATGTATAAAAATGATCTGCCACCATGCTCTGGGTGTGATTAGCGTGCACGGGGATTGTCCCATGCAGGAACCACAACTGCAATCACGTTTAAATATTGTTATCACGCTTTTTAAAATCTTTAATTAAGGATATTGTCCAAGGTTTTTTTTTGAAAAGCATATGTATCTTGCCCAGGGAAATGATATAACCAGCCAGCTAGTCCTTTGTAGTAGAGGGATATAGGGGACCATGCCATCCTCACCGCGCTATATAGTGCATTGTAACTATAATCTATGCATGCTTTAACTTCTGAGCGTCGTGATCATTGTGTCAGTGCTCACGCGCCCAAGTCCATTGCTAGGCTAGAGCAGACAATAGGTTGTGTCACGTTAATAGTATTGCCGATTTGTTGTCGACCACAATACCTAGTATATATAGCATGCATGTGACTGTGTGCAATCACAACAAAACATATATATGTATGGCGTACGAGTTGTAACCTCCAGCAGATTTCACGGCAAGAGTTCACGCGCAAACTATAGAGTGCAGCCCCAAATGAATACATTTGAGCAAAGCGCCTAATCAGCTTCTTGCACGATGCCATATTATGTTGTAGAGGATCGGCTATATAAACGTGTTCTTGAAATCATTAATAGTGCCGCATTGAATATTATACAGCTGGGATATGCCTTTGTATTACATTGTTCTTGGGTTCGGGTTGCTGTGGTGCTGCGCACACAATGTGTGTTGCACACAGCATAGTGTGTACATGGACGTTGGTATCAACCTCAATTGGAACACATATGTTGTCAGTTCAAATGTCAATGGTATCCCTACGAGATTAGTTGATTTGATGTCTCCTGGTGATGGCGTCCGACTGGCGTTTGCAACTGGAGAATGTGGGCAGGAAAGGTGGAGTACCATTGCCGGTAACGTCATTGCTAATGCTAATATTGGATTGTTGACGGATTCCGTATACTATTTCAACCGGAGGTCGTGCTGGTACGTTCACTTGTTCGTCAACGTCTGGTGCTGATACATTTTTGAATCGGTACATGGGTCCTTATCTGCTTTTGATATTGAATTTGATTTGACGCCTATTCATCCTAATTGGATGTCTAATCTGATGAAAAATATTTGCAGCTGAGGAATCCTGAACCTGAACTGATCATATCATTATTCAGTTTGGCTACGATAGCTAGTACAGGTTCAGATCTCACTAGCATCAATGCGTTGGGCGAGCCGGTTTTTGTCAAGTTCGTGGTGAATTTGTTGGCGATGACCTATACGGACCAACACCGTTAAGTGTGACATGGGAGCGAGTGCCATCCAAGCAGCGAATAATTTGAATAAGAAGTACGGCGTGCCTCTTGTGGCGATTGCTCTTACTTTGATGATTGGAATTAATGGCGACACAGATAAAATAAGTAATGAAGTGTTTGCCTTTGAGGACATGCAGAATGTATTAGACTTCAGTTCGAATGTGGGTCTTGCTTGTGTCCATCACTGGTCATTTGATCGAGACTGCCAGTGTCCCTCACCTTCAGGGATAGCGTCTCCCACTTGCTCTGGTGTTCAACAGGTGCCGCTCCAGTATTATAGTATGTTAATGCATCACACTGATAGAGTTCAAGACTACTAAATATAAATCAGTATTGTTACTGGTGTGTTTGTTGTAATTGACGTAAATCTTGAATAAACGATCACATAAATTTTAAATTTCATGCATGCGTGCATGAAATAACAATAGTTAGCACAAAAGACATTTGCGCCTTTAAAATCGATCATTGTAAGTTTAGTATAAGCAACCGTATCTTAGTGGCTTAAGGCATGCGGACTTTTGTTTCCTCACTGAGCCCGTCATCTTATGCAATAAAGGTGTTATTATTGCATTAGGGTTAATATTAATATGAATTGAATTGCTGCAAGGGTTCGACTGCCTTTTAGCTGAAAAAGCCTGACGTGAGCAGAGATGGCAATAGTTTTCAGCTGGCGAGAAAACATGTTACTGTATGTACATGTAATTAACAATTAGCTATAAGATTCGCATACAATTTTATACTTCAGCTTTGTCTAAGTAGAAAAATTCTCCACCATGCATGCACCATTGGCATGTCTTCATGGGTAATGACGAAGGAAGCTAACCACACCGTTAAGCACAGTACTTCATACTACATTTCATTGGAATAGTAAAGTTTATTTACTATCCGCTGTCATTTGCTGTTTGCATACTTTGATACAATAATTAAGCTATACACCGCACCAACAGCAAGTTGGATACCCGCGCTGATTTTGGGGCTGTATGTTACATACTAACAAGTCTCCCACCCCCCCCCCCCCCCCCCCCCCCCACACCCGCCGTCTCGTCGCGGAGGCTCATATTCTACACTAGTTGGCAACTAAAAGATCTCAAACGTACCAACGAAATTGACAACGATAATTATAGCTGTTCAATAAATGAGATAGCTCCATCCACTGAAATGCTGAAATACGTACAGAAGAAATTATTCCCGGTGGCACGTGAATAAGGCCTATACCCAATGGCGAGATTATACATGTCAGCACAATTTTAATTACAGGTGAACCGCAGATTTCAATACTAACATTGTTTATTGTACATCAAGGTACAACTTCTACAAATGGTATGCACGTATGTTATCACACAGGGAATGCGGGAATTATTTTGTTATCTCTTGGGGATAATGTGCTACGAAGGAAATACATATTCTCACACGGAAGGGTTGTTGTAAACTCATGTCACAAAGATTCCATCAGAGGCTCTCGCAAGTCATTTTCAGTGACTTCCACATAGGACACATTACTAAAATTCAAGGGAACAGACTTCCCAAGCTCTATGGTTTCATATGCCTCATCAGCTCCACTAATGGTTTCGGCTCTTCCTTTAGTGGTTGATTGTGTCCTGCACAGGTCCTTAAAGGCCATATAGATGTGATAGATAAGAGTGGCGAAGATCATGACCCCAGAGAGACCTACCAGAGATCCAACTGTGATGGCAATATGGTGGGTATTGCTATCATTCAACAAGATGTATGACATGGTTAAAGCTAAGACAGTATAATTGAGAATATAAAATGAGTCTGTCCAGTTGTACATATCAGTGATCCATTTCCACTTTGATGGCTCTGCAAATGGCTTAACATGTGCTTGAATGAACACGAAGACAACCAGAATGATTGCATGAATGTACATGAGTAAGTAAGGTCGGTCCGAACTATAAAATGGAGTTGGAATGTAAAGGATGACCAAAAGCCAAAGACGGACTCCAAGCCAGCTTTGCCAAGCACCCTTTAAGGAAGCATAGTATGCATCGTTCATGGGCTTCAGTATGTTGGCTTTCTGGTGGAGCCATGTGAAGAGCCTGTTGTGGTCACTGTACCTGCTGATGATTGGAATTAGAGTTAGTGCGACTGTGTACGGGAGGATGAAAAATACACTTATAACTATGGCTACAATAAACAAAGCGAGATGCCTTCCTTCAAAATAGCGAATTGTTCCATCGTAAAACCATACACGAAATTGAGTAGTGTCCTCTACCTTCACCGTTGCATAGGTAAGGATGTCAATCACAGTCCTCAGTAACTTGGAATATGATATATAAATTAGAGTAGCCAGAACACCCACTGCTCTTTTACCAACAAAGTGGCTGAATTGATTAAGGCACACATTTGAAATACTTGTTCCAGGAGAATCACGGAGGCAATAGTGGCATACCATAACAACAGTGATAGTTAGTACTAGAAGGTAAGCTGGAAACACAAACTGAAGGCCTGTCTTGGCAGCATCATCCATACCGTTATAAAAACATAGAGGGAACCCCAGATCAAGGTTGATGAATGAAATAAGGATTTGCAAAGGTTTCAAAGATGGTTGGTTGAAGAAAATGGAAGAATTCACTTGAACAACATTGGCATAAAAGATGAGGCCATAAATGGTTCCCTGGGTCACAGTTAAATTAATCATAAATAGAATAGCCACCAGCACAATACCCAACACACAATATATGAAGATGGAGAGGAGCCAAAAGTCTGAACAAACCTGACACTCGGTGGACCCAAATACCACACTGAGGTTGGGACGGCAATGTCCACATAGTAGACCCTGACGATTTTTATTACATAATTCATCTGATGCCACTAAGGAGAGCTGAGTTATACTCAACTTGCAGTAGTCAAGTGGACATGTGTAGGCAACAGCAGGAAGGTTCTTTATTCCATTATTGTATACACCTATCCACTGGTTGTCAGATCTTGTCACAGTGCCACTGGCTACATCACAGTTCACAATTGATGGCATTAAAAATGATGAACAATTACAAGTTAAAAAACCATCAGAGTTGGGTTTCAGCACAAACCCAGGATCACATGGTTTGAGGGTAATCTGCAAGATGGTTGGAACATTGCCCATGAAAGTTGACAGCTGGAGATTGAATGAAATGTTCTCCTGCCCATATATTTGGTATTCTATTGTGTCACATAGCTTTTCAATCCACTGCACATTCTGCTGATGTGCAAGACTGACATTGTGACTATTTGGTGAAACACTGGTGTATATAACTGCAGGAGAGGTTTGATTTTCAGAGTCTACAGATGTGGCATTAAATTGAACAGTCCTACCAGGGGTGGTGGTAATCTTATATGCTCTATCAGTTATGACCTCACACTTTGCGCCAGTATTGCAAGAACACAGATAAATTTTCAGGGGAAATGAGAGTATTTGAACAGCTGATGTGACAGAAGTGATGTTGAAGACATGGTGATAAAAAGCAGAAGGTTGTTTAGAATAAATGTCACTATTGTTGAGCTTTGTTGGTAGTGAAAGGGAGCAATTATAGATCGGTGTTGCATATATTGATTGGCCTGACAGGTGTGCAATGTTACCACTAAAGCTGATGGAATAGTTTTCTTGCTGGCCAAAGAAATGAATTGCACAACTTGTCAGCACTGACTTGGGAATTTTTTGGTCTCCCTGTATGTAGATGGCACCACCAACTGTGCTGGCTGTGTTGCCCTCAAATATTACATTGCAATTTGCATGAAAGTAAATATGAGCATTGTTTAGAAGACCAATAGCACCACCATTCTCCCCAGTATTGCTTCTGAATAAGACATATCCATATAAGTGAAGACCACCCGATAACCCCTGTATGGCTCCTTGAGGGGAATTTCCTATAAACTGGCTTCCTAAGCCACTGTAGCTGTAAATATAAATCTCACTCACTTCACTGTAATAAACAGCTGCCCCAATAACATCCTGCTCTAAAGCACAGGAAGAACAGTGATTTTCTAATACAAGGAGGTCACTCAACAAAAGGATGTAGGTCTGTGAACCATCACCTGGACGGAAGTCTCCTGCATAGATGGCAGATCCAGTGGGTGCACTGTTGTTTAGCAAAATGGTATGATCAATTATCACAGTTGAAAGTGGAAATGAGTGAAAGATAAACAGGGCACCTCCAACAACGGCAGCAGTGTTGTTAGTGAACACACAATTGGTAACCAACATAGTGGTGCTAGTTCTGTATTGAATAGGGGAAAATAAACTAACAGCTCCTCCCCATGCCGTGGCCACATTTCCATCAAATCGACTGCCAGATATTGATAGGTGATAATTGGATACGGTGTAAATGGCAGCTCCATTTTCAGCAAAATTTTGAGTAAATGTGCTGTAAAAAATGAGAACATAAGAGTAGTACGCACTAAGAGCACCTCCTTGTAACGAGATAAAGGTGCTGTTTGTAATTATGGCAAATGATTGGTGCATCAGAAAAGCACCTCTCATTGAAGAGAGGTTGTAAAACACGCAGTCACGTACACTCACAGAAGATAGCCCTTTTAAACTCCATAGGGTCAACCCTGAACCAATCAGAGGAGAGTCCAGATTACTCAGGTTTGTGAACCGACATGCCTGCACAGTTAGTGTCTGAGTGCCCAGTGTAGCATAAAACAAAGCTCCAGAGCAGTTGCTAACACAGTTTAGGAATTGAATGTCTGATAGGGTAGCTTCATACAACGCGTATCCATACATTCCATATCCGAAGAAATTAGTTATGGTCAAGTGATGCAATGACACTGCTGAACTGGAGTCCAAGTACAAGACGACTGGAGATGTTACGTTTCCGTCTAAGAGGGAGGGTAGAGGTGTAGGAAGACCGCAACCGTCAAATGTCATCATAGCAATTGTCAGATTTCTCATGGAGGTAAACTTAAACCCACGTCCGCCATGGCTGCAGCGCACGACAGTGAGGTCTCTCCCAGCTCCCGTTATAGCTATGTCCTTCAAGTTTCGAACTGAACAAAACGGTCCACTCGATATCACGTGCTCTCCTGCTTCTAGTAGCAACAAAGTGCCGTTGGACAGAACCGACCCGTTGCATAGGTAGCTGTTAAGAGTGGAGTTAGGACCAGCGAGAACGCGAACTGTAGCGTAGGCTCCGAACGATTCGACCACCAGGCAACACACCGCTATGAGCGCGACGTAAACGCTGTACATAATCATGACTCAAATGAAGCACGACACAGAAACCCTTCAAATTATTACGTCACGGTTTTTCGTTCTTAATTGTTATTTTGAACTTTAGCCTTGCAAAGCGAAGCCCTTCAATATCATAATAGACGTCTCCTGTCATGCGATTATAGAAATTCCTTCTAGAAAACACCTGTGCTTGTAACCACTCCGGTAGCCTGTCTATATGAATCAACTTACATGCATACAAACATCAACAACATGCAGCGATAAGAATCACACAGTACAAGAACGTCAGGTTTGTGCTACCAGTCCTATCAGGCGGATACGCCAGACATCAGGCTGATCTGTCGTGCATAATGAGCGAGGCTTTAATACTACTGCCGAATCTTCTATAGACACGTGCATAAGGTTAATACACAATTGCTATTTGCAACAATTAGTCCAGACATAGTATACTTTCTTACCCTACTAAATAACAGTCCCTTCTCTAATGCATGCATGCATGCATGCATGCATGTTTATGTAAGTTACGTACGTATGCACGTACACATATGCACATTACTTGTCATAAACACAATCTGTAATGTTTACATGCATGAGTACAAGATGTACAATAAATTTCGGTTTTTATTGGATGTTATTAGATTACTAAGTGCGGGACAATGCTGATCTGGTCTTTAGAAAAGAAGGAGTTTAGTAGTGTAGATTATCACTAATTGGAGATAACCTCCCATACATCGGCGCATTGTATATAGTCTGAATTCAATTTTTTATTTTAATGTGCTATAGCCAATAAAAAAAAATCAAGACTACTATTGCAGGTTATTAAATAAAAACATTCTCTACGAGAAAGCTGCTGGTATATTTTGAATTTCTAGACAATATTGGTGTAATGGGTCTAAGACAGTGGATACCCACTTCACGGTGTTGCCCATGCAATGGAATGAGTGCTTGTTGTAAGTTGTGTATTTGTGTAAAGTCCAATAGGCAATGTATTTGTTGCCTGCCCATGAAGCGAGAAGCCTGGTGTGTTGGAGGGTTGGGCACGGGGGAGCACATGAGTGTTCATTTTTTGGGGGGCGCGGATTGCTCTCGTGGATAGGTTTTTGCAAATCTGCATGTGTGCATCGGCTAGTTTGAACATAACATGGTGTCAGGGCCCTCTACATACAGGTAGCTTTTGCCTCCGACTTCACTAGTGAGTGGAAGGACAAACCCTTTTGAACAGAGGATGGACAGGCTTTCTTGTTGGACAAACTTTCAAAGGCGTCCAAACAAGTTTTCGATCTCCACTCTTTTAGGTCAAAAATGTTTCTGTTCTATGCTTCTGTACAGTGAATGAAATAAAGTACATGTATATTTAAGTGGGCCTGGTATGCGTAAAATACATTATAAGACCAGGAAAATAAGAAGGAGGGGGGGGGGGGGGGGCTGGGTCTCTAGGGTCCAATTACCCATCCACATATGTCCAATAAGTTTATACATGCTCAAAGAGTTGTAATCAGATATTTACAATATTGTGATTTTACCATCATGAAGAGAAATAGTACATGTACACGCAGTGGCCAACAGTTGTGGCGAATGATAATTGTGGTCAGTGAGGTCTCTAACAAAGATCCTTATATTGTAACAACAATGCACAGGCATGACAGTATAGACTAAATACTGCCTCCTTCACATCTGGTACTTGCTTATAGCCTTGTTAGGTCTAGGTTTGATCTTTGGCAGTGCTGTGGGTGTAGAGGGTTCCTAAAAAGTGCTGGTATTGGCCTAAGTTATTGGGGAAAGTATATCCCTAAGGGTAGTGGTACAGTACATGGATACACACATCCTTAAATACATGACCGACTGATACATGTACCTATAGATTCCTTATCTACAAATGCATAGGACCCTTGAGCTACTGAGCTAGAGGTCTCTCATGGTTGCTTACAATTACTATTCAATACACACATTAGTCCTGAATAGTCTTTCCCTGACTCTTACATGTCCCCAGTCCTGCACAGTTGCACAGAATATTTTCTTTTGCATGACCACTCATTTTAGCAAAAATGACGAGCGGTATGTTATTTTGCCGTGATATTTGTCCATTCAATATAGAGCTCTGATAGTTTATTCACTAGCTACAATACTGTACGAGAGTTCTGAGTGTGTTGTTTTAAAAAGGTGGAGCATGGCATCGTGATTAGATGTATTGCAGTCAATAATAAAAGCTCAGTGTTAACGTATTAATTTGTCATATGCAACTGGACACTAGTGTATTTTAGGGGAGGGGGTGGGAAGCGTGATTGCTTAATTATCATCAGCTTTGCTTTGCAGTTTCTTCATCCATTAGAAACTAAGCACTATTATGAAGCAGTCAGTACTCGAAGAATAATTGGCAGGGAGTGTATTAGTAATAGAATCAAGGCTTTGGACAATGGAGAAAGAGGTTCCACTTGACATTCTCTCACACATACTAAAGGTTGCCAGTAAGCGATGTGAAAGCTTTTCTGGTAACCTTTGAATTAACTATTGCTGTGTTCAAATACGTGAAAGTTTGTATGCATTCCATGCAGTATTAGTGCATCCAAATGCATCATCTGCACATATTGTCTGCCCAATAGCTAGAGAGGAGACTGCTGATATTGAGACTCTGGTGGATGACTTTGTTACCTTTAGCAATGCTGGTGAGTTAGTATGTGTGATTGAATAATGAACAATGCATTTTTTTCATCTTTTGCTCTGCAGGTCAGGAGACCACTGCATGCACCCTCGCATTTGCTGTGATGCATGTCCATCAACATCCTGAAGTATTGGAGAGGCTCCTGTTGGAGATTGAGGAGGTGTTGGGGAAAAGGGACACTGTTACAGTTTAGGACCTTGACAAATTGCGCTACACAGAGCAGGTACAATCACATGTACATGTGCATGTACATTTGGATTAACTAGTGCTGTGTTCAAATACTTGAAAATGTGCATAAATTAGTGCACCCAAATACATCAGAATGCACATAACTGTAGTTTATAAAAGGAATTATGGACCATTATATACAATGTTCAAGTACACACCATGTATTTTAGTTTAACATTTGGTTTTATGAGAAATTTCACCAATTTTCTATACATCAGAAATCAGAAAATTCCCTTTGATTGGATAAATTATCATCTTTATTATGAGATTCATTTATATACACTACCGACTCGGAATAGATTGCATATTTGGGGTACCATAATCGAAGTGTTAATTGTCAATGCAGTGGCAACGCTTCGTATTACAAGGTGTTTAACTGCTGTGTAAACCTCCAGTCATGCTCTTTTTCAAACAGTCACTTATCTGTTTTTTGTTTTCTAAACTTCTTTCTGGCTGATGGCTGACTGAACTCTAGCTCTGCAATACATGTACACAATCAACTAGCACACGTTTGTGTACACACTATCAACATACACATGCATTTACATAGGAAAGTACAAGTGAGGAGGAAAATTCATCACTCTTATTTGTGCATTAAACAATGTTGATTTGTGATGTGAGGTGTACAACCTTGCCACATTATTCTGACACTGCTCGCATATAAGAAGATATATACAACAAGCCATATGTCATGCTCTGCAAAGCTAGAACTAGTGGTCAGGAAGTTAGAAAATGAAAATTACTGTAAGAAAACCAATCTATGGTGTACTGTTGTGAAAGTGACTCAAGGTTTACACAGCTATTTGTTTAATACCTTGCAGCTTGCAGCAGCGCTACTGTGTTGGCATTATCTGTAAGTGTAGCATTATTTGTTGGTAGTGCATTTTTTAAAATTCATGCTGCTGTGTCAATTAATATTCCTTGCACAAAATCTGCAGATATAGTGTTGAGATGTCTGCTTTTAAGTAATTTAAATGTTATGAGAGGCAGCAAGAATTCTGGATAGATCCTTTAAGGAGCATGATGAATCTAGTAATTCCCTGACTCACTTCATGTCACTTGTTCTTTGCAGTATTGCACCGCTAGGATAGGGGTTAAATGCTAACAATATATAAGCTATTTTAGAATTCCTATGGTATGCATTTGTTGAAGTGGTGGATTACGAGATTGAGATACTTGAACTATCCATAGTAGTGTAAAAGCAGGGTTCATGAATATTTGCATTCGAGTAATAATGCTTATTAATTAGTTTTGAAGCACCAATATCCAAGATAATATATTTAAAGAAACATGGCTCAATAAAATTGACCTTCGCGTTGAAGTGGTGCTTTACATCGTACAATTTGAAGCTTAAATTAACAAGTTTCAGTGGTACAACATTGGCTTCAGTTAACATTGACTCTGCTTCAGATTTGAAGAGCATCTTCATCTGAAAATCTGAACCATGTGCTCTTTAGTGAGAGACAACCACTGCAATTGTGAACATGGATATATATATTATTGTTGTAGAGACAAATTAATTGTTATGAGGTAATGATCATGAATTTTTCTTATGATCCAGAATTTACCCATACAAGAAATACATTGGAACAGTTGTCATTGTTATAAAAATGACAACATGCTAATATTAGTTTTCAGTCAGCAAACCTTATTTTCTACCCTGAATACTCGTAATGATTGCACTTTCATGTAATGAACAATGGGAGGAGAATTATTTTAAATCTGGGGGCACCCATGAATTTTCCCATTTCTGATAAGGATTAGTTTTTTATGTAATTATTTTAATGCACATGTAGATAATTGATGAGACACTGAGATACATGATACTGTGGGAGGTGTTGGTAAAGAGTCTCCTCCCGGTGGAGTGACCCTAAGTGGGTACCACCTACCACAAGGGATACCTATGTTTGTAACTTAATAGTTCACTAAAAACATGTTATTAGGATGATATAAAATTATGTATGATCTTTTCAACACAACACAAATGCACACACACACTGAAAAAGGCATTCATTGCATAACATATACATGGTGTTTGCAAAAGAGCCTAGTGATAATAATTCCTTAATAGGATTGTCAATCTAAATGAATTTATGCATGTACAATAACTACGTTTAGTCAAGCATGAGCCACATTGTTACAATATCTTTAACAGAGCAAAATTAACTTGCAATTAACTGTATTGGGACAAAAAGGTTCGACAACATTTACATAATCAATTACTCTGATGAAAGTATGACATTTGATTGGCGTAAAATAACAAATCAAACTTGAAAAAGCTTATGACCACCACAATTTTAATGAAATTTCAGTTTTAGTAACTCACCATTACATGTCATTACTTTATTCAATACTGGACCATGCATTATACCACATAACAGTTTCAACCTGAATAAATGTTAATAACTCAGTAACTTGAAATCAGTGCAACATATCAAGCAGTTGATTAGTTTCAATCCTGAGTTTTAAAGTGTTGCACTCTTTTGCAAACACCATGTCAACATGTATAGATTTATATGGCATAAAGGTAGTTTGTGCATATTAAAAATGAACCCAGTTCATTCAACGTGACTGTACTGTGTATGTTCACGGCTGCACACTTTTTTACTGCAGACCCACACTTCATCAATGTGCAGAATGCCGGAGTACTTTGAAAATCCTGATCTTTTTATACCATCCCGTTTTGATCAGGAAAATAAGAAGTTTGTTTTTTTAGCCAATGATGTTTCATTTTCAAGGCTCAGCTCATTTGCCTATTAGGTGTTGGCCATTGCTCATTCATAGGAAGGCATTTTGCCATGGTCAGTTAGTTATTGGGCCCTTGTGTGCTTATTAATCATGCCATTTTTCAGATGAAGGCTAAGCTAGTCTTATCTCGACTAGTGCAATGCTTTGAGGTGACACTCCTCATGGGTACAAATTAGATATTGTGGAGAGAATAACAAGGCAGCCTCGTGATGACATCATGAGCACTCTGCTCCCAAGTAAGTAGTCACAGTGATCCATAGAGAAATAGTACTGCAAATTGCAACAATTTTGTACTGTAGCATGCACTATTGCATATACTATTGAATTTTCGTTATATTATAACCTAGTTATCGGGGGTTTATCACTGTCGTGGAAATAGAGGGAGTCAGTTTTAAAAAACATATTGGCTTTCATTGGTAGTATGATTTTTTTGCTTCTTGGAGTCATATAGTGTAGATAAATACAGGGCAGCTGAAAATGATCGCTGGTATAATGAGAGCCCCGAAGTAATTAAAGCGGGCTGGGCAGCAGTGCAATGGAAAGCTAACAACACACTGCTATGAGTCTAGTTTAAAGCCTAAAAATTTTTGGTGGGAAATTATAGCTTTAAAGGTTAATGGACATGATAGAGGGCATGTATGTATGCATGCTGGAATGATGTCAAAAATCGGCTAAGTTCGTTCACAGTTGTCATTATAGAGTGTACCAGAGAATGCTGATGTTGCATGAGGTGATCGAAAATAATGTAGTCATGGCTGAATGTGACTCAGAAGAAGATCTGAGTTGTCATCAGCTAGCAGGAGGTGGACCAGAAATGGAAGAAGGGCAATGAACCATCATCATCAATCGACCCGTTAATGTCAAAGGTATAAAATCAGCCATAGTCGATAATCTGATTGTTATTTGATATACAGGGTGATTTCAAAGATGCGCAAAATTGTAAAACTCCAGAACTGAACATTAAAATAAACTGAGCAGCAACTTTTAATTAATCACTGACATGACTTTGGTTTCAATACCATAAATTTTCAATGTTCAGTTATACCAGTTCTACCTATTCCAAGACTTTCCTATTACCCTAGCCTGTACATTTCATCTTCAAGCAATAATGTGTGCACATACTGGCATTGGGCTTAATCCCAGGCCAACTCATGCAAATATAATAATTCCATGCAATCATAGCCCCCCCCCCCCCCCCCCCTCCCTCCCCATAAAGAACGTCCACTATTACATCTTCACTCATGCAGCTCCTTTATGTGTGTGTTCACAACAACCTGGGGGTCTAAACCACCTTCTACTCCGAGTCTGAACGCCATGAATGGTTTAAAGATCAGCTCAAAACTCTTCTATTTTGTCACGAATATGGTTTTAATCATATCCCTCTGTAATCAGAAATGACCTCTTTTGCATGGGATTACCGATTTCCACAAAATTAGGTATGTAATATGACTTCCTCAGCTGTCATACTTTGTATCCTATCAGCCTCGATATAATCTTGAATAATTGCCACTATGAAAGATTCAATTTAGAGGGATGTTGTTAAGAGTGACATGCGCTTTGGATGAGATTTGTTGACAATAGCTCTTCTAATTCCTTAGAGATCCCAGGCCGACGTGCCTTTCTTGGCATTTTGTGATCCTTGATGTCCAGCATTAATTTTGTCCAACTTATCTTTATGATGATGGAATTATCCTACGGCCGCGTACCATGCATATCATTCACAATTGTCAGTCCCCTGCAGCAAAATTGAAGTTTTTTTTTTCCTTTGGCCAACCCCGGTAACAGTAGCCTGCATGCAATCTGTAACACCTCATCTTTCTCTTGATGTTTTATCCGTCTTAATGGAGCTGGATATAGACATGAGCCTCATCGTGAAGAAGTTTATCACTTTCCAGAGCTTCAGAGGATAGGGCTGTAGCCAGTGCATCGATCTGCTGTAAAGTTCACATAAAACGGTAATTGATTTCCGACCGATTTATGCATATGAAGGAAACGAATATCGACTAATCGCGACTACGAAAAACATGCAGAATCGACTAAAGGAATCATGAAAGTTACTAAATGACAGAATTTTTTTTTTTCAGAATAGCTAGGTATTCGCGAATAGTCGAATAACCTTTTTAAAGAAATCGGTTGTGTTAGCTGAACCAGAGATAATATATAGCGGGCCGGACTGTCCATACTTCTTTGTCATTGACATTACGTTATGCTTGAAACATGCATACCCCCCTCGATGTACCGACGGTCTACGGGAGGCTGAAACCTGCTAGCAGACCAACTAATTAACATAATTCCATATAAACACAAAATATAGTTTCAAATTTATATATGCAAGTGTACATTTTTGTTATTCGTGAAGAATCAGGTATGCGCATATACTATATAGCTATCTGCGAATTCAATCGACACCTGCGTATTAAAAATATATATATATATACATGTACATATACGAAAAATACACCAGACCCTGATTCCGGGCAACAGCTGCGGGTGGATTACATCAACACTACGTGGCGGTGATGTAATCCACCCGCAGCTGTTGGCAATCAGGGTTTGGTAACGAGGCTAATAAATATACACATATCAATATACACCTCCGTATCTGCTTTATTTTTTGCACAGTGTACATAGGCGGCCCCAGGGGGGAGGGAGGGGGGGGGGGGGGGGGGGGGGGGGGGGGGCAAGGGTACCTTGCCCCCCCCCCCCCCCCCCTCAAGCTATGACGCCCCTCTGCCGCCAATCCACCCTCTAAATTAGGGTTCAAATTAGAATAGTTCGACGAGATTACAGCATGTGGCTGTTATTGTTAGCGTAATCATAGATAGTATAGGAGAGGGATTGGAAACGGAGGCAATCAACACCAATCAACGCGTGCACTCCGTGAAGTTTTGGTGCCCAGGCCATTCTTGATTAAAATGGCTAGCTGTTTCAACAGCTGTCTTTTTGGTTTGGCTGAGAATAACGAACTAACGGTGCTTAGAAAGCAGAATTGGCACACTGTCCCTTGAAATCTTCTTGTGCTTTGTGCGACAAGTCAACTTGAACTTATGTTGACTTGCGTTGTACATCCTGCCAAAAGATGTATATAAATTAATTAGTCACTTCAGACGAGATCTGTACAGACGAACCCGTGTTTTTATTGACTAAAAAACCATCCAGTGGCATGTATAAATGATCGGACTATAGCGTGCACTAGTCAATTCATAGAGTGTAGTAAGCGTGTAGCCACTACACCCGTAAGTATACGAGGAGGTCAAAATCAGGTTTTTGCCATTTTTCCCGTCTATTAATGAAAATATTATCTCCAAAACTATCCTGTGGCACGTATTTATGTTAGGTCTATCACATTGTACTACTGTATAGTAATTACCTTCTTCTTCTAAACAGCTGCACCCGTAAGTCTCAATTTGCGTGTGTCGTCCGCCGATCGAAAAAACTGCGGTACGATTAGCTCTATGAACGTAAAAGTTAGCTTTTTGGAATGCACTTACCAAGATCTACCAGGTACTGTTCTTAGTTTAAACGTATATCTCAGTTTAAAAAACTCGAAAAGGGGGAGAGGCTCTTACAGTCCAATTAACAACCAATTAGCAACTTCACGGAGAGCGCGCTCAAGTCTCCGTACAAATGTATAGCTCACGTGCGCCGTTTCCAATCCCTCTCCTATACTATCTATGGCGTAATAGAGCTTCTAGCACCCGCTTGTATGGCGACAAACAGTTACGAAATCTAATATACCACGCCCCCTTTGGCGCCCCCTGTCACTTTGGCCCTCCCCTCGGTAAATGCTGGGGCCGCCCCTGGTGTAATATCGGCTGCGTCGGCCCTTGAGGTCCGATTGACCTAATCGAAGTTAAAAGGCTCAGTTCACCGCCGGAAGGCTTTGAAGACCACGTGAAAGAGGTTGCTGTCCCTCGCTGGATTAAAAAAAAAGCTAGCATTCTCTACAATATGTAATGTAACATATACAACCGTGTTAGGGGGAGGGGGGGGGGGGGCCGTCCCCCATGCTAACATATGCATGTGTATGGTCCCTTGTCAAACTTTAGATGCATGCATGCATGCATGAAATATTTCTCATATTTTCACGCAGTTCCCCCTTCTCAGCGTAATGTAATAAATCTATCCCCTTCACATAACAGGTCGCGTCAGATAGCCAGTCGATGATTTATAATTCTATATATAGCTAAATCATGCATATGTATATATAAGTTAAGCGCACAGTTTCGTGGAACATTGGAATAAATATGTCCACTGACCACGATTGGAGTAACGAACTTTCCTCCTGTTGGAGTGCCTATTGGGGTTGCGACTGTTCTCCCGACTGCTGTCTGGCCTTCGACGCCAGTCTGGGAATGTGTGTGTTGCCGAAAAAGTTTGGGAGCAACAACAACCATGTCGAGCTTATAGGACGGATTGCTAGCGCTCTGGGAATAAACGAACTGTGCCCTCTCATTTGCCTTGCCTGGTCTCAGGTCTTACCTGGAACAGGAGCCATCGGGCGATCATGTATTCGTACAAAAGTGAGACAAGCGAAAGGGATCGATGGCAACAGGTGCACGGACTGCCTTGTGCACTGCATGTGTGGTCCCTGCGCTCTATATCAGGAGGCAAAGGAGCTAAATATTGGAGAAGTGGTAGCAGAACAGCCCGCAAGTGCTTGAATGAATGAATTAACTGTTAGTCAACTGCAAAAACGCTAACTGATCAGTATAGACCGCATTGCATGTACATGCATATAAATATACATGTATATGAAGTGTACATGAAGTTTTATGTGTATGTATATCACTGTTAAGAAAAACAACGTATCATATGTTACCGTATAGGACCTTTTGCAAGAGGTGTGGCTAGTTATGTGCTATATTGCCGCTTAGGCTATAGCTTGGATGGACAATAGTACATTGCTGAGCTGGGCATGCATGGTTAACTGCTGTATGGAGCGCATTAAAGAGGCCAAAATTAAAAGGCTATGCTTTCGATTGTAATATTATAGCGTTCTAATGCGTGTTTTTCTCTCAGTATACGGGATTTCATAAAATATATATATAGGAATATGTTCGCTTATTGCATGCATGCTTGTAACTTTCAATAGTGTAGGGCCGAGCCTTTTTAGAATGTATTCAGCCTATTCATCAAAATGTGGCAGTTTGAATTGAGCGCCAGATAATACAACGGTTTTCTCGATATAGCCGTTAAAAGTAATATAAAATTGTTGCTGTTGTATATAATCCGCTGTACGTATAGCATATTCTCGTGTAACAATAATGTGACTACGTACCATTCGGGGACTTAACCTATATCGTTCAGTTATGCCGGGCATGAAAATTTATAAGTTATTTTTAATTGAAGAATGCTACGGTGTGACCGCGACAGATAATTGTGCTATCGTACTTCCTGCATGACGTACCACCACCATATACATTTATAAAATGACATGATCATTGGTATGATGAGGAATAATATAGTTCTATACATGCGTCGACAAAAGTACCGACTTGAAACTGACGTCAACAGGGTTAATTGCCTTAGATTTACCTATATTGTAACGCGGCACTCTTTAGTCTCCCCCCACCCCCACCCCCCACCCCTCACAAACACACACAGGGGAGTGTCTTGTGCGTACAGGGGAGTGTCCCTTGTGCGTACAGGGGAGTGTCCCTTGTGCGTACAGGGGAGTGTCCCTTGTGCGTACAGGGGAGGGTCTCTTTTGCGTACAGGGGAGTGTCTCTTGTGTGTACAGGGGGAGTGTCTCTTGTGTGTACAGGGGGAGTGTCTCTTGTGTGTACAGGGGGAGTGTCTCTTGTGCGTACAGGGGGAGTGTCTCTTGTGCGTACAGGGGAGGCGTGTTCTCTTGTGCATACAAATATAAGTATGTAAGTAATGTATGGTGTTTATGTGTTGTGGCTTTTGAATTAGAACAACAATTGGATGTAGGTGTGGCTTCACGCTGAGAAACCTGCACGATACGGGTGAGACCATGCATAATAGAAGGTTTTTTCTTTCTTTTCCACAGCACCAGTCAGTTGATGGCCAACGCGTGTGGATTGATATGAATGCTATTTGTTCATTTACCGGTTTGCAATACATTTACCGGTATGTACCTTGAATTTGAATGGATGAATTCAACGAACTAAATTCAACGAGCTATAACAATAGTCACACTGTACGTGATGAACACCGAAGAGCGAATGCCTTAGGCCATGGCCGTAGACAACTTTCAAAGTTTGGGGGGGGGGGCTCAAGCCCCCCCAAGCCCCACCCCCACCCCCTCCCCTTGTCTAGGGCCTTGCAGTAGGCATGAAACAGCGCCCGCTTGCGGCTATTAATAATTTGTGTACTTAAACATCAATATGGTCGCATAAATGTGGGGTCCTTTTTTCGACGAGAAAGGCGGAGTGCTAAAACGGTTTGTATCGTCCAGACAAATGTATGAAAATAGCGAGTATAATATGAACTACTGGAATTTAAGTCCTGCTTTAGCTAGAATTACTTTTCCCGACAGTTGTGATACCGCGAAGACGTTATTGTCACCAATTACACGAACCGCGTTCCACTTTTTGGAAGTTTAACTTTACAGTACAACATTTTAAAACACGCAGTGTAAAAAAGTAACAACAATATACTTTGTATAACATTTTGACACCAAATTTGTGCCAGTCCAGGCACGACAAGTTCTCCGCCTTTTACAAAATAGTACTTTCAAGTACTCATCCTTTGGTGAGTTAGTATTCATCAACAGACCTAGAAATTTAACATAGCAAATCGTTTCTTTTGCTCGGTAACATGTCTACATTCAATTTTCGGTATGAAACTGTTCCCTGACTGTGAGGTAAAAAATGGGGTATTCTGTAACATCAATTACGCGCGTTAAATAATTGGATAAGTCCCATGAGAATGAATTAACATTTTTCTGTGGCAATATTTTTTTACACTGATACATGCAAGGGACTACATGTTCAATGTGTTTTTAAGTGGTGACTATGAAGGACATTCAAGTGGTAAGAATGTAAAATTCAAATATGGCTAACACAACTTGTATCCAACGTTTCGGGAAGCAGCCATGTATTTTATGCCTGATCACCCTGGAGCAGTTGCAGACATCACAATTCGCTAGTGGGCCCTGCATTCCTTTCTGATTGACCATCAAAACCTTATGGAAGGAAGAGTGGATCTTATGAAAGCCAAGATGTTCACTGCATAGTGTACATCTTGTTTTAAAAACATACCCAAAGGTATATATGTTGACAATTGTAACATAGCATACTTAATGGCAAGCTTGTGTAATACATGTACTTATACGACATTAGATCTACATACCAAGGTTGCATGAGACACAGGGGATTTTTCTAAATTTTCACTTTTCCCCCACATGGAGGTGAAACCTGTCACCAGTTGGATCTTTTAATGCTGGCAATGCATTGGAAGGAAAACCACATCAACAGTTCAGAATGAAGAGTGTATTTCTCGTGCATATTAAGAAATCTCAGCACAACAAAAGTGCAGAGAACTAGATGCTTACTGCAAAAGAGGAGATGATTCATGAGCAGGTGACAGAATCCTATTCATTTGATGATGGGAGCAATGAATTGCTGGCAACTGGTATTTTCTAGGTCTAGAAAGTTCCAGAAATGTTGAACTATTGGTGAGTGAAGTATTGAGTTGAATGCATTCAAATTAATTCAGTCCCATCCTTTTCACAGCATTACAATAGAAGATCAGCAATGGCTTCAATTAACCTTGATACAGGACCGGGCATGAAGAGCATTCAATTGACTGGGAGTGTGTCACTAACACTACTATATGGTGGCATGTTCCCACAATTCTGAAGGTGCATGTGGTATCCAAAACAGCTAATTGCGATGTGCATGATTTTTGAGTATGCATTTCATTCTTTCAATGTGACACCTGTCATGGCTGATGCATGCACAGGATCTATATACACCAATTAGGTTCAGGACCATACTTTTGCAGTTTTCAAATGCCATGCATTCAGTATATGACTGCAATAACATTAGGCCAGATATGATAAAGTGTCTAGGCAAGTGCTTACAATATTAATGCGGGCACAGAATTTAAGCCTGGATAAATGATGCCATGCATATAGACTTGTTTGCAACTCTTGACAACACATTTGGGGGCATGAAGGGACTGAGATGCATCTCCTGGAGGATCACATGGTGTATGGAAACGCCTAGCAGGCTGTGGCTTAATTGCCGGGAGAGCAGGGAGCTCAATTAATCAATTCATGCCAAATTCAACTCGCTGGCACGAACTTATTCAGAGGCTTAAAAGCATTATTAATGAGCATCACATCAACGTCTTCCCCCCCCCCCCCCCCCCCCCCCCCCCCCCCCGCAGTGCCGCAACCATGCAATGAGAAGGCCAAGGGAAAAGATCGTACTTGTAACATGATATTAAATCAAAATAGCGGCGTTATATTGGCATATTCATCAGGTAGAATAGTATAACGACAACAACTAATTAAAACAACCTCTTCACTAATTAACAAGAAATTTCAATAGAATAAAGTGGGTTTGTCACAAACCTTAAGATTCGTGTGCAACAATGTGCACCATTTAACTTAATAATTTGAACCGGACGACTATGTCATTGTGTTTGAAGCGCAAATCTGAGATGTGTCCTTAAAAGGTATAAATGTGTTGCTAGGGGTTAATTAGCCAAGTTGCTAGGTAACTCGTATTCATAGTGGTGTGGGCCAATGTCCAAGTTTCAATGCACTTGGGCCATATGCCCACATATGGTGATGTGGAGTTGACGTCACGCTCGATTTCCTTTTGGTAGATTTACGCCATTATTTAATGATGTAATGTTTAAATATGGCTACATCTTAAATGGTGAGATTCATAGAGAAACTAGGTTTTGGACCTACTTTAGCATCATTACAAAAAGGTACATTGTGATTTTTGTCTTAAACGTTAAGAACACTTCTAGCGATTTAAACATGATCCCCCTCCCCCCCCCCCCCCTTATGATCGGTCCACTAAGTACACATAAAGACGCGCCGACAGGAGTGCCTACAAAGATAGAAGTTATAGTTACATCGGTTGATATAAACGACCAATCATTATTTTCCCCGCCTGAATCACCTTATTAATATAATTTCCCTCTCATATAGTCCTGGGGACGAGATAAACAATAAGTGGACGAGAGCGAACGACGGAGGAAAGTGGGCGGGACTTCACCCCACACTATATGGCGCTCATTACGTAATACAGCAACATACACTGTGACGTAAGTTATACGTAGATAATACAAGTATCTGAGTCGTTCATTCATTGTACAAGGAATGAAATGGCAGGAGCTAAACATTATCCAGCTTCTCGTTATGTTGAATACAGCGAATACTACGCGTACGGTAACACACCTGCTGAAGACTTCCTTGAGCACGTCCACAGTAATGATGCCAGCGTGCCTTCGATATTGGTTCTTGGATGCGGCGACTTTCGTTCATGTCTCTATAGCCTGTGGAAACACTTCGCTCCCATTCGTGGCAAAACTAAATTCAAAGGAGTTGATTTTTATCTGAACGACCACAACTCTGCGGTATTAGCGAGAAACGTTCTTTTTCTGCATACGATTTTGATTAATGCCCACAACGACCCAAGAGAATGGATTCCATCTCTCTGGGCAGTATGGTACAGCTGTGAACTATTACCTACGCATGACGAGGCATTAAAGAAGGCCCTAGTTGACCTAATGTTATTCTCCCAAAGCGACGAAACATGGAACAGCTCTAATGAACCAATTTGTACCATGTGTCGCTTCGACGGAAACACAATGAGCAAGGTACGCCTGGTTTGGAAAATGTGGGTGGAAGAGTTCTTTGGCACACCAAGCTCTCGCTTATATGAATTCCGAATGTCTCAGCGTGCAGGAGGGTACAAACCCTTCAGAGTGCCATGGACTGTAGAAGTAATGTTAGGTGCTGGCAAAGACTCATACTCAGCCAAAGTTATTGAAACAATGGTGGGGGAGTTCAATGAGTATGCCTTAAATGGAAGTGCATTGGCTGAGACAGTTTGTTTTAGTTTGCCATATCAGCGGGGTGAAGTTATGTTAAACCCAACATTCTTTGATAGGAAGAATGCGTACACCCTATATGGTCTTGTGCCATACAAATGCTTCCATCACTCTGTGCAGTTTTCCTCTAAAGCAATGTTACAGTCTGGTGTCTCCAAAGATATACTGTGCTCTCTTCCAATGATTGTTGCTGATGAGAAGTTCACAACTCATCCTTTCCTTGCTAACAGTGTTCAGCAATTTACATTCTGGATGACATCTGCTGCCAAAATTTTACATACCAAATCATTTCAATTCAGATTTGTATTTCATTGTTCTGATTGCATACAATACTGCCAAGAACTGCATACAGCTGGGACCAGCTCATTTGATGCGATTTACACTTCCAATGTGATGGACTATCTTGGTCCATTAGTTCTAGTCTTGTCAACGATATCTCTTTTGAATGAAAAAGGTGTTTTGATCACCACTAGTCTACATTACCTCAATATTGCATCCAACACAGATGAATATCTAAGCTTGATGTTTGGATTTGAAATCGAACTGCTGCCCGCTTTGTTTGGTATACGATGTACTGGACATGAGGGGAAATACAGTAACCCCATTTCCATCCACTCCACACCATATTTGCCACACTTTGTGGCTGTATCGTGGGGTTGGACAGATCGATTTCCGAACATAATGATATGGGAGAGTTGTAAGGCTTTGCCTCTGAAAGTTCTGACTTTGCAGGAGTGTCTTCCACTTGTCACTGCTCTGCATAACCTAACCCGAGAAGCAATTACGTCACCATTTCTGAAGGAAATGCGGTCATATTCTCAATTTACCATGTCTTCTGAAACAGTGATTAGAGCATACCTGTCTTTTGTGCAGAATCTGCACCCAGATGTGCCAAGCAAAACCTATCAATTCTGGGATAGTCTTTCAACACTTCTTAAAGCTGATGCCTCTCTTGTACCCTACCTCCCTCATTTACAGACCTTAGCATTCCTCCATGGCCTGCACCTCCATCTTGTCTGCTCTGTTTCTGACTGTCCGTTGTGTAATGAGGTACCCTTAGCCAAAGTCATTAAAGAAATTTCAATTCAGTGTGAGATTCCTGCCATTTTAGACAAATCCACTACAACAATCTTCATTGGGTGTGTTCACAAAGGATCCATAAATTGCAAGACAATGTGCTTGCTTTTGGAACAGAGTTTATGTGTAATAGATGGCATAGCATGTATAAAGGATAAATTGTCCTTAAAGGTAAGTATATTCCTTCCAGTGACACTTTGTGCTACTGAGAATAACATTTCTGTTGTCGCATATAACATCCAGTCCAAGTTATTATCTTCTATTGCTGCTCATTTTGTTTGCACCACGGTTCCCATATCACATGCTACCTCTATGCCTAATCATACATTTACCTTTAGTCAACCTAAAATACACAATGGCACCAAGAATTCTCCTTTTGGTATGCTCCAGAAACACATCGGAGACAGGGATCAGTTTGTTACAGATATAGTTTTGAATGAACAAATAGCATCGAACCTGGATTCTAACAAACTATGCATTGATCATGAACAGCCCTCCAAATCGTCCATTACGTTAATATCATCGGATAAACATTTTGCCTTGCAGTACCCATATGCCATTAATTTCATGAAATCAAAGGTTCAGTTATCAAAGAGGAAAGGAGTAGTTACTATTTTTGCACAAAGGGACACTGGCTTAAAAGGCAGACCACTGTTTAATGTTGACAGTTCCAATCCTTTCTGTTTTCGTCAACTGACTCTAAGTAATGAAACAATACTTAATTGTGGAAAAGCCCAGCTTACACCTGATGAGATACCATATTCCACAAATTATACTTCTATAATGTATGATGTTCAGCTTCCTGTTTTAGGTGCCAAGCAATTAATAATCTCAATCCTCTCATCAAGATGTAAGTATTGCTGCCTTGCTAATCGAAATGACGATACCATTTATGGTTTAATTGCAATCAATGAGAGAGTTTATGATGTTGAGAAGCGATCTCCAGCTATTGACTTGCACTTCTATATATCCAGTAAAGGGATGCACTTTGACCCATCACAGCCACTATGGAAAGGTTGGTTAGAGATAGCTGAAAATTTTCTGCCCAAGGGGCTGTTAGTGGATTTCAACATCACAGAAGGAGCGGCAGAAGTGTTGGAGGCTGCCTTCATGCACTTTGCCGCGTGCACCTTGCACAGGACCTACCACAAACACTTGACTCGAGTAAAGATAGAACACCACTTCACTCATGCTGTGGTTTACCCTTTGTATATGGACAAAGACAAATGCTCCTCTTATTACTCAAAATTAGTAATGGATGATCATGAGTTGCTACCCTCTAAACCAAAACAATCTATTCCTTCTCCTACACTTGAAGCGTGTACTCCTTTCCCAACCATTCATGATAAAGAAAAGTGTTATTATTGTAATTCTACTGAAAAGAAATTATTGAAGTGTTCTCGCTGTAATGAAGTGTGGTATTGCAGTAAGAAATGCCAGGCTGAACACTGGAAAATCCACAAAACTGTGTGTAAAGTTGTCGCTACGAATTCTTCTGCTGCACCATCTGATTTTTCCCAACAACCTACACCACTAACTTGTTCTGCTTGTAATAAGGAGAGTAATGAACTAAAGAAATGTCTAGCTTGTCACTCCGTTGCATATTGCAACACCGCATGTCAGAAGAAAGATTGGCCCAAACATAGGGCTTACTGCACTAAGATCAAGACTAGCAGAGAAGTGTAGCTATATATGTATGCTTATGCTACTATATTACTGATAATAAATGACGTATCGTTCTATATTGCTACCACTTGTATTTAGCTGAACTCTTAGTACTTGCACATGCATGGTACTATGTTCATATGTTTCACTACATGTGCAAGCATACATGTATATATGAACAATAGTTGTGTAAATAGTAAAGAAACAAGCATGCAGGACAGAACAATTCACTTGATACATTTACAATAACAAAAGAAGACAGTAGAACACAATCAAGCAGGAGGATAATATATGCGAATAATGAACAAATCATATTAGAGAGGATGTCCAAACACACACACACACACACACACACACACACACACATACACACTTAATATATGCAACTATATAACACTTTCCAAAAATTAGTTGCCGTCATTTATACTATTTGATAGCTGTGCTAAAATCGTTACCTTGACTCCCATTTTGTCCTCATGGCAAAAAATTTAAATGTTTAATTTGGTGTGAACCTGCGTTGGAGGCGATGTATGGGGCAGTATCCGAGATAATGATCCTTCGCTATATATATATGGGACAGTGTCCAGCAGAATCACCCTTCTGGCTAGTTTTTCAAGTTTTCAAATTTTTTGATTTTCCTTGAACACCCATGAGCTTCTGTCAAATGGTCCTTACGCATCCTAAATCGGACTATCCCTCACAAAGTTATTAGGCGCTGAATTTATAATTAGCCATACATTTTTCAATGTGAGCGTTACTTTTCTTTTGCTTGTTCTGGAAATTTTGAAAAAGTACCGTAAGGGTGATTTAGCTGGACACTGTCCCATATATATATATATATATAAGTTATAAAGATCATTCACGTTTGAATCGTTATAACTTCGGAATGGTAAACGTTATAGACTTCCTATTTTCAACACTTTATACTACACCATTTATTTTTTATATGGTAGAATAGATTTTGGGGTCTTGCATTTACGTCGTTCCAGTGTTGCAACGTTCGATACCCCTTCGGTTCAAAACCGCCATATCTTCTGGCAGGAATATTTGATTCACTTCAAATTTCGTTTTATGTAGAGGGGTCCTGCACCTATTGATTTGTTCTGTTCGTTAATTTTTACTTGTTCCGTCACGGAGAGAAAACTGTGCAAAGTAATCGCACATTTGTCGATCAATTCGCGCCATTAAATAATCGATTACTACCTGGTTCCCGTACCTCCGAGCATTACAATAACTCCTCGTGCCCATCCAACAGGTTAGCTGCCTTTACCTCTCAGTGGTCGATTTGTTAAGCGCTTGGATATCACCATACACACAACACGGTACGTTCTATACCAGTACCTATACGCGCGCACGACATCATGTAGCAATCGTGTGCCTAGTGTGCGCGCATGGGTTTGGTCAAACTCTTTAGTCCTTTCGTGGCCATTTGATTGGTGCACAGCGCTGTACCAATTAATATGTAAGGAGAGGCGTGGTCGAAATAAAGGACTGGGCTTATTGATTTGCGTTCAGTTTGACCGCCCACCGTTTTCGTTTCATCTTCATTCCACAGCCATTTGCAGCTACACACGCACGCACACACGTGTACGCACTAATTCCACCATAGACCATGCTGCTATGTACCCTCCCTTTTATAGCTATGTCCCCCTCCCTTATGTTGCTATGTATCTCCTTTATGTTATCATGTACCCCTTAATTATGTTGCTATGTAACCTCTTATGTTGCTATGCACCACCCCCATAACCCTGAACCTATTACCATTGACATGCACACCTTACCTTGTCATCTGCATTCTTTTTCCTCATCACCTCCCTCCTCTTCCCTGTTTGCCTTTCCCTCCTTCCCCTCATCTTTGCCATGCCCCATCCTGAGGTTTGATCTCAGCTTGATACACATGCATACATGGTCAGCACTCAAGAAATATGAGTGGGTGGGTGGGAGGTGGGGATGGTTAGGTGTCCCGATTCAAGGTACTCCTTTCTTGCTGCGTACTAAGATGCACTTCAGTATGCATATTACATATTTTCTTTGGGGCCATTTCACAATTCATGTCACGCTTTTTTGACCATTATGGACCCCCCCCCCCCTCAGCCCCCCCCTCTCTTGACTGATACCCCCTCCCCCCTTCAGTATGATGTCATTTATGAATGACTCGTTCTTACAAACGTCAATTAGGTCTGTTTCTGTTTCTATAGTGAGAAAGATTCAATGAGCGATCGAAATGCGTACAATCACCATACTGCAATACACAACATCATGTAGAAATCATGTGCCTCCTGTCAGACATACTTTTTAGGTGCCAATTCTTGTGTGGTTGTTTTTCATTTCATCTCCATGGCACACCCATTTGCAACTACACACACACACATGCACACACACACGCACACACACACAAACACGTATACACACACATTATATCTACCATACAACACTGCAGCCACGTACCCCTGAGCCTCTGTTGTTATGCTATGTACCCTGCCTTGACTCTCTACTATGTGCCCCACTTTTATGTTGCTCTATGTGCCCCTCCCCCTCCCATATGTACCCCAGCCTAATGTTGTTATGTACCCCTTCCGTTATGTTGTTATGTACCCCTTCTTTATGGTATTTAATGTTGCTATCTAAGATTTGACCTTAGCGTGGCTCACATACATGACCAGCACGTCATTACTGAGGGAACCACTGGTCTTATGTAGCACTGGGATTTGTGTGTGTGTGTGTGTGTGTGTGTGTGTGTGTGTGTGTGTGTATGTGTTCAACATAGAGTCCAGTGAACACAACTAGTACATGTAAGTCAGTACATAAGCATGCACACACACATACATACACACACACACATACACACACACACACACACACACACACACACACACACAAGCTCCACTACTTAAAATGATTTAGGATTCCTAAATTTCAGCTGATAGCAAATTTCAAGAGTCAAGAAATGGAGTGGTGGGTGGGCAGTGGGGAGGAGGTTGGTTAAGTAAATCTCATATCCCATATTGGGGGTAGTGCTGTGTGCATATTACATGTTGGGTTCCTCTGAGTTGTCCAGGATGGAAGCCATGAAATATGTGTTGTCCCCCCTCCCCCCTTCCCCCTTCCCATATTTTGGCCCCGTCTTTGGCCATTAAGGGATAGCAAGTGATACAACCCATGCACAGAGTTACCTTGTGTCTCACCTTCCTACCTCCCTCCTTTCTCCCTTTACTGTTTTTAATCCCCACAGCAGTGCACTCCCAATCCACATATACCAGACCACTCCAAACATACCCATCAGCTCTCAATAACAGCCACTGACACACTATCACAAACTAATAGCATATACCTAAGTACACAAGTAAATAAAAACATTCTCTACGAGAAAGTTGGTGGGATATAGGATTTGATTATGACATTGGTGGTGTAAAAAGCAAGGAAACAAGGTCTTATCAGAAGGGAAAATGTCATAGTCCTATATTTAGCACATTTCTAGGGCATGTGTTGTTTGTGTGCTAAATATAGGACTATGACATTTTCCCTTCTGATAAGACCTTGTTTCCTTGCTTTTTACACCACCAATGTCATAATCAAATCCTATATCCCACCAACTTTCTCGTAGAGAATGTTTTTATTTACTTGTTTTCTTTATTTTTTTTCATACCCATTTAATTATACAAGACATTAGTCTCGTACCCAGACCGTCTATGACGTAAGCGATTATCGCTGTAAACAGTATAATCACTACGTCCATACGTATGGACGTAGTGTTTACAGCGATAATCGCTTACGTCATAGACGGTCTGGGTACGAGACTAACAAGACATAGGAGGCTGATAGTCGATTGTTTATCAAAGTATTATATTATATAAAAGCGAGTCCTCCAGCCGATTCTGAAGCTATTGGTGAAATTTTCATCGCTTAGAAATGTTCCTGTCCTGAGTTATGCGTTGCTAAGAAGAAGGAGAAGGAGAAGAAGACGACCCGCCCCTTGTTCCGAGACTGGGTACGAGGACGGGCAGTACACTCTTGTTCTCAACAACCACGCGGTTCAGCGACATGAAACAAAAACGAAACTACTCATTTTTGACTTCTAGATCGATTGCTAAAACAAGCTACACGATCCGATCGTCGGGAGTGTTGTTACAGACGGGTCGCGTTTTTTTAATGACATTCATAGTCGTGGTCAAATCCTATATGGAAGTTTCTAACGAAACTTCCGATAGGGGCAGGGGTCTACAGTGGGTACATGAGGGGAAGGGGTAACAGTGAGTTCATCGGTGCAGGGGGTCCAGCTAAAAAATGGGAAAGGCGGAGGGGGGGGGGGGGGGGGGCGGGGAAACACATGCCCCCCAGGTTATTTGGGGTTTACGTGTGTGTACCATCCCCCTCCCCAACATGTAATATGCACACTAGTATGCCATAGTTTTTTACATGTAGGGTTGGGTAAATACATGTATGGAGCCATGGGTGTGAATACTTGTACTCTACGTGTATATACATGTACAGTGGCCCAGTCCGACCACAACAATCTTTTGAGATAGGTAACAATTATATTCACTGACTATTTCAAGGCTTCCATCCTGGACCCCAACCTAGTACCTGTAATATGCACACATCAGTTAACCAATATGAAAGTGGGGACATTAGATTTACCCCCCTCCCCACTGCCCACCCTCCAACGGCCAGGCATACAGCTTCAATCCACAGCTAATAGAGCAATGTAATTGAACCATGACTTGCGCTACAGCCTCCAGGCATCATCCTCTGTGGTCGAGCCTTTAAAAGCACCAGTTCGTACTGGGCCTAATTAGATCAGCCTTTAGGGATGGTAGGGTCGATGTTGTATTTGAGGATGTTACGAATTTCATTTCAAGTGGGTAGGGGTAAGGCGTTATCAGAAGTACAGGCTAGCTATCATTTTCCTGTTATTGCAACGGTGGATAAGATTTCGCTCTTTAGTACTATGTCTGCTTACCAATTAAGGCAATTGAGATCAGTTTTAACATAGATATGCTTGTTTCAGCAAAGCTTATGGGGCTCCGTCCATTGCCCTATGGGGTGCACGATTCCTAGAATTTGCTCCACCTTGATCTGCCAAGCCAAAATCATGTTCTATAATATGTTGGGCCAGACATAATATATTATCTATTTCAGTCAATAAGCATACACCCGTAACACCCCTAAAAATCCTTGGGAAGGGGTGTGCAATAATGTCATGAGGGAACTATAAATGAGATATACTCAGTCATCCTGGGATGTGTGTTGTGTCCAAGGGGGGGTATACATGTATATGTGTTATAGAGGAGCTAGGGTGTATTTAGTTTTCATGTCTAAGGGTTTGACATTATAAAATAGGGATGTGCACTTATATTAAATAGCTCATTGATCCTCAGTTGACAAAGATGCCGATGGGGAGATGAGGGTAAGTGTGAGGCAGAGATAACTGTGTGGACCAGGAGGAATGTGGGCTGAAAAGGGTAGGTAAGAGAAACAATGTATCATTGTAATGTGAGGGAAACACCCCTGTGAGGGGAAAGATTCATTGCATAAGGATTTTGTGTATTGAAAGGATGGGGGGGGGGGGGGAGGGGAAAGTGTTTGTTGAACTCGTAGCCTGCTTTCCACCACACATCAGCAGTGGGCATGTTGTGTAACAAGCCTTGCAAATGTGTGTGGATAATGGAGACAGGTACATGTATGTAATATTTTTAAAAAGAATCATCCCATTTGGTCTGTCATGGACAGCCTATTGTTATGACTTGGCTGTTCAGAGTTGGCTACCTACTTTATTCTTCAGGCTGCAGCTGGCCATTAACCGATGCGTACCAAATGAATGTAAGTGGGTCTGAAAAAGAGAACAGGACACCAAGATGTGCAACTTTTTACAAGATGTGCAACTTTTTACATGTGTGCATAGGCTCTGACCATTTACTGTATGTATGTGTTGTATGTATATGTGTACATGTATATGTGTATGAAGCTGTTATGTGCATTTTAGTGCTCTCCACACTACTGACTCTATTACTATGTGCAAATGTCTTACATTCTACACACACAGCTCCTGTGTGTTTTGATAATTATTAATCCTTCCAAGCTTTATATGTGCATGGGCAATGTTAACAGCTTGGCTGAGTGCTAGATATACTGAGGCCAGCATAATTTCAAACAGCATATTCCTGCCTCCATGCTCATGCAAGATGACCACAACAACATTTTACATGGGTGTTCACTTAATTAGTGTGCATGACGCATAACTTAACACTTCCATACATCATAACTTGCACAGATAACCTGAGGGCATTTCAGTCGTCATTAGTTTGGTTTTGAACCTGGTTTCAAATTTAGAAAAAAAACATCCTACAAGAAAATTCTAACTATGATAGTTACTGTACCAAAATAAAAACATGGATCCATACAAATTTTACAAAAAGAAAATTTATAAGACATCCATGCATCTCTGATAGGCAGGGCTGAACAAATTACAAAAAAGAACATGCATTAAGTTGCATGCCCTACATTATCAATGATGTCCTGGTATGCCACTAGCCTTAGGTAACTGCATGTATATATACCCCCATTTTCCTCACTGATGTAAACATCATTTTAATCAATCACTGTTATAAATGCATGTATACCGCAGTTTTCTGCCCTTTGTCTTAGCTTTTAAGTGTATCCAATTCCTAGCATACATAACTCCATGCAGTGGTTCATTTATGCATTCAGAAAATAGTGAAAGACAATAAAAAGAGATTAAAGCCGTGATAAACAAATAAATAAGCATGCACCATTCATATGTGCAGTCTAATACTACTCATTGTAAGATGCAAATAGAAAAAGGAAAACTCTTTATTTTCATCAAACCATACCTTCAACTATGCATGTCTATGCTATACTACAATGTGGCAAAGCCCCTAATACTACCATCTAGAATTAGTGCTCTCAGTGTTTTCTTGGCGCTCTCTTCTCTATAGCTCCTTTTGCTGTTCCAAAAAGAGTAATGAAATCAGCAATGCTTTTCTCATCACCTCGTTGAATGATCCTGTGGAACTCCTCCATTACACCATTGACAGCTAGAGCCTCAGTTATGCTTTTGTAGAATATCAGTAATTTTTCATTCAATGCTACCATTGGGGCATCTGCAATATCATCAGGACCTTGCTCCTTGAGTGACATCATTTGAAGTGGTATGAACAAGGATGCCTTGAACACTTTAGAAGGCGGAGGAAGCTGATTATTGAGACCGAGAAGAGAGGCTAAGTTGTAAGCATGCTCAACAAGGCAAGAAAACTGCAATGCCCAGTCGACCATTGCAGGACTTGGAATTGGTAAATTTCTAAGCCTGGGTGAATGCAGTCCGATAGTGGAGCACAGACATGACATCACCAGGGTGGGTACAGCTATGTCAGGCATGATTCCCATCCTGTAACCTGCAACGAGGCATGCATACCTAAACAGAAGTTTGAGATTATACATTTCCTTGGAGCCCGAAACTCGACCAAGAGCACAATCGTACAGACCCTGGGGAAGGAAGTTCTGCAAGGGCTCGTGGCCATGCGTCAGGACAGAAAAAAACACAAGCATCCTCTGCTCAATTTTAAGCTTGCATAACTTTTGAAGCAGGTCAGGATCACAAGGTGGTATGTCAGAAATCTTGCTTACACGGTGATGACCGGAGAAGCTGTATTCTGTGATAGACTGAATGCACAGCAGGCTGTACATCCACTTGCGAACTCTGCAGAGCTTTGAGTAGACATTATCGCTCCCTTCACAGTCCAGGGGATTTTGGAAAAAAATGCCACGGTTTATTATAGGAAGAAATTCAATACCCAGGTTCTTTTGCAGCACCTTCTCTCTGAGTGCTGCACCCTGACGGCAGATGGTCCCCTCGGAGCTGCTCTCCTCCTCCTCCTCCTCCTCCTCCAAGTCCTCGTCTAATAATTCATCGTCGAATTCATATGTATGCTCCACTGCATCACCAAAACCTGAGAAAATATCACATATTTCAACGATCTCTGGGTTATGTAAAAATTGATGAAATGTCCGGCATGAGTGATTTTTTATCCATTCGCATGCCCACTCCACGGTGTACAGTTTGGGCAGCTTGAGCTCATCAATAACTTCTTGTTGTTTAAGGTACTGATTGGTATAGTCATTTCCACACAAAATGGACAGTGCCGGCAGGGCCTTGACATCAATGCCCAGAGTACGTGCGAGGCCATCCGGCTCTATCTTCTCACACAGAATATCTTTTGGCTCCTTTTGCATGGTTGGCTTCTGCAGTTGGAGTGTGTCCTCACTGTCAAATAGGTCGCAGGGAAGGACACAGCATCCTGCCAGCAAGGTCAGGTTGGTGTTGGTGGTGAGTATCCCGCAAGCGTTGGGGTGCTCCCTGGCGTATTGTACCATGGATTTCTCCGAATCTCCATCGCATATCGTAACCTCTGCTCCACTCCTGCACAGCTCTTGCAAAAGATGGCGTAGAATGAGGGGCTTTAATTCAAGGCCATGCTCTAGAGAACGCGATCCTTTCTTGTTTTGACAGTAACTGATATAACTAGCAGCTCTTTCTCCTCTTTTATTCAGTGACCGCATTCGCGATTCCATTTTTTCTTTTGTATCACTCCTATGACTTCCCACGGGCCCTTCCACGAAGAACACTGGCTTCACTTTTAGATGTTCTAATGCCTTGACAAAGTCGATGAGCCTCTCTGCATAATCGTCAAGATCGCCTCCGTACACGTAGCTATGCCACGGGTAATGGTGGCCTTCCACCATTCCTTTGTGGAAAGCCCTAAGAAGCCATATAACTACGGGGACGAAATCGCAGATGATTACTGCATTGCCGTCTTTCATTCTGCGGCCCCATTTTTCCAGGCTCAACGACCGGTCGTGACTGTTTGAGAGTTCGCTAGAACGGAGAAAACGAAGCAGCTTGCTTTGTACACCCATATCTCGTGTCCAGGCCACAGCAGTGGGTGCTACAATAATATTCAATATATACCATATTTGGTGAAAATTAATTGTGAAATAATTTCAGCACCCCTCCTGACTGAAGGGGTTGTCGTCTCGATCATTCAGGGTCAATTAGTCCCCGTATACAAAACAACGTGGTCTGCAGAGTAAGACTTTGTGACAAATCACTCTAGATACGCCTCTACCTTTGTTTGCCCAATAGCGGTTATAATGCAATTAGCTCTTCATTTGGAACCTGTGCGTACATGTACAATGCATAGAAAAAGTTACGGGATTCATCCGCATTTCACCGAAAATTGTCAACTGCGATACGAGCTAGCTATTAATTATCGATCGGGCACAACTAAATTATATTTGATGACGAGGACTGCCTGCAAGACACTCCTAGAATAATGTTAGCTACAGTCCTGGACCAACATTTGAGCGTAATTTGCCAGGCGCGGTATACTGATTTGAGAAACGCATGCGCAGTTGTGCCCGATGCGGCTATCCCAAAATGACAAACTAGACTTTTGCGTAAACGTATTCGTGTTTGGCTAAATACGTCCAACTAGCTTTAACCGATCAATTCAAATCAATTAGCCACATTGAAAGTGACCTTTTAAAACATCCCCATCCCTCGATCTCGAGCAACATCACTCAACTGACTGATGGTGATTTCTACTTGACATTTATTAGTGGAATACATGTAAGTTATTGAATTGGAAAAGGTTTGTTCAATAGTTAAATAATTAAATGAACCATTGTGATTTTGTACATGTAGACACACATGTTGCTAGGCAACATGAGTCGTGGGGTGTTTGACGCTGTTTATCATCAGAAGTATTCACCAAAGTCACACGAGTCGTGTACAGGCACCTGATGTACTGGTTAACAAAGAATACATCCATCAACACACACACACACACACACACAAACACACACACACACACACACACACACACACACACACACACACACACACACACACACACACCAACCTGTGCTTATCTGACTGATGGGACTTCGCCCTCCCTTTGGTTTTCTTCTGTTCACCTTTTCCATGCACGTCCTTCTTCGGCAGATGTACTGTGACCTGTTCAGCCTTATGAAAGAGAAGTGATGGAATGCATTAAATAGAAGCACTAAAAAGAACTACACCTCTTGCTCATGATCACTTCCTTCCATCTCACTCACTTCCTCATCTGAACCATCAGGCAGGGACTCCTGCGGTCATATGAATTATTCTTGTCATGAATTAGCATTACTAGCAATTGACCCTTCCCTTTAAGAAGTACTCTGGACGTGACATCACTAATCAACGTACTTAACAAAATGGGTGAAGTACGTTAACAACGTTCTTGAAGGGAAGGGTCTATTGGTGAAAGGAGTAGCAACACAGGGCATAATGCAACCAAGTAAATAAATATAATAACTCAAGAGTGGAGCCCCATCCTAAAAACTCCATGGCCACTCCTCCGAAATAAGCTGATTGGTGGATTACATCATCTTGCTCGTAAGTAGTTATTAGGGTCAAACCTTTAAAAGAATGGTTAACCCACCAATCATCCGACACGTTGCGGAAGGCCCCTCTTCCTGGCATACTTTAATATGCAAGTAAGTGCGTTTAATAATTGAAAAGTATGTGTGCGTATGTGTGTATTGAGTAGTTACATTATAATAAACACTGACCTCCATCTGACCCGACAAAAGCAGTGAATACTGTGACCAGGCTTACTACTACAATGGAAACAGAACAGTAGATGCTGTTGTTGGTTATATGGCTAAACCAGAGGAGGAGGAAGGTTATCACTGCATGATAGGACAAATTGGCAATCATGAGGTCTCAAGGAGAATATTATTAGAGGAGCAATGGTTTAATTATAGATCACAGAAGCATACCAGTGTACGTATACTACCCCTAAATCACAATGATTATTTGGCCGTGAGCCATTATCAAAGGAATATACCTCCCCTCCACCAATAAGGACTTCCATTATTCCCTGTCCTCTCTCCTCCAAATACACTAGTAGAACTATTTTCATCATCTTCACTGTTCTCCTCCTCCACCATCACTCCCACCACCGGACCACTTGATTCCACAGCCATGCATTGCATCCCCCAACTTGTCTGGCAAACCTTTAGAAGATTGGTAAGAGTCATGTCAGACAAAGATCTAGATTAGGAAATGTATTACTGCATTACTGCATTAATATAATTAATTTTCTCCCCTTTGAACATTTATCAATAGCAACATGTTAGGGTCATGCTGTTAGTGTACATGAATAGCCCAACAAAAAAACCCCACAAAACCATGCAACAAAAATCCTAACACCAGAACTAAAAAACTTCAAAAGAGCAGAATTCTAGTGGATTGAAACTGAACAATTCAAGTCGCTTTAATTTACAATTAAATTGTCTGTGCAAGGTTCGATATACTTAAATTATTGTCCTGCATTTTCAAAGGGAATTTAAACTGAGTAAAACTATACCAGGACTGTAACATATCCCATCACATCAGCTGTACGTTGTTTTCACACGAAGGGAAGGGTAGCATTAAATAGAAATACACAAGGTCAAATATTGATGTTGCTTAGACTTACGTGACCACACCCACCTAACAGGTCATTCTTTTCCTCTGTCTCCAGTGCTTTCTGTGTACATCATACATCAATTCAAAGAAACCGAACACCAAAGCTCCTCCCCCTCACCAGGTCAAACGTTGCACCCCAATCCTTGACGATCTCTGCAGAGATGTGGGTTGGCAGGCTCTGCTGGTCAGGTGGGTGGGTGTAAAACTTGATGCGCCCGCTGTCAGTAAATAGTGTGCACAAGTGCACATCCCTTCTGCCCAACATCGTAATTTTTCAGTAACACAGTACAACCAAAGAGGGGTGGGGTGGGGTGGGGTGGGGTGGGGTGGGATGGGGGGGGGGGGTCGAGGGAGAGGGTCGAGTGATTAGAGGAAATGATGGCACACCCACACCCACCACACCCACCTACCTCAGCCTTGTTGAATCTCCTGAGAATAGCCTTCACCGGGGATACAGTGTCAACCAATGATTCCACCTACACACAAAGCAGATACACACCTCACAGTTCAGGCTCACGGGTCCCCAAGCCACCCACACATTGATGCAATTCCTCAGTACCAAGGAGTCTCCCATCCCCTTGGCCATGACCACACCAGGACTGTCCAGCAGCTTGACGTGTTTGTCCAACTGAACCTCCTGTGTGGTCCGGCGGAAATAGGTAGGCACATGAGCACGCGCGCGCACACACACACATACACACACACACACACACACACACACACACACACACACACACACACACACACACACACACACAAACACACACACACACACACACACACACACACAAACACACACACACACACACACACACACACACTTCGTGACGCCAGGGGTCGCTCCTACAGTGCACGCCTTCGATCTCTTCAGACTGTTGATTATACTGCTCTTCCCCACATTGGGAAGGCCTGCGGACCAGGAAAGGCTCACATACCACATCGACACCACTCACAGGCCACGCCCACCATAGTGCACACTACTCACCCACCACGCCCACTGTGATGCAGGTCTTGATGCAAGAGTTGCGGCAGTAGTTAGCCAGTAGCTTCACCAGCACATCGGCACCTAGGCACACAGAGCTATTGGTCAGCCCACCAGTGGATGTGCTAAGTGGTAGCTTCTTACAGTACCAAAGAACATTTGATCACAACATTAAATTAAAACACATTTCCATTGGCAAAAAACATAAAAAATTTCCATGTTATAATCATCAAATTATAGCCTGATTTTACCAGGTTATTCTCCCTCCTCACCACACCAACTCCCTCCTCACCACTCCAACTCCCTCTTCACCACTCCAACTCCCTCCTCACCACTCCAACTCCCTCCTCACCACTCCAACTCCCTCCTCACCTCTCCAACTCCCTCCTCACCACTCCAACTCCCTCCTCACCACTCCAACTCCCTCTTCACCACTCCAACTCCCTCCTCACCACTCCAACTCCCTCCTCACCTCTCCAACTCCCTCCACACCACTCCAACTCCCTCCACACCACTCCAACTCCCTCCTCACCACTCCAACTCCCTCCTCACCACTCCAACTCCCTCCTCACCACTCCAACTCCCTCCACACCACTCTAACTACCTCCTCACCACTTCAACTCCCTCCTCACCACTCCAACTCCCTCCTCACCACTCCAACTCCCTCCTCACCACTCCAACTCCCTCCTCACCACTCCAACTCCCTCCTCACCACTCCAACTCCCTCCTCACCACTCCAACTCCCTCCTCACCACTACAACTCCCTCCTCACCACTCCAACTCCCTCTTCACCACTCCAACTCCCTCCTCACCACTCCAACTCCCTCCTCACCACTCCAACTCCCTCCCCTCCTAACAATATTACCCAATACAAATGCCAATGACTATAAATCACATAATTTGCCAGTGTTGCCATGGATATACTAGTTGAAAAAAAAAACTTGAAACAAAATTTTTGCTTGCAACAAATATAACATGCCGTTGTTTTCACTGTAAGCCGCCCCTTACCATTTCTATTTCACAAATAATGCCCCCTCACCAGGTTGTTCTTCTGTGACTGTGTGGAGGCCTTGAAGGCCACTGTGAGGAACTCATTCCTCAGGTGCTTCAACCACAGCTCCACTATTGCCCTCGGAACCAGGTCTGCCCCCGAAAGTCATGTGACAAAGGCCTCAGGTCATGGCATATGAGGTAAAGTCATGTGATAAGTCACATATGTATCATGTGACAAGTGGCAAGCATCACGTGCCACAGATATGGATGTGCTGACCTATCTTGTTCAGCACGAGGACCAGCTTCTTGTTGGTACCAGAGGCCAACACCATCTGCTCAATTTCAAAGCACCTTGACCCCAGAGGGTCCCTGGCATCTAGGACCTCCAGGATGACATCACTAGACTCCACTACCTGCAGGGGGGAGGGGAGGGGGAGGGAGAAGCGGAGAAGAGAGGAGAAGAGGTCACATGATGATAACAATGCTTCCAGGTCACCTTCTTGAATTCTTTGTAGTAGGCTCGTACTGACCCATCACTCCTCCCAATTTCACCTTTGGCCATCTCTGATGCAAGCTCTTGCTGTATGAATGCACACAGGTATACACACGTGCGTGGCAATATCACTGTGTGTGCATACACGTGTGTACAGTGATTATTTACTGATGGATTTAGACAACTGCTTTTGCAAATGACTGCCGCAATGCAAAACAGCAAAAAGAAAAAGATACACGCACATATGGTATTTCAGTACGGAAAGGACAACAACTGCATTCAGTTTATATGACAACATCTCTCCATGTTGAAAGGCCCAAGTTAGAAGTCAAACTAAATAAACGTTTGTTATATGATCAAATTTAATTGTGATCTAGTGGAGGCCTCTAAGCTGGTGCTTACTGAACCCACGATTGCAATGTACATTGTGTGTGCATACACACAATGTAGTTATACGTGTATGTGAGTGAATGTTTGCGTATAGGCACAACGCGCATCAGTTCACAGTCCATACAACGTGAGTAGATACATACGCACAACTCGGTGAGAGGGGGGGGGGGGGGGGGAGGGGCTAACCTTCTTGTCAAACTCCTTGGTTCTCCTCTCCACATCGTTCTGCAGTCCCTGGAGGCTCCTCTTCTTGGCGTGCTCCTTCTGTCGCTCCAGCTTTCGCCGCTCCTGGTCCTGCTCGGCCCGCTGCTTCTTCTCTTCCAGCTGACTTATCAGGCTCTCCTTGAAGGGGTACAGGTTAGGTATCCCGGGGTCCTTCTTCAGCGCTGCGGGACACAGCGTACGGGCGCGGGGGCCAATGCGAGTCGTTAAAAAGTGATAAGGAAGGGCTTGACCATAATTTACTTGTTCGATGTCCAGTCTTCCTGGCCTCTTTGCGCTCCTTCCTGTTATGCTCACGGATCTAAACGTATTATAATGATAAAACAGATTTGCGTTTTATTGTACGTACCATAATAATGGCTACGACCCCCCTCCATTCGCTCACCTTAATTAACTCCGTTCCACTTTGTACTTCTGCTTCATAGGCAACCTCTTGCTCTTCTTCTCTCCAGAGGGTTAAAAACAAAAGCACTTGGCACGTACAGGAACCAGCGACTTCTGGCCGATCCGCCTACTTGTTTTAACCATGGTACCGTGATGTTTATAATAGTTTACTATCACGCCACGTATCATTAATCACAGATTATATCCGGGACAACAAATGCAGTGATAATGGAGCTGTTCGCTGAAAAGGGGGTGGTTATAATATGTGCTCCCATGGTTCGCTACTCCAAGTATGTGACAGATAAATGGTTTATGAAATTTATCAGCTGGTTTGTAAATCAGGTTGCCTTTTCGAATGCTAGTAAGAAAGTGAGGGGGACGAGTATGGTCTGCCTGCCTCCCACCACGGTGTTCTCCCGCGCTCAGATACGGCTGTGACCTCGCCTACACTCCCATGATCATCTCCGACTCGTTCGTCAAATCGCGCAAGGCTCGAGACGTCGAATTCACCACGTGCGAAGGTAACCCCGTTGATTACCGGTATACATGCATCCCAAAAAAACTAATGAAATTATTGATTTGAAAGTTCCACCATAGTCTGTTATAATATTTATGGTTCCACTATAGATATTATAATGAAATTCCGTGGTCCAGTTTTGTAGACCTATTTCTATTACAGTACGAAGTACCAAATCAGTGCTGGGGTCATGTGGTTGGTGATTTGGTCAGTGTCCAGCAAAATCACCCTTGTGATACCTTAGATAAAACTCTTTCAAAATTTCCAGGACAAGCAAAAGAAAAGTAACGCTCGCATTGAAATCAGAGGTAATATTATCTCTATTGAAATGTATGGCTAATTATAAATTCAGTGCCTAATAACTTTATGATGGATAGGATGCATAAGGACCATTTGATAGTAACTCTTTGGAGTTCATGGAAAATTTTAAAAAATTTAAACTACCCAGAAGGTGCTGGACACTGTCCCATATTATGTATTGAAACTGTAAACTATGTCAAGTTGGCATCAGTATTACCTCCTCTAAGCCAAAGTTCTACCATTTTATATAACCTAACCTGGCTTCAGCCATCCTTTGTAGGATTCAGCCCTAGGAACAGCCTTGTCTGTATTTAAGTTATGTTTTATATGTATGTCAGGGGCAGATCCAGGAATTATGGAAGTGGGGGAACCAATAATTGAAAGTTATCGTTAAGTGGGAAATGGGCATGGGTCACTGAAGGGGGGTGGGTGCAGGATGTGATATGCCTGCCCCATCCCGCGCAAAGTACGGAAGCGTTTGAATACAGCAACGTTCATAGTGCAATTATAAACCCTATTGCAGGACTATGAATATATAATTAGACGAAAAGAAGGGTGCCAACTGGTGCGCCACCACGCCCCCAAGATCCACTCCTGAATGTCTTGTGTAACAAACTATCCACCCACACACTATACATCTCATGTTTACCATTGGATCAGAGTAGTGCTAAGGTAATGTTATTAAACAAGTAAATAATTCTCTATGAGAAAGTTGATGGCATATAGGATATGAAGGCAATGATGGTGTAAAAAGGAAGGAAGGAAACACAGGATGAAATGAAATCCATTTCAAGAAGATGGCAATCCTTTCCTGACACTATTCTAACTGGATGATAATGACATGATGCTATGCAGTAGTCGTCGTTGATTACTACTTGTGGACTTTTGTGTATCAGTTGGTGCATTTGGAAGTAAAATGAGTATAAAATGATTGATATCTACATCTATCCCTATTTCTGATGTGGGGCGGTGCACTGTATACAGTTGATAAACAATTGAGGAGTAGAGACACTTCGATTTAGGGCTTTGTATTCGGAGAGCAAATGTTACGTGCATGCACATAGTTGTTTGCGGAGACATAGCATAGCCCACCATCAATGGCGTATCCAGGATTTCAGCGAAGGGGGTGCTTCAGGTCAGACTCAATATGGAAAGAGGGGGGGGAGGGGCTTTAGCCCCCCAGATTTTTGCACTTCAGGTATTAAAATTTCTGAAGCGGTCGTTATAATCAATTGTAAAGCGCTCGCTATTCAATAGAGCCCTTTCATGAAAGGTACCTCCCCCTCTTATGCTAAGCAACTCCCCCCGCCTTTCGTATTGTGCCTGAAGTGTACACCTCCCCCCAGCCCCACCCCCACTGTCGCATCGCGGGTCTAAACCCCCAACCATAATTAGCCTCCCCCACCCCCCGCTTGTCGTATCGCGGGTCTAAATCCCAACCATAATTAGCCCCCCCCTCCCCCCCCCCACCCTTAAAACTTGTCTACGCCCTTGGGCGGGGAGGGGGGGGGGAGGGGGGGAGGTGCTGTCCGCTTCAGGTCTGATACAAAAAGTGGGGGCCCTTTGTTTGGCACACAGCAAATACGTTATCGTTAATAATTAACAGTTACAAGTATATATAGCCGAAGCTAACGTATCCCAGAGAGGGTGGTCCGGGTGCTTCACCCTCCTCGGCCAAAAATGTAACCGGTAATAACGATAACGTATTTAAATACATCGAGTAGGCCCATAGATTCTCTAAATAATCTATGGTAGGCCCTATGCCATCAATTAAAGGGCCCCCACTTTTCGTATTGGGTCTGAAGCGGACAGCAATTCCCCCCCACCACCCCCCCCCCCCCACCCCCCAATTATCGTACCTGGCCTGACCTGAATCACCCCCCTCGCTGATGTCGGCCACTGCCGTAGTGTGCGCGCAGGTATTAGTGCGTGGTCCATTTGAGATAATAAAGTGATGTCTTACTTCGCGCTTGCCTACCAGGGTTAGTATTTCAATATTCCACTAACATCGAAAGTCAGTTGGTCATCAAATACATACACCAGTCTGATCGAGGTTATTTATATTATTGGTGAGAGTATTATAATTGCTCATAAACATTGTTAATTCGTTAGTAATAGTTAGTTAATCGACCCCCCTCCCACCCAAAAATTACGTCAACTATGTAGTAATTAAAAAACATATCTTGATTATAACTTCATAATCCATAAAAATCTGAAACTCTATAGTGGAAATAAAAGAAATTCCGCTATATGTCAAAATGTTATAGAATTCAATTTTATGAATGTCCTCCAATGTATGGGGCATTTCTGGATATGACAACCGTGACGCACACATACGCGTAGCCGTGTATGAAATAATGAATTTTTGGCACGTGGAATTTTTGGCACGTGTGCGATGTTTTTCATTTTATTAATAAAAATCTTCAACGACGCAGACCGGATATGAGTTAATTTACGGAACGGGTTACAAACTAAGTATGCGAAGACCGATATTGGCCAGCGCATGCGCACTAACATAGTGGCAATAGGTACGGTACCAGGCCGTCTTTTTTCCTAAACTTTAATGGACGGCCTGGGGACGAGGTTACACCGCCTAGTACCGGGATTGCATACCGCATGCGAAGCCCATCGCGCATGCGCAGGGAAAAGCAATTATGCGCACGCGCGCAAACGAGTCACGAATGTTTGAATTGGTGTCTAGACAACACAGATTTCCCGGCTGCATGGACGAAAATGCTTTATATGCTATATCAACTATCCGCGTCTTAAGGAGCATATGCCTACCACATAAATTAAGGCCCGCCCATCGGAATAAATAAATGTACATATCTCGGGAGTCGGGACGCATGGGAGTGGGGTGGTGCTGGCTAAGGATGAGCAATTGCTTTGGACTTCTGTAGATTACGGCTTTCAACGATTTTCGCAATGCCTATGCATAACTAGTTGCTCTGGCAATTATAACGCTATACATATTACATCTGGAACGATTTCATTTTTTTAAAACGAGCTTCATCAGTTCATAGTGCATTCAAATTTAGGCATCTGCTGATGATATTGTTTTTTTTTCAGTCTGATAGGAAAGCCGGAGTGCATCACTGCCAATTCACAGAATATGCATTTTATCGGACAATAGCCGCGCCCTCTAGGGACCACTGAAGCTAACCCTGGATGCCAAGGGGTCATCCTCCCAGCTTCAGCCCCCCCCCCCCCCCTTCCCCCCCCCCCCTCCCTTAAAATCAAGCCTATAAATTTCAACCCCGTACAGCAGCGACAACTACCTTCGTACCCCAACCCATGCACCTGACGTAAATTAGTCATGACGTATTATTACGTCTGCTACTGTTGTAGTATAAACATACAATGAATACGCTATTTTATAAACATGTGCACACGGAGTGTCAAAACACGTATAAGACTACTACTGTAGATACACAGTTACACTGTAGTGGTGAGAACGAAATGCAGGTCATTGCTTCTTTTCACCCTCGTAGATCGGGTTCGACGTCGTTGGTTTGCTGGGATTTTGATTCTGTGTGTGTGTGTGTGTGTGTGTGTGTGTGTGTGTGTGTGTGTGTGTGTGTGTGTGTGCACACGCGCGCGTGTGCGATTTAATATATGGAGGTATAGATGAAGACGACAATTTAAAGTGCTGTCAGATTAAACACACTGAAAAGCAGTTCACATGCCTCAGCATACTTTGTGCACATGCCTCAGTATACTTTGTGCACATGCCTCAGTATACTTTGTGCACATGCCTCAGTATACTTTGTGCACATGCCTCAGCATACTTTGTGCACATACCTCAGTATACTTTGTGCACATGCCTCAGTATACTTTGTGCACATGCCTCAGTATACTTTGTGCACATGCCTCAGCATACTTTGTGCACATGCCTCAGTATACTTTGTGCACATGCCTCAGTATACTTTGTGCACATGCCTCAGTATACTTTGTGCACATGCCTCAGCATACATGCATATGTCTCAGTATACTTTGTGCACATGCCTAAGTATACTTTGTGCACATGCCTCAGCATACTTTGTGCACATACCTCAGTATACTTTGTACACATGACTCAAGATACCCACGAGCCTCAGTCACTTTGTGCACAAACCTTAGTATACTTAGCCCGGGCCAACTCCTTTTCAAATCGGCGCACTTCTGCACGATTCTAAGGAAAGGTGAGATAAGAGAATGACAGTAAGAGGTGAAAAATTTAGAAGAGAACACTGGGGGGTGGAAGGGGATGGGGGCAGGTAATAATAATTCTAGATAATTATTATTTGTTCATAACATATATTACATGTACGAGAAATGATGGCGATTACATTAGCTTGCACAAGGTGAAGGTTCAGACACCCTTAATAATTATAATTCTGTACTAGATCACAAA
>OY811971.1:19975637-19980637 GCA_963681505.1 Eunapius fragilis
CTTACCCGAATCTTGGGGGAAATACGCGAATCCGTTTCTGCTACGCCCCGAGATAATGATATCCCAATTGAAGCGAAGCCTGGAAGAGAAGCTGCAAACGCTAACCAAGTGTGATGAAGAAATTCTGCAACTGGTTCCGGAAGGTGACATCGAAGAAGAGATAGTTTGGGCGGACGAAATCATGGAACTACTGTACAACGCCTTATCTTGTTAGAATCCTCTTCACAAACGGCTTCTCCTACCAACGCTAGTCCAGTCGCTATAGAGCCGTCAACTGCAACAGATTCACCTGATGTAGATCCAGGATCACCTTGAGAAGCCAAGGTGCGACTACCCAAAATCTCTTTGCCTCGGTTCAGCGGTGACCCATTAAAGTGGACTACGTTCTGGGACTCTTATCAGTCAGCAACTCATTTGAATCCTGATATTAGCAAAGTCGACAAGTTTAACTACCTGCGTTCTTTACTCGATCACACAGCTCTTGACTCTATCGATGGACTGACACTCTCTCCAGCCAACTACCAACAGGCCATAGACATCCTTTTTAAACGATTTGGCAACAAGCAATTGATCATTTCAAAGCACGTGGATACTTTGTTCAACATAGATGTTATATCCTCTGACCGAAGCTTCAAGGATTTGCGTCAACTGTATGACCACACTGAATCTCATGTCCGCTGTTTGAAGTCTTTGGGAATTGAATCTGCTTCTTATGGAGCTCTCCTTGAACCTGTCTTACATTCCAAGTTCCCACCAGAACTGAGACTCATTGTGAGCCGAAAAGTATCAGACTCCAATCTGGACATGGATGCATTGCTAGAAACATTTAAGGAAGAATTGAGAGAGCAAATTCTCAATCCTCATGACATGGTCAAGAAAGAGTGCAGCCTACAGTCTCTACTCTGTTCTCTGGTTCCCAGAACGCAAAGTCTAATCCACAATGTTGCTACTCTGCCTGCAGAGTCATCCATCCACAAGCTGCACATCTGTGACATCTCCTGCTGATCGCAAGTTTATAAATCCTTAAGACCAATGGACAGTGCTTCAACTGCCTACGCCGAAAGCATGTATCTCGTGATTGCAAGAGTCCCTCTAGATGTCAGAAGTGCAAGAGGAAGCACCACACATCTATCTGTGGTGCCAATCTAAGCTGACCATCCAGCTCCTCTCGCTCTGACCAATCTGAATTAGCTCCAGATGCACCATTAGTTCAGGCAACTCAAACAACGAGTACACTCTGTTCCCACAATCAACAAGTCGTACTCCTGCAGACAGCCAAGGCAGTTGTTCACCAACCACATGACCCGCATGTCTCACTTGAAGTGCGTTTGATTCTCGATGGTGGCAGCCAAAGATCGTACAACACTGAGCAAACCCAAAGTCTACTGAACCTAAAGGCTTCTAGGGAGCAGTTGCTCTCTATAGCAACGTTTGGGTCAAACAAGGGCAGTACGAGGGTATGCCTTGTTGTTGACATTAGCCTTTGTCTGAGAGGTTACCCGTCTATGCTGCTCTCAGTCTATGTGGTGCCCACCATTTGTGAACCCTTGGTTAGGCAGTCAGTATCTGCGTGTGCCAACCAGTGATGTCCTGAGCACTGGGTTGAGCATGTCTGTGGATATGCTAGTGGGATCTGACTACTACTGGGAGTTGGTGACAGGAAGCATCTGCAGAGGAGTCAGCAAACCAGTAGCAATACACACAAAACTCGGTTGGGTGTGGTCTGGTCCATCCTCCAACGAAGATCCTGGACAGTGTGCTATGACCTTGAATGTTACTCATGTCTTACATGTTGATTCATGTCCAATAGAGCCTCAAACATTGGAAGATCAACTTTGAGCATTCTGGGAGCTGGAAGCCCTCAGAATGCCAGACAAGGAGAAGACACTTTACAACACTTTCAAAAAGGCTGTCACGTTTGAGAACAGCAGGTGCAAGGTTGCGTTACCTGGGAGGGAGTTCTAGGATTCATTGCCAGACAACTATCAACTCAGCTTATACAGACTTCAAGTCCTGCTCTGTCGACTGAAACAAGACTCTACAGTTCTCAAGGAATACGATGACACAATCAAGGAGCAGTTGAAGAAAGGGATCATTGAAAACGTTCCACCAGATAGACCAGCTGAGGGAAAAATACACTACTTGCCGCACCATGCAGTTGTGCGTCAGGATAAGTCTACGACGAAGGTGCGTATAGTTTATGATGCTTCTGCCAGGAGTGGTAACGACCCTTCGCTTAATGATTGTCTCATGAAGGACCACCTAGTTCAACCAACTCATCGTTCAATTATTGGTGCCATTCCGGTCTTACAGAGTAGCCCTCATAGCAGATCTAGAGAAGGCATTCTTAATGGTGGCTGTGGACGAAGCAGACCGCAATGGGCATAGATTCATCTGGGTGGATGATGCCTTCAAGAATTCACCCATGTGTTCTGCGAGCCCATTCCTTTTAAATGCCACTATACAGTTGCACCTGGAAAGGTATCTAGACAACAACAAAGACATGGTCAACCACCCGCTGCATTCAAAATGTTGACGACATAATATCTGGTGGACAAACTGAAGAGGAAGCATTTAACGTGTATGTGGAGTCAAAGAGGGTCTTTGGTGAAGGAGGATTCAACCTGAGAAAGTTCCTAACAAACTCTAGGAGGTTGCAAGAGCGGATCGACCTGCGTGAGACGTTAAGGAATGACAGCTCACTTCAGCCACAGCAAGAAGAACCAACGTTCTCAGAAGACACACTGGGAGTTTCCAAGAGTTCAATCGTTGGAGAACATAAGGTACTAGGTGTTACTTGGAATCCTGAGTCAGATCAACTCATCTTTGATGTTAACAACCTCGCTCAACTTGCTCTTGATCTCCGTCCCACAAAGAGGAACCTGGTGAGCCTCATTGGCAAGTTCTATGATCCACTTGGATTTCTGTCACCAGTGATCATCCGTTTCAAGGTACTTCTCCAGACGCTTTGTCAATGCAAGACTGACTGGGACAAGATTATTCCAGAGGAACTGATGAAAGGGTGGAAACTACTGATCTCAGGCATCAATGTTATCCTATCTGTGTCTATCCCTAGAAGTTATATCAGCGGCATCACAAGCATTGTGACATCCTTCACACTCTGTGGCTTCTGTGATGCATCAACAAGGGCGTATGCGGCAATGATTTATCTCCTCCTAGAGACTGAAGGTCACAGTGTAGTCAGATTCGTGGCTGCAAAAACCAGAGTTGTGCCGTTAATTGTACAGACAATCCCTAGGCTGGAGCTATTGTCCGCCTTTCTTCTCTCGAAACTGATGGTTTCTGTACACAACAGTTTACAACATCAGAGAACTCATTTGAATATGAGGTGCTATACTGATTCACCGGTAGCATTGTGTTGGATCAGGGGCAAGGACAAAGAATGGAAACCATTCATCCAGAATCAAGTGAATGAGATTAGACGCAATGTGCACCCGAACCTCTGGTACCACTGCACAGGTACTACCAATCCAGAGATCTACCCTCAAAAGAACTCACAATGCTGGAGTTGTCAGTCAGTCACTTGTGGCGCGATGGACCGGATTGGCTTACCCTAGGTGTGGCCCTGCACTCAGATCATGAGTCCAACATTATGCCAGAACTGTGTACCCAAGAACTGAAATCCACTTCCAAGTCATGCCATAATTTGCTGGTAGTTGAAAGGAGTTTGGCGATTGGAGAACTCATGCACTGTGAAGAATTTAGCGAGTGGAAGAGACACAACAGAGTCACAGCATATGTCTTGAGGGCTGTGGAACAGTTCAAAGCCAAGAAAGCAGCCACTGAACATCCAAGCTCATTGACCTTTCAAGAGATTGCCGCTGCAGAACTTCTTTGGATATATACGAAGCATGGATTTTGCAGGTCCAATTGTTGTTCACAGCGGATCATCCAATAACAATAAGCAAGGTGTGGATCTGTCTCTACACTTGCTTAGATACTCGAGCAATTCACCTAGAGATCATGAGTGACTTATCAACCGCTTCATTCATGCAGTGTCTGAAGCGGTTTGCAGCTCGGCGGGGTCTACCACTCAAATTCCTGTCCGATAATGGGAAGACATTTAAGGCAGTAGCCAAGTTCCTTAGTACTGTTTTCAAAGACGAAACTGTTCGAGAATATCTATCCACCAGGGGAGTACAATGGATTTTCAATGTCGAGTGTGCACCTTGGTGGGGTGGCATTTTCGAGCGCATGGTCCGCTCCACCAAGCGTTGTCTGCGCAAGACAGTAGGACTAGCAAACCTCTCACAGGATGAATTACTCACTGCTGTTATTGAGATTGAAGCAGTGATCAACTCTCGACCGCTATTGTACATTTCCTCTACTGATTTAGAAGAGCCTCTCACCCCATCACACCTTATTGTTGGACAGCGGTTGCTGAATCTACCTGACTACCTGGGGTATGTGTGTGATCCTGAGGATGAAGATTTTGAGGTGAACGATAGTCAGCTAATGAAGCACCTGGCAAGTGTACTGAGTCATTTCTGGAGGCGATGGAGGACAGAGTACCTGAATGAGCTCAGGGAGTGCCACCGATACTCAACTGCCAAGAAGGCTCATCTTCACCCTACTGTACCAATTGGGGACATTGTCATAATCCACAATGACACTCTACCTCGTGGGTTCTGGAAACTTGGTCAAATCCAGGAAATTCATTCTGGACGAGATTGTCTGCCTCGCAGTGCACTTGTAAGGGTGGCTACCCGAGATCGACAATCCACACTGTTAACAAGGCCATTACAACTTCTCTACCCATTGGAGATAGACACAGAGATACCCGAAGTCCCCCGTGAAGATGTGCCTGTACCTCAAGAAGACCAGACACCCATTGTCCATGAGTCCAACAAACGTGTGGTACGTGCTGCTGCTAAGAAGGCTTGTCAGCGAACTAGGGCCTGGATTCAAGAACTGCAGATTCAAGACTAACGTCACTGGTTTGGAACCTTGTTGACCAGGTCTGGTCAACGGGGGGGGGG